>CAJQZP010001558.1:5662500-6127500 GCA_907164705.1 Parnassius apollo
GATAGATGCGATAAAACACGCAAAGAGATGCAACATCTCTTCGCAGCGCCAGTGAATCGAGCCGATCGGAAAGCACTCGGTCGTCGACGATTCGAGCCGCTCTGCGCTGGATGCGGTCAAGTGGAAGAAGCTGGTACTGGGGAGCCCCAGCCCAGAGATGGGAACAGTATTCCATGTGCGGCCGAACCTGCGCCTTGTAAAGTTGCAGGCGGTGTGCCGGCATGAAATACTGTCCCGCTCTGCTGAGCACGCCAAGCTTTTTAGAGGCCAATTTGGCCATCCCTTCCAAGTGACCACGAAACTGCACGTCACTCGATATGTCGACGCCGAGGATTCCGATACTGGCTGAGGCAACAAGGGGAGTGCCTTGAAACTGAGGGGATACGACAAAGGGGTTCTTTTTAGCGGTTAACGCGCAAACTTGTGTCTTCTGGGGGTTAAACTGGACTAGATTTAGTCGCCCCCAATCCGAGACTCTGTCCAGCAGAGACTCGACTTCAGACACAAGTTTGTCCCGGCACTCGGAGACGTTTTCCCGATAAATATTGGCTCGGCCGGTGTAAAGAGCATCACCAGTGCTGTCATCTGCATAGCAATGAATGTTACGGGTATGCAACATGTCATTGATATGCAGAAGAAACAGCGTTGACGATAGCACGCAGCCCTGTGGAACACCAGCATTAATAGGCTTGCAATTGGAGCTTGAACCGTCTACAACGACCTTGATGCTCCGATCTGCAAGAAAGCTGGTGATCCAATCGCACAATTTCTCGGGAAGCCCATAGGAAGGGAGCTTCGAAAGAAGCGCTTTGTGCCAAACCCGATCGAAGGCCTTCGCAATGTCCAAACTAACGGCCATCCCTCCCCCTTGAACTGTACTGCCTCCACCCATCTGTGAGTTAGGTAGACCAGAAGATCACCAGCTGACCGACCACGGCGAAAACCGTATTGGCGGTCACTAATCAGCTGGTGATCTTCAAGGTACCTCATGAGCTGGCAGTTTACAATGGACTCCATTGTTTTGGAGAACAAGGAGGTGATGGCGATTGGCCGGTAGTTGGACGGGTCAGAGCGGTCGCCTTTTTTAGGGATCGGGTGGACGTAAGCCGTCTTCCATGATTTTGGGACTACGCCTAGGGAGTAGGAGTACCGGAAAAGACGCGTTAAAACCGGTGCCAACTCTGGAGCACACGTCCTCAGCACAATTGGGGGGATTCCGTCAGGCCCACTCGACTTGTGGATGTCCAGGGAGAGGAGTGCTTTGCGAACCGAGCGCTGTGTGAAGTGCACTTCCGACATGGAGCACTCACACCGCGGGATGGTCGGCGGAGTACTCCCCCCGTCATCGAGAGTCGAGTTAGACGCAAAGAAAGAGCCTAGAAGATCGGCTTTCTCCTTTGCGGTATGGGCCAGTGAGTCGTCCTCCCTGTGCAGAGATGGAAGAGATGGCTGACAGAAATTCCCCTGGACAGCCTCGGCGAGAGACCAGAATGCACGGGTTCCAGAAGGAAGGCGACCTAGTTTCTCGCCAATTCTGCCTATGTGCTCTGACTTTGCCTTGGCAATGACTTTTTGAAGGACCTAGAGGCGGAATTATACTTCTTTTTTAGAGCGCTGGTGTTTACATCCCGGGACGCTGATGCATCAGCCCAGGCTTGGTAGCACTCCTGCTTATAGCATGATGCTATTTTACAGGAGCGACCAAACCATGGCTGAGACTTGCCTCCAATGGGCACCACAGAGGAAGGAATAAAAAGTTCCATACCCTGAAGTACCACATCAGCAACAGAATCCGCAACAACGTTGGGATTATCCGGCGAGAAGCAAACACGCCCCCAAGGGTAGGATGCAAAGAAAGACCGCATCCCATCCCAATCGGCTGACCATATATATATAGTGCCAAACACGGCGGCAGCCTGCAGAATGCAACCGCGATTTCAGCGTGAGTGGCACCACTCTCCGGACCAGACAATGGTCCGAGGAGCCTAAAGGGGCGTCGACGGAAATCTGATATCCGTCCGGGTGAGAGGTCAGCAGAAGGTCCAACAGGGAAGGTGCATGATCCTCCACATCTGGAATCCGCGTAGGCGAAGTAACCAGTTGTGTCAGACCATATGCCAAGGCAAAATCATGAACAGATCTCCCCGCATGATCGGTTAAACGTGAACCAAGCCATTCGGCGTGATGGGCGTTAAAGTCGCCGAGGATCACGATCTCTGCGGAGGGGATCTGCTGTAGCAACGAATCTGCAGCCATTTGGACGTGGTCGAATAGTCGGTCTGTTTCGGCATTACCGCTATGGGACCTATAGAGGCACCCGTAGACGCGCGGATGGTCGTCGCTGTCTACGCGTAGCCAAAGGATGGACAGGTCCGAACCTTCAAGTCTGCCGAGGCGTCGAGAGCAGATGTCCTCTCTGACGTAAACGCAAACTCCAGCCCGAGGCACAAAGGAGTGTTCCAGTTTGTACTCCGGGTAGGAGAGATACGAGACATCAGCCGGAGAGGACACCTGCGTCTCGGTCAGAAAGAGCAGAGCAGGCCTCGCCGTCTCGAGATGGTAGTGGACGGCGTTTAGGTTAGAGTGAAGTCCCCTGATATTGCAGAAATTCATCATCATGGCGGTTTAATTTTGATTTCTTTAGTTATAATAATTTTTTTCGGCTGAGAAATTCCAAAACTTTCAGCGCTTGGAGACTTGTGATAATATATTTTATTAAATACAGAATACAGATAGCAGATACACTTTGACTCACTCCGGGCTCGGCCGCCGTCGTGATTGGGTTACTGCATTGTTTGTTCACAGCGGATCGTGATGAAAAATTTCAAGCGCTGTAGAAACACAAAATATTCCAAAGAAATACAAGGCCAATCGAAATGGCGGGATATTGAAATTATTATATCATAATATAATAATTTCAATATCCCGCCATTTCGATACCAGTTACTCGACTCCACAGAATCAGTCTTCATTCATTCTTGAGGCGATGTATACGCTTTTATAACAAAATGCCAGAAAATATACAAAATTTGACGTAAGTATACATAGTTAGAAAACATTATTAAACTAAGTTTGTATAAAAAGGGTTATTTTAATATTAAGGAATTTATGGATGATAATAAGCCCTGGGAAGGGTGATTGCTACCAAGCTATTTCTAATTAGTTTTGTTTTGTTAATTGTAATGCATGATTATAAGCTCTTACTTTTTTTTTTAAAAACTAGTCCCGTTGGTTTTCTTGCTGGTTCTTCCCAGGACAGAGATATTTTTGCGAACCAGTGGTAAATAAAAAAGTGACTTTCAATAAGTATTATTCATAATCTATATTGAATAAAAAAGTTTCTGTTTCGAGAGCTTACTGTGCGTAATTTTGTGATTTTGTGTTTGTCTTCTTATTCCGTGACTCGATTTTAACTTTTTGGACTGTTTCTTCTATAATAACTTTTTGTACGTGGTAGAGCCACGCTACATCTATATTATAGTTGTAGCACGAATGGGCCGGCTCAACCAGGGCAGAATACCAGCGTAAAACAGCAGCGTAATGCTGATGTGTTTCATATGGTGAATGTAGAGAACCGGAGACCCCTTTTACTGGAATCGAGGCATTCCATCTTAGTCCTCAGGGGTGACAACGCATTTGCATTTTGATTCTTAATTGAGGATAAATGTGTATGTCTATGGGCCATAGCATCCATTTACCATCAGGTGGACTGTGTGCTCATTTGTCACCCAAAGCTATAAAAAACATTCGTTGAAGCATGTGCCCATGGCACAAAGGATGATTGGGCAAGTGGTAGAAAAAACAAAAAAATTGATTGTGGATAACTTTGATTTTGACTGCATTATTGAAAATCAAATAATAATAATTAATATAAACAACGACATCCCTGCTAGTTGTACTGAAAGTGATTGAATAAATTTAATTTGAATCTAGTTTCAATCTTAAATTTTTATAACTGTGCCTCTAGAAATAAGCTGTAACAACAAATATGAAGAAACTGATAAATCTTGTGTTTTCAATCACCCGTTATTAATTTATTCTGGTATTATTCAAACCAAACTGTAAATGATTACCAACTCTAAATAATCGATATCGATTTTTTTAAGAATCGAATATTTTACGTTCCCATTTTTTGGTTGGCATGCTTCGTGCAATAAGTCTGACAGCTGTCAAAATGTATTTCTTAGATTTGGTTGACTATAGTAATAAAGTTATTTGTAAAAATTGCTATTTAAAATATTTTAAAAAATTGACGTATAACATAAGGGCTTAAGGGGCAAGGCAAGACATTTAGATATCAAAAATTTATTCTAATCTATTCATTGGTGCTCAGGCTGCCCCGAATATTCTGAGGGGGGGGGGGTTCTTGATCCTGTGGCTGCGCGCAGTCAGCGAAAATCATCCCCGCGTCTACGGGTGCCTCTATTATAGGTGACGGTGGCGTAAGTGACGATTGTTAAGTTTATGTTTTGTTATACCAAACCATTTACACATTTAAAAAAACTAATGTGCTATTACAAGCAAATCGTTAGAACTAAAAAGAGTTAGACACATAAAGCTCCTTCTTTTTATAGCTAAATACACAGAAACTAACATCTACCGAAGATTAAGAAGGAAAAGCAGACGCGTTGTCGTTAACAGCAACAGAAGTTTCAAACATAAATTTAGCAGCGTACTGTTTAAAAAGAGCATTGATTGATGATATATCATTGATATCTAAACGTGCTGGTTACCAAATTAAGTAGAAAATAATAACTAAACTTCTTCAGTGCGTGCTTGCGGACTTTACTGATCCGTAAAATTTTCAGACATTTAAAACTGCGAATAATTTTTTGTAATGTTAGCGGAGTTCTAACTCGTGTTTTTCGGTCATTAGTAATATATTATATAGTTTTTAGAAGTATTAAGCGAAAGTTCTCTGTCAGCTTTTACGAGTATCTATAGGTAATAATTAGACAAAATAGCACTGACTTATATATTACTAGCGTAAGGACCGGGCCGACCGAACAACTAAAATGGACCACTGAGTTGGCCCTAAAATTACAGTTTAGCGCCAACGCCACAGAACACCTAATATAAGTGTTCTGTGGCCAACACGAATCGGTCGACAGTGGTGCGCGCGCAGGACATTTGATTTCTTGACAGATTGCCTGTCACAAATATGTCTAGTTGCGTGTTAAAAGAATGCAAAATTACGATACAAAAACATGTGATATCGTATCATCGGTAAATAACCTTATATTAATTTTGTTACAATAAAATTAATATTTAAACGCATTTTTAAAGTTTTATTTTCCAATTAGTTTAGTTACGTTACCAAGATTAGGCCAGGGTTGGATTCAGACCCTCAAAAATACTGTACATGGAAAATAAAATTATACTATTTAAAAAAATTATATCACGTTTGACGTTTCATGTTTATTTTTTCATCGATGGACCAGAAAGGGAGCTAATTCTAATTTTATTAAAAAAACGCGGTACTCATGTACAATACAGAAATTCTCGATATCGTAGGGTTAATATTAAAACGTAAAAGGACCAATAATAATACAAAATATATAAAATTATGGTATTTTCGCTTAGTATTATTACGACACTATGTACTACAAACTATGAAATAATGGTACAGTTAGGATAATTATACTACGAAATCCGAACCTGGTTACGTGGTGTTTTGATATGTCGTTTGTATTATGACAGATGCGCTACTTTCTTGTATGAAAAAGTTATGAGTAAAATATTTAGATGGGTCTATCCTTCCTTTTGAAATCATTGCAAAATAGTCACTTTATAGTACAACAGTACACGATACAGCATATAAAGAAATAAAAATCTTATAAAATACCCAATTAATTATTTGTAACTACAATCAGCTGAAGGCATTGAGGCAAAGGTGAAGCCCAACCAAACGGCCTCGATTGCTAGATGCGTTGAGCAACTTTTCGTGCTTCCATTTTTATAACCGTATGTAACACGTTTACCTCCATTTTGGCGGACTTAAATTAATTAAAATGTTTATTGTATATACTAATAATAAAGTAAATTTTCCACGATCTCCAAAGAAAGAATAACGGAGCGCTGCGTACGTTTTAAGTGGCGCAAGAATCAAACTAAAACCATGTTCAACTTATTGTTAGAACACGTACACACACATAAACATATGTATATTAACCAATTATTGCAACCGACGTGGTTTAGGTGTGAAGAATGAAGAAACATGTGTGTGAGAGTGCGAGTCAAAAATTTGAGCATGGTTTCAGCATCACTTGAAATGTATGAAGTGCTCTGTCTATCTTTCTGTATTGGTCTGTCTGTCTGTTTTTAGTCGAACTCTGCAAATAAGTAGGACAATGCTGTCAGCAGAAATGAGATATATTATGTACATAGGTACGTCAATTATAAGTTTACCAACTTCACAAATTCATTAGAAAACAAAGTGTAAACTTTTCACAACATTATTATTAAAAAAGTCCCATCCAGCGAATCGGACAAGTAACAACGAATGTATATACTTGCATAATTATTGGGAGAGTCTAATTAATTAATTAATAAGAAGGACCACGCTCTCAAAGAATGCCGGCGTAAAAACAGCTATATACTCGTACTGCTGTATTTCGCGTGATGAGTGTAAATGGCATGAGACCTGAGAAATTTTTACTGGTAACACAGAATATTCTACGTAGGTCACTCAATAAGTTTTGAGATGCTCGAAATTTAAAAATAGAACTCCATTAGTCAATTGCTCAATATAAAAAAACAAAGTTCTATTAATTTTCCTGCAACGCTTTCCGCGCTTTTCGTTTAAAACAATGGATCTTAACCGCGAACATTTGCGCGCTATGATCTATTATGATTTTAAATTTGGTTTAACCGAACAATTAAGTTTACAACGGTTACAATCAGTATTAGAGGACTAAGCTCCATCACGCGCAACAATTTTTAGGTGGTTCGCTGAATTCAAAAGGGGTAAAATTAACCTTAAAGATGACCAAAGAACCGGGACCCCGCAAACAGCAGTAACGGCAGAAAATGTATGGACTACTGAAATGTTGGTGCGAGAAGACCCACAAATCACATAAACGGACACCGAAAAGATTGTGAGCATTCGTTCGGCGAGCATTCATACCATCCTACACCAACATCTTGGAGTGAACAAGCTTTGTTGTCAATGGATCCCTTGTTTGCTCTCTGAAAGCAAAAAACAGACTCGTGTGGATTGGTGCCATGTAATGCGTCTACCTTTTGAAAACGGGGCATCTAGGCGTGTTTCAGAAATCGTTACTGGTGAAGATACATGGATCTATCAAAATGATCCGGAAAATAAAAATCAGTTATCGACAAAACTGCAAAGACTGGCAACGTCGGCAATAAAATGGTGGCTAGTTTTTTTTCACGGAGCGGACATTTGTCGACGTCAATAATGCTGGAAAATTGTAGGTCAGTCAACACAGAATGGTATACTACAGTTGCATTGGCCAAAGCTTTTCAAGCTGTGCGGGAGAGAAGACCAAAGACCGGGCTTCGGGGAATCATGCTGCATCCAGATAACGCCTCTTCACATAACCTCCCTTGGAACAAAAGCATTTATTGAGGAATCTGGTGTTGAAACACTAAGTCACCCACCAAGTTTTTTTCAAGCGCCGAAGAAGCCGTGGCTGCCCACGAAGTAGCGATTTCCTGTCTGTCAGATCATGACTGGTAAAAGTGTTTTCAGAGTTGGTTTAGCCGAATGGAACTTCGCATAGAGCATGATCGAGAATATTTTGAAAATATGAAAACAAAATATTAATAGTATTTAGAATACTTTTTGTACATCTCAAAATTTATTGAGTGTCCTACGTATCTTAGTCCTTAAGGATGACGAAAAATTTGATTCTTAGTCGGGGATAGCTGTAGGTGTCTATGGACCACAACGTTCACTTACCATCAGGTGAACTGTGTGCTCATATATATACATATAAATTAATAATAATAATAGTCTTTATAAATTAAAATTTCATAATTTTTAGCAATGACTTTTTAAATATTAAATTGAATAAACATAGAACAGCATGTCAACTAGTGAAGTGCAAGGCGGGCAGCAGCGCGTCTCACTTTACAATCATTAGCGAATGTTCACTGAGAAAGTGCGTTCCTGCACATCGTTTGTTGCGAGAGCCTTAAGGGGAGATATAACCTCAAATGGGTTAGCAAGATCCTTCGTTATGCCAAAAATATTGCAGCATTAATTTTGAAATAAATATATGGTAAAGTTCAGGATTAATGTTAAGGACTATGTTAGACGAAAACACGATTCCGTAAATTTTTCTTGATAGAAAATAAATCCAAAGTTAACTCCAAAATAAACAATAAACAGCTGTTGGTCATAAAATACTTTAAATAAGATAATGAAACTTTGCATACTAACTGAACTAACTATAAAGCATTGCTTATGTTATTTTTTTTTAAATACCATTATTTTCACTGTAAAAAAAATTACCTAAACTATCGGCGTTTGGAAGCTTGATTCCTGCCGCCCGGTAGTATCGCTTCGGCTTTTGAAGGGGGAGATTGTGTCGCTTAAGATCAGAATACAGATACACATTACGCAACAGGACGAAGTAAAATTAAAATTGGAAATAACCGTAATAAAAATAAGAAGCGACTAGGTTGGCGTTAAGAAACAGGCATAAATATGATAAACCTAATGAAATAAGTATCTAACGACCTTTCTACTTACAGTATTAGTGATTACAAACATGTCGGTACATAGCATACGACGCGCGGGGAAGTGGGGGCGAAATTAGAATTTGAGCTGACTTACTATATCCCCTTAATGCTAACATAGAAGGTGCCGTGGAGGGTCTGTGTTCGGTTTAATTGAAATATTTTGGAACGTGAACAGAAGAAAAGTATAAACTAATTTGCTAGTGATTGTTATGCACTAGACTAAAACGATAGTTTGCTTTGCCTTGTTTTTAGAACATTATACCCTCACTAGAATTTTCACATTTATTGTGAAGTTACAGTTTCCATACATAAATCGCACAAGAACAAACATCAACCCCGAAACTATTGTTTGAGGGCCATATAAATACTTATTTCATGCGGTATTCGAATTCGCAGCCCTCAGCGCTGTAAGTTACAGCGCCACGGAGTCTTTAATGAATGAAGTGAAATTAAATTGTTAAGTTATTCTTAACTAATCAAAACTTTTACTACTCTGAAGATTAAATTGGGATTGGTTAACATACAAGCCGTATGTACACTATACAAAGAGAGAAGAGATATCCGGGCTGTGGTTAATGCTCGCTGTAAATATAACAGAACGCGAGTAACCTGGGTTAGATCCCCGCCGGCACCAATGAAATTGTTAATTGCAATTTTAAGTGCTGATTTACTACGTGCTCGGCGGTGAAGGAAAACATCGTGAGGAAACCTGCATGTCTGAGGAATTAGAGAAAAAAAATATTTCAAAAACATGTGAAGTTCGCCAATACGCATTAGGGCAGCGCGGCGGACACTTCCTTGCCCTAAAACCCTCTCAGAAATGAGAGAGGCCTGTGCCCAGCAGTGGGAGGTATATACGCTGTAACTTTACTTTTACTTTTTAACATACTAGAAATATAAATTAAAAATAGTATAACAAATCCGGGCTATAGATAGTAAACAAAACATAGTCACATATATGTTGTCTTATCAATTGTATTTACCATTTTGTAAATACTTACGGCGACAATACTAGCAAATTTGTACAGTATAGGCAGCAAGTTCGCACTTTAACAAGGCAATAGTGTTCATAATAGATTTCTTTCATTCCTTTGCTACTCTGTAGGCGCAGTAGTCTGTCTTCATTGAGCGACTCCCGGGGCCTTCACGGCTATTTTTAGGACTTAGGGAGAACTGAACGCGAGGGAGAGGAGCTGACGTCAACAACCACCCCAACTCGCCTCGCGTAGCTGAGAAAGGTCCCACTTAAAGAATGAACGAGAAAACAGGTTACGTCGCACGTTATTTTTGCGTTTGTCGACTTCAAAGTAAAAACTTATTTATTTGTTGTCAGTGAGAATTTTTTTTTAATGAACGTTAATTCGTTAAAGATTATTTAAAAAAAGGTAAAGAAAATATCATTTTTATTGTTTAAGTGAAAGCTGTTAACTGCACGGCATACAAAGTAATATCAAGATTTAAGTGAGACACACATTCACAGACAAAATAAAAATGTACGGATGGTTCAAATTGTACTATCCTCCCACCCATACACCTATTACAGCCTATAAGTCTACTGCTGAACATAGACCTCCCATCATAGATTTCCCCATAGGCGATCCCCCCACAGTTGCCTCGCTTGGCCGGCAGGCTGGCAATCGCAGTTTTTTTAATAATTTTAGGTTATAATCAGTTTCCCTCTGTCGTCTCCTGCGATATCCAGGGGATGATTTGGGGTAGGGCCACTTCACAGCGTATATTTTTCACATTTATATTTATCTAAAATTCAAAAGTGACTGTAGATCATCATTCATGACTCAATATTTATTACAAGCGCATCGTTCATATTATTTGTAATGTATATCATACATTTTGTAATAACCAGATACGTCAGACAATCTCCTGCGTTGGTCGGGTTTGCTTTAAGCATCCACATTGCGTAGGTATCGCTTATGACCACGGCTTAAAGCCAGAGACATTATCCTCTTCACTACGTTGACTACGAGTGGTATGCTTGCGAACACCGCGTCGCCTTTTTTTACCTGTCAGTAGGTAGTAAAACAAGCATTTGGGCAAAGACAACAATGAGTTGAATCCTCGAAGTGCCAGCCTCACAGCTCACAGTCAACGCGTCTTCGGTGAAGTGACAACTTGTCCATTCGAGTGCAGCGGGCGGTCATGGAATATACATAACTTTGCTAATGTATACTTTGAAAGCGCCGCAGTTATAACGAACGATGAACAAGCCACCATCAATCATGGAGCGTGAAGTATATTGCGTTAAATTTATCGTGACGTAAAAACATTACGACATAGGAATTTAATACAACTTCTCAGTTTACCGGAGTTGTTGTTTTTACGATTCGCTAAATAAGACAGGCAAATGTCTTAAAGTCTAATCTCATTTGTTTTTTAAATCATAAACTCTTCACAATATGCTAATGTATTATATTACGAAGTTCTAGGGAGATTTCGACGACAGCTTAATCCAGAGAATAGTTGATGACCATAGTATTGTAAACTGCTTAAGCGGGTTAAAAAAACTTGCACTTGTTACAAAGTTCATACAAACATTTCACATGCGCAAACGTTTACCGTAGTATTTTCTTTTTTACGTATCAAAATACACTCAAAACCATTATTTCGGCAAAAACCCACAAACGGATCGATTCTTTGTGGGTTTTTGTCGAAATAATGTTCTATATACATATTTCAAATTCACATTTTTTTCATTGGTATTACTTTAAACAGTACTAAAATTTCAGTGTCAACCTGGTAGCAACCACTTCGAAGGAATTATTATGAAACGCGAGCTTATTATATCCGAAGAAAAACCAGTCTTCACCTGATTGACAATAGAGCGTTTACGTTTCGCACATTACACTGGTGTTGATGGACAGTAATAAAAGCTTCCTTCTCGCATCATCAACATATTTCTATTTAATTCAGGTATAGGCTAAGTTTTTAAAGATTATTTTAAATTTATGACAATTTCAAGACCGATTGCAATACTAATAATTAAAAAAACATGTTTTCATAGTTTAAATCAAACATTTACAGGATAGCGAAGCTAATTTTGTTCAGTTCGCTATCCTAAATTTCTTAACCATGCAGTGACAAAATAAACCCAAACATTGATGTAGATGTAGGTGTAAATAACGAAATAAGAAAATAATAATATACAATCATCATCATTATCATTATTACAGTCTATGGAAGTCCACTGCTCATATAAAGATTTAGGTTACTCCCCTAGAAATAATATGTCAGAATATATTTATTACAAAATTGGTACGTTTTTTTTCAGATTTTTTTCAGATTTTTTCAGAAAATTGTCGAGCACCACCACAGAATCAGCCAACAAACCTGACAATATAATCAATGGAAATAGTTTGTCTCGATTAGTTCGAATTACTATGAATGAATCATGGATATATTTAAAAAAGCGATGGAAGTTATTACGTGCAGGTGCCAGAATAAACTGAAATATTTTTGTTTCTTAATAAAATTTACCTTTCACTATCGAAATGTTACGATTTTAAAAATGTTTGCGAACATAGATCATAAATAGCGGAACTGATTAATCCGTAAATTATTGTTAAATGAGTAAACAAAACATTTAAACTTCTCCTGCTGTATCACCTAAATATAACATTCGTTGTGGTACAATACTGGTTCTGACGGACCGCGCGTATTTAGTCAAAACTTACTATACTATGTGCTTTGTACTTAACATTTACAAAAATATCGTATTATGTATCTGTAAATAGAATACATGATTTACAAATCAACGTAAATACTCACTAAAAGTTTGTCTGCATGTGCTCTCTCCGGCGTTTGTTTGAACATCATTAGTTTTTGTATCGCGTACAAAAAAACAAGCACAAGAGAGCATCACGTGTCCCGGCTCCCACACTCTACAAAGCGAGCGATGTGAAATACAGCGATCACGCCATTACAAAAACTATGATAATTTTCCATATATGTACGGAAAAAAGTTATTTGTAAATTGTCAGCTCTACGATTTAAAACACAAGGTTTATTTTTTATTATAATTTGCTTATTTAATTGCGCGCAACCTAATATTGAAACAAGAATAAATAAGTAATAATAGAATGTATAAAAACTATTTGAATTGTAGAGGGTAAGATAATTATTAGGTAAAATTAAAGGTGCAAAACTATTACGGGTGGCATATAAAACATTTTATGCCTTTTTTTAAATTAGTTGCAAGGGTCCCGTATGTACGTGACTGTCACCGTATTTAACCACCCCGTCCCGTATTGCTACATGTCCAGTATTTGTCCGGTTTTTCACCAATTTCGATAAAATACGGAAATGGCTAGAGCTAGAGCGCGTGTTTGTGAGAGGCGGTACAGGTCGTACGGCGCTCACACACGTCTCGCTCCTCAGTGCCTGTCTTATTAATCTGAACAATTTCTGCCCACAATGCAAATGTAGAGAAAATATTTTCGTCGATGACGGCTCAATGGACGTTGGAACGAAACAGGTTTTCGGTAGAGATCATTAAATCCATATTGTTTTTTTTTATTATAATATGCGGCCAGTTCTATGATTATGTTAAAAAAGAAAACGAGATCATGACAAAACAAAAATCAACCACAAAATACGATTGGGTGAAAAATAATCTAATTTAAATTTAAATTAAAAATTGTAAGTACTATTGATTACGTCGAATAAAAACTGTGATAGAAATTTTTATTAGATTTATTTTATACTTTTGGTGCCCACTACGATTGAGATCAGAGGGTAGCTGTCATCAAAATGCATGGTTTATCTTTCACTAGTACACATGTATGCTTTTATTTAGTTGAAACGCTGCGTTTTAACGTAAAATATGTTAGTATTTTGGGTTTCTGGAAGTTATGGCAACCCTATCTAGGTGCAGCAGTAGCTACTCACCATCAGGTGGATTTAGCACGTATACCAATAACGTGCCGTGTGGTGGAGTCCCATTTGGTCCTGTGGGTGTCGTAAGAGGCGACTGTGGGATATGTCAGAATTTTTTTTTAATATAGTAGAGGGGGCAAACGAACATGCGGTTCACCTGATGTTAAGTGAATTCAGCCGCCCATGAACGCCCGTAACACCAGGGGAATTGGTGTGCGTTGTGCACAGGTGCGTTGCTGTCCCTTTAGAAAGGAGTAAGCTCTTTTAGATCTTATAGTTTTCGATAGATGACAAGCATATCTTTCCCGTCGAGAGACCCATGTCCAGCACTCCAATTTTACGGACTTACGAAGCAGCAACAAAAATAATGATTCAATAGAATAAAAAACATTATGTAATATAATCTAAATCTAATTAGTTCATACAATCAAGTGGAAAGGAAGCATTGCCTAAAATAAAAAGTTTAAAGTTTTTATAAGCCATAAGATAGTATGACAAGATATCTTAATCTTAGTACGAGGGTTATAAAATTATATACAATAAAGACAATAAAGTATTTTTGTGTATTTCGTTTTCTAGAAACATGTTTTGTAACAATATCTCCGTTTGGGAGAACATTATTCGAATACCTACGTAAATGAGGGCGCTCCCTTGGCTACTGCGAAGATTTGTACCGTTGTTTACCGACCTCGTTGGAGAGACTATTTACGTACGTGTATACGTTGTTTACCTGGAACGAAAGATAAGTTACGTTAATGAGATGGCACAAGTTAATGCAAAAACAAATAATACTTTGTTCATATTTCTTCTGCATATTAGAGTTCGTAAAACTGCAAATGTTGGCTACATAATAGTATCGCAGGATCTTCCGCCATTTTCTACAAGTGGACTTGCCCGGCACTATCGATAAACAATAAAGCACGGGGCCAGAATTAATAAACCACGTTTTGTAACAAGATGGCATTTGTTTCGATTTGGTTGGTGTCCATTGGCAGGCATTGGTCCAAGTCGTTCGTTACATAAAACTATTCCGACCACGATGACAAATTCTGACTATTGTCGGTAGTTTCGTTCACACCGATCAGAATATTATAACCGGACTGCAAGTTATTGTATATTAATAATAATGTCCTCCAACCGAATGTCCTCAAACCGAATTTTTGTTTGGCGGCCCGTTTCAGCGGAGACCAGCCATCTGGCCATAACAGGATAATAATGTTCGAGTGTAATGTGCAAGCAAAAATGCAACTCTTTATTCCGTCACTCTGGAGTCCGATGGGACGGTAGGCGCAGGTCCAAAGACTTTATGTGCTTTCCGAGGCACGGGGGAGAAACACCTCCAACTTCCTAACTCCGGGCAGCTACTGAGAATTCATTTTCATCCATCATTCATTCAGAAAAACCCAATATCTGATTTTGGCCCGACCTGGGATTCCAACCCCTGACCTCATGTTCAGCAACGAACCAGTCACTTAATCATTCAACCGAGCAGTAATAATATTAATAACCCTCATTGAGTTATTGCAAAGAGCGACGAGGACAACTTAATAACAATTTCCTACAGACTTGAATCCGGGCATCAAAGAAAACCTTTAATTTCGTTAATTACATTGCTATATACATTTATTACCGATGTCGCTTCATAGAAACTTTGTGCATATATGTCGTTTAAATAAAATGTCAGAGCAAAAAACGCTGGTAACTGAGAGGCCGAGTGCTCGCCTTAAATAATGGTTTTTAATTAAAAAATATATTTTAGAATGTATGCTTGTAATTAAAGCCAGAGCATGGAAATAAAAACCTTCAACATATTTTGAATATTCTAATTTACTGATAATAATTAAATAATTTTTTAATTAAAAATATTTCGAAGTTCGCCAACACGCATTGGGGCAGCGGGACGGACAATTCCTTGCCCTAAAACCCTGTCAGAATGATAAGAGAAGGCCTATGCCCAGCAGTGAAACGTACATGGACTGTAACTGTAACTAACTTAAATAATTCTTACAATGTAGATGAGATAATCACTTTGGTGAGATTCGCCTGCAAAATAACATCTAAAAAACTAGAGACATCACCAGGAGAAAAAACTCAGCCATATATGGTGGATGGAATCAGCGTTATAGTGTTTAATAATAACAGATAAAATTTAAATGATATTTTCGTTTGAAATAAGTTGGTTGTTTTTAAGTTTTTATTCAATAATACTTTGCTTCAAAAATATAAAAAAAAATAAAAAAACAAACAACTGGTTTATTTTTAACTTCATCATAATTTTCCCCAAACAGCTTAATAATGGATATTTGCTGCTTCCGCTCTCCATAATAAAAGGTTTTGATCTAGCAAAAAGAGCTACCTGTGTTACGTCACTATGCGACCATATCTCAATTCTCACACCAGTTTACGAATAGTATGAAAATAGTATGATTGTTCGTAAGTCCGTCGGAAGATATATTCAATCACGACACGAAAAAGTGATAACCACTTTTCCTCGTGGTCGAAAATGCGCATGTTCAATTTTGAATTGCTCACGAATAGTTTTGAATTCATAATAGATTCAGCCGATACTGAATGCGCACTCTAAGGAAACTTTCCGACGAGTGTCATGTTAAGTATTCAACACGCGTCTCTAAAGCGATAAAAGTAGGTTTCGTAATAAATCACACCAAGACTGTTTTTGATTTTATAAAAACAGCAACTGATTTAATATAGCCCTTTTCACATATGGCATAATTAAACGTATTACCGGTCTGGGAGGCCTAGTAGATTAGGAATGATGGTTAAGTTTAAAATATTAAATTATTTTGAATAAATGTATCCTACTATACTACTACCTTTACTGAGTGTAGGAGTATTTTTTTAACTTCGATAGACATTGCTGTCTATATAAGCAGCAAAGCAAACTGTGTTCTAAAAACAATTCAAGGTTTCACAGTGTTGTTATTTAAAAACATGTCTAAAAAGTAATCATGATTATCATAATTATTACTGATGTTATTGTTGGGCTTGAGGCCTCTGAGCAGTACCAAGTGCCATAAAACCAATTGCTTGAAGACAGCGAAATGGAAGATTTTATTAATACTTCAGCTACGATATGACAATAATTACTTTCGATAAAACGTTTACTTTTGTAAAGCTAGTCTATGTCTTTACAATTATGTTTAACACATGGAAGTCAAAGCTGTATGCAACATGTACTTAAATATGCACCGATATGAACTTTTAAGGTTGTTTTAATCCTCTCAAATTATAATTCAAACGTTAGTGGGCTACGGAGTTGGCAAAACTAAGTATGTTACGCTAAACCTGCGTTTTTATAGCTTGATCAGAATGCATGGAAAGTAACATATTTAATCCGTTTTCCTTTATGGTTTCAGCCCAATTGCTTAACCTAAATGTCTAAGTAGTGCACAGTCAAAGAACGATAGACGATCGGAATGGCGGTGAAAGTGCTTGCTGCTCATCTAAAAAACATAACTCCTATAAAACATGTATAGTGCATTAAGTGTCGTAAAAGTGATTTGAAAGCGAACGTTATTAAAAATATATTTGTAATAACATGAACCTTTTGTTCAATTTGCCTTAAACGTAATGCAACTAAATATTTAAAAAGTGATATAGTGCATTTGAATTTCACATGAACGGTATTTATAACCAATTATGCATTACGTATTTTACCTTCATAAACAGAAAATATAAAAATACTTAATGACATGATGTAAAAATTTTACCAAGTTAAGAGAGCTACACTTGACGTAATGTCCGCATAGTTCAGCTTATAATCGGATTGATATGTTGTTTTGTTAAAATTATTTGTAGATTAATTACCTTACGTATTTTAAAAGAAGATCATAACTTAGTATTTAATGTTCAAAGTCATCACATATAAAAAATGGAGATGGATATTGATAACATAACTATTAAACCCCTACGAAAAACTTAATCCTATAAACAGGATTTATATAGCACAACTCAGTTAAATCCTACAATTGTTATTTTACTAAATTCCACACTAAATGAAAGCCAAACAACATACGAAATAAAAACACGCCTAGAAAGTGTTACTATTGAACTTAAGTCGCCAAACGTGGAAATGGAGAATCTAAATTATGAGAATACACAACTAAAAATGGAACTAGAAAAATGTTATAAAATTATAAAAATGTACAAAAAAATACGATGATATTATTATCCACACCAAAATCTCTCATCATCACCAATATCATCCGTACATAAGAGAACAAGCAATGAAAAGGGTCAAAGTAATCAATTTAAACGCAAATATAACTTAAAATTAGGAACACCTGAACATTTTATAAATAATCAATCCTTAATAACGACCATAGAACAATTAACAAACGACATAAAACAGTGTGATAAATGACGAAGTAAAACCGAAAGAACTAACGAAAATGTATAGAAAATCAATATATGTATTATAACCAATGACAGTAATATTTTAGCAGAAGCAAACAGGATAATTTTTCGGAAATGAGTACAAAGGAATCGAAACAGTAGGAATAGAGCGACACCAAACCGACAATCAAATATATACATATATGGGGATCAATTAGCTTTAGGACCTTCCCTTAAATTAAAAAAATATCGTGACACACAAAAATGTTATAACGTATATATTAAAGTAGCCTCTCTAGTGAAAACAAACGCATTAGCATATGATACATAACATAAACACTCACGCCTGTCACCCAGAGGAGTAGTCAGAGACTACAAACTTCTATTTGGCACGACCCAGATAAACTCGCCTCCTTCAGATCCATACACCTACATGCTCGTCGGTTAAGGGTACTCCTAGTTGGGCCCGTTTTTAATAAATCGCTAATTTGGTCGATAAATTTTCGCCTAGGGCGTCCCTTTCCGACTCTGCCATCCACTTCTGCAACATATATTTTTTTTGTCACTCTTTCCTCATTCATTCTTTCCACATGACCAAACCACCGAAGCATTCCTTTCTTAATCCTGGTCACAACATCATCTTGCAAACCACACAAAGAGTGTGGAAGAGTGTAGCATATGATATTCTAGATAACTGTAACTCAATGGCTAATACATATACTGTGAACGAAGAAATCATTTTTATGCTGAGGATCAAATGTGTGATCAAATTATAAGATACCTTAAATCTTTTAAAGAAACCTAGAATCTATATAACTAATGTTGTAAAAAATAACTATCTTAATACTTCCAAATTAAATGAATCACTGGAACTATCATATAATTGTTTTCAAAATAGTAAATTTTTAAATACATATAGTCTCTAGAAACATTATTTATTAGCATAAAAAGTTTTGTACTGTCATTAGCTGCAATGTCAAAAATTTTGACTATGAAAAAACTTACTTAGTTCCTAAAAACATAGACAACCACATAAAAAATGGGTATTGTAGTAAACATTTTCGGCTAATAAGTTTAGACAAGCGTTGCATTGCGCCCTACTATTTGAAAGAAAATTCTTGTAAAGATACAAATCAAAAGAAAATATTGCCTTCAGAATAATGATTTCTTATATTTACTCGAACACTATACATGATTAAAACTACTTTTACGGATTTTATCGCGTTTATTTTTACTTTTTATTTACTTTTATTTTTAATTCACGACGTTTCGGGCGCTTTCCAAGCACCCATGGTCACGGGGGACTGAGATGACTGACGTCCCGATGTCATTGTTAAACCCGGAGTACCTTCAGCTTTTTTAATTATTGTTTATGGTCCGATCTATGCAAAATGAACTGACTATGTCCTGAGGTCTTGCAGTGGTATGCTTGGGTTTAGTTTTAATTTTATTGATTATAGGATCCCAAGCAGGTGGTAGTACCCAGCCTCTTTCTCTATTGAAATTAGGATGTTTTTTAATTTCAATAGCCTCACGTATCATCCTTGGTAGGAATCGGTGTTCTTTCGCGAGGATTTGTGGTCTATCAAATCTGATGTAATGGTTGGGTCCGTCTAGTGATCAAACTGTCAGTGATCATATCCTAGACGGACCAGATTTTTCGTCCACAAAATTCTTAATATTCTTCATCAAAATATAGCAGGCATGCTCACGAAAATCGACATGCTCACCATGTGTATTATCGAATACTCTGTCTAAATCGGGAAATGAAATTCATATCGTGTGTCTAACAGAGCATTTCATGTTGGAAATGGAGAGCATATTACTTCATTTCAAAAACTACAATTTAGCCACTTGTTACTGTAGGCATAAAAAACGAAGTGGTTCAGCAATTTACTTAAAAAAAAAGGTTTTGTATTCAAAGTATTGAAAGACACTAATAGTTTATGACTGGATAAATATTTTAATGCTGCGCTATTAAAATGATTTTATATAAGTTAATTATAATGTGTGTAAACAATTCTCAATTCAGACATTAATGTTTTCTTTAATAAATTAGTAAATACTCTTTCTAAACGGATTTGTAAAAAATAAATACGTATAATATTATGTAGAGATTTTAATATAAATATCTTACAAAATAACACAACATCGATTACGTTTGAAAATATGTTTTTAAAATTTCATTTGAAGCTTCGAATAAAAGGACCACCCAACTATTTAGTGGTTCCTGTCTTGACAAATTCGCGGATAATATTACACATAAATGTGAACATAATGTGAAAGATTGGGGCTAGTCCTACCATAATGCTATTTTTATAAAATACCCTATTGCTACAAGTTTTCCAAATCGGCGTTGGAAAATAAAAAAAAGGAAAATTTAATCAAATTAGAAAAGTACCCGAAAAGTCTTAGCTTCTGTGATATATTCAATAAATCAAATCCAAACCGTACATATGATGCATTCATTAATATCATATCTCTATTACATACACAATAATTTCCAATTAAAATTAATAATAAGACGAAGATAAGATGTATGTCTCGAGGCATGTACAAAAATAAAGAGACAAAAACTTTGGTCTTACAGATTAAAATCAATCACTGAAAATAAAATTCATTACGAAACGTATAAAAAACGCCTAAAAAGGATTATCACACTCACATAAGTCGCAAAACAACTATTACATAAGAAATGCAAACAACAAATGTCGAGCAACGTGGAAAATAATAAACAGTAACAAACAAACAAAACCAAAAAAAGTATACTCGTACAAGTATATACAAAAGATAATTTTAGAGGATAACAGTGTCAATCACTAAACCATTTGACAAAGCCAATAAATTAAATGATATCTTTATAGACCTGACAGATTTATATTATTGTAATAATTATGCTGCTACAAGTATCTCACAAAATCAAATTTTTACTAAGCCTAATAACTCAATTTTCCTATCACCATGTACACCATGCGAAATATATAAAATTATAAAACAGTTAAAAATACTACTAGATGTGGATATAATGAAATAAATACTAAGGTCATTAAATTTTGTCCAGGGGAATTAGTACATCCTTTAACATTTAATGTTAATCTTATATTAGAAAAAAGCATTTCCGCTGAAAATCTTAAATGAATTGTTGTAAAGCCTCTATATAAAAAGGTGAGAAATACAAACCAGAAAACTTTTAGCCGATAGCACTCCTCTCATTATTTTCAAAAATAATAGAAAAAGCCGTATACAATAGGTATACTCCTCCTTTAAACAAAACAAAATTTTACTATAGAACAAAATGGGTTTCGTAAAAATAGACCTTCTTCATCAACTATTTATGAGTTAGTTAAATTTGCTACAATTAATGTTGATAAACGTACACTCGTTTGTGCTATGTTCAAGAATATGACCAAAGCATTTGATCTTGTTATGTTAACCATGACCGATTACTACATATACTAGAAATGTATGGTGTAAGCGGGTACACGTTAGAATTATTGGAAACATACCTGTCAAACAGAAAACAATGCACTCAAATAACCAAAATATGTCATAGAACGAAAACGGAGGAAACTTTCCAGAACCGTTGTCAATGGTGTACCACAAGAGAGTATCATTGTGCCATTAATGTTTCTTATATACATTTATGATTTACCAAGGAACATAAGGACTTTCTACGATAATGTTTGATGACGATAGTACGACACTAACAAAATGTTTATGAAAATAAAATAAATAATGCACTTGCTGACATTGCTGTGTCGTATAATTTGTAAAAAACGAACTACATGCAGTTCCAGCAAAATAGAACTAGCCTGCTTGGACTAAATATTAACTATAAGGGCTCGCCTATTACGGAAGTAACTTCCACTAAATTCCTAGGCATAGAAATAGATAAAAATATGAAATGGAAAGCACAAGTCCTGGCACTAAACAAACGCTTAAATAGTCACATATTTGCTCTGAGAAGACTCGCAAAGGTATCACGTTAAAAAAACTGTATTAATAGCTTATAACACCTATGTTGCATCAATATTAAGCTTATAAATAATATTTTGGGACAACTGTTCGGATAAAGATAATATACTTATTTAAAACTCGAAAGAGCAATATTCGGGCTTAGATCTACTGATAGTTGCTCATCGTACTTTTAAGTATATAAAATTTTGAGTTTATACAACGTTACATTCAAACCTGTTATTGTTTACCTCGACGGAGAAAAGAAAAACATAACGTTTAAAACATAAAATTGTTAGTGTATCAGATAAAACAGCACTACTATCTATATCTATATCGACTATTATATATAGATATATAATCATTTGCCTAATAATATTAAAGAAAATACTTCAAAAAAATCTTAAAGCTTTAGTTTATAAACTTTACTACTCCATGCAAGAATTTATTCATGAAAAACTTTGAAATATTTTTTTGCGTTTTATTTACAAAATGTTCTTTATTTTGATTTTTTAATTATATCTTTTGACATTCACTAAAATTATAGAATTATGATTTGATGATTGACATCGAAATTGGTAACAGTTTGACATTGCAATTAATTGGATACTTTATTGCTATTTAAATATTTGTATACCAATTAATGGTATACCATATACGACACAATAAGCAATTGTTATATCTTTTTAATGTATTACATGTGATCAACAAATAAACGTATTATTAATATTTTAGTCCTCTCTTGTGTGCGTCGCACACGACAGAGACTGGAGGGAAATCAGATATCAAAATAAATTTTTATCACAGTTATTGAAACTCCCAGTGTCCAAGAAACCAGTGTAGATGTTCGTGTATTAACACCAAAATTTATATATTTTAATCGACGTTCTTTAAGTCATATATTTATTTATTTAACCTTTATTGTTAACACCTTCATAAAATAGGGTAACAAAGAACGGACTTAAAACCTTTTTTTTATAGAATAGGGTGACAAACGTGCACACAGTCCACCTGATGGTAAGTGGTTGCTGCGGCCCATAGACATCTACATCTATCCTCCATTAAAAATCAAAATGCAGATGCGTTGTCACCCGTGAGTACTGAGATGGAATGCCTGGTTTCCAGTAAAAAGGGTCTGCGGTTCTCTACACTTACCATACGAAATACAACAGCATTAAGCTACTATTTCACGCTGGTATTCTGTGAAAGCGTGGTCCTTCCCCGGTCGAGCCGACCCATTCGTGCTACAACTATACTACTAATATAACTGCAGCATGGCTCTACCACGTATAAAGCCTATTAGCATTCTCTGCCAGTAACTCGTACAGTGGTATTTTGTGGCAGGTGCAATTATGTATATATACATACAATATACACACATATAATATTCAAAATCTATATCTATTGTGTATATTATTATATAAAAACATATATGATATAATATATAATACATATAATTTAAGTACATGAATATACATGTACGATATGACGTATATGTACGTCAAATTAACTATTTTATTGCCATTTATCATTAAGAGCCAGCTCTAACATACTTTTTAATCACCGCGTTTCTACAGCGTAAATTTTACTCTCATTAGTTTTATTTTTTATCAGTCTAAAACGGTTAAATTAATCTTTTGACGAGTGAATTATTATTCGTTTCATTGTAAGGAAATATATAAATGTAATAACAAACATTTGAATTCGAAATTAACCAAATGATTGAGTACTAAATTTGCATACAAATTGAACCAAACATTTAGAGGTTGCCGAAGAAATTTACTCGCACTAATTGCAAAGTTGAAAGGTTTCTGTTAGTTATGTTGCCGCCAAAGCGTAAAGCTTATGTTTTCAGTTCGATCTTGAGGTTTACTCAAGAAAACTATTTATAACATAATTAAAACTTTAGTTTAACGGCTGAGCAATCGATTTACGTAAGCAGTGCTAGAAATATGTCTGTAGCGAAAGTAACTTCATGTATTTAGGTAAATCAATTTCAATAATTATTTGATTGACCACTGTTTCGAGTCATTTGTAGCACCCATGGTCACAGAAGGACTGAGGTATTTGACGTCATGATGCCATAGTTGCCCGAGCTATTTTCAGCACATATTTATTTATTTTGGTCCGATATGCATTGAACATATAAGTCTCGTAGCGAGGCGTGAAGAGTACGGGAGTAGCATACTTAGTTTTTTTTTTTAATTTAATTTAATGAATTACAGAATTTACAAGCAATTAGGAGCCCATAGCTATTGATACAAATATATATTCTTTTTTTACAGGATAGGGTGACTAACGAGCACACAGTCCATCTGATGGTAAGTGTTTACTGTGGACCCATAGACATCTACATCTATCCTCGGTTAAGAATAACAATTCAGATGCGTTGTCACCCCTGAGGACTAAGATGGAATACCTCTTTTCTAGTAAAAAGGGTCTCTGGTTCTCTACACTCACCCATACGAAAGACAGCATTGTTAAGCTACTATTTCACGCTGGTATTCTGTGAGACGGTGGTTCTTCCCCGGTCGAGCCGACCCATTCGTGCTACAATTATACTACTAATATTGCTGCAGCATGGCTCTACCATGTATAAATTTATCCTTAGGACATTGTTACTGGAAACGACGCATTCCATCTTAGTCCTCAAGGGTGATAACGCATCTGCATGTTGATTCTTAACACTCATAGAGGATAAATGTAGATCTAGGCTACAGCATCCACTTACCATCAGGCGGACAGTGTGCTCGTTTGTTTACATTACACAACATTATTAAGAAAGAACGTCATATAGAAACGTCGTTAATTGACATCAAACGATGGTATTTTATTCTGACAATTTTGTATTGAGTCAATGTCATACAATTATACAACATTTCAGCTCTTGCGACTAAAACCAATTTTGTCAACTTTAATACTATTACTAGTATTACTATTACAGCTATAAGAAGGCCAGTTTGTGTACAAAATATTCGCTCTAATCAACGACAACCGGTGACATTGCGACATTAACTCCTGTCTCATAGAAGTGTGTACCTCGTATGTTATCTGCGGTACAAATAGGCGAACATTCGCGTCGCTGGGAGCAATGCACTCGGTCAATGCAGCCGCGATGGCCTCGCGAACGTGCGTCACGTTACTTCATAACAATGCTGAATAGAAATTGACTTCTAACAACGATAGTCAAATCAAGGATTTACTAAAGCACAATGAGATCAAAATGACAATAGGAATGACTTTCTGCCATATTGTGAGGTCTTAGCTGTCAATAAAACTGGTCAAGTAGAGTAAGCAAAGATATTTTTGATAAATTATTTATTATAATATTGAGAATTTAATATCTCGAGATCTCTCTCCATTTTAAAAATAAAACATGGACTAGTAATAGCTTTGTGTGCAAAAATTGACAATAATTTATTAAATTTTTAAGTATGTATATAAAGCAAGCTGTATTGCATTTTGAACTGCATACTAATAAATAATACACAAACATCTCATAAGAAAATATTAAATGAACACTTTTATGCCTTGATATAAAGTAACATTTAAATTCACAGACTATTGTGTTTGACATTTGCGGTATGAACGTAAACAAGGCATGTATTATTTTATTAATGTTTTTTTTTTTTTTTTTTTTTATAGAAGAGGGGGCAAACGAGCATGTGGCTCACCTGATGTTAAGTGACTACCGCCGCCCATGATCAACCGCAACACCAGGGGAATTGCAGGTGCGTTGCCGGCCCTTTAGAAAGGAGTAAGCTCTTTTCTTGAAGGTCCCCAGGTCGTATCGGTCCGGAAAAATCACCGGTGGTAAATTATTCCACAGAGAGGTTGTACGCGGAAGAAAACTCCTTTTGAAACGTACAGTGGTGGACCGCCAAGCATCCAGATGGTGTGGATGGTATCGGGACGTTTGCCGTGTAGTGCGTTCACGAAATTTGGCGGCTGGGATTAATCCGAACAATTCCTCAGAGCACTCCCCGTGATAGATGCGATAAAATACGCAAAGAGATGCAACATCTCTTCGCAGCGCCAGTGAATCGAGCCGATCGGAAAGCACTCGGTCGTCGACGATTCGAGCCGCTCTGCGCTGGATGCGGTCAAGTGGAAGGAGCTGGTACTGGGGAGCCCCAGCCCAGAGATGGGAACAGTATTCCATGAGCGGCCGAACCTGCGCCTTGTAAAGTTGCAGGCGGTGTGCCGGCATGAAATACTGTCCCGCTCTGCTGAGCACGCCAAGCTTTTTAGAGGCCAATTTGGCCTTCCCTTCCAAGTGACCACGAAACTGCACGTCACTCGATATGTCGACGCCGAGGATTCCGATACTGGCTGAGGCAACAAGGGGAGTGCCTTGAAACTGAGGGGATACGACAAAGGGGTTCTTTTTAGCGGTTAACGCGCAAACTTGTGTCTTCTGGGGGTTAAACTGGACTAGATTTAGTCGCCCCCAATCCGAGACTCTGTCCAGCAGAGACTCGACTTCAGACACAAGTTTGTCCCGGCACTCAGAGACGTTTTCCCGAGAAATATTTGCTCGGCCGGTGTAAAGAGCATCACCAGTGCTGTCATCTGCATAGCAATGAATGCTACGGGTTTGCAACATATCATTGATATGCAGAAGAAACAGCGTTGGCGATAGCACGCAGCCCTGTGGAACACCAGCATTAATAAGCTTGCAATCGGAGCTTGCACCGTCTACAACGACCTTGATGCTCCGATCTGCAAGAAAACTGGTGATCCAATCGCACAATTTCTCGGAAAGCCCATAGGAAGGGAGCTTCGAAAGAAGCGCTTTGTGCCAAACCCGATCGAAGGCCTTCGCAATGTCCAAACTAACGGCCAATGCCTCCCCCTTGGACTCTACTGCCTCCGCCCATCTGTGAGTTAGGTAGACCAGAAGATCACCAGCTGACCTACCACGGCGAAAACCGTATTGGCGGTCACTAATCAGCTGGTGATCCTCAAGGTACCTCATGAGCTGGCAGTTTACAATGGACTCCATTGTTTTGGAGAACAAGGAGGTGATGGCGATAGGCCGGTAGTTGGACGGGTCTGAGCGGTCGCCTTTTTTAGGGATCGGGTGGACGAAAGCCGTCTTCCATGATTTTGGGACTACGCCTAGGGAGTAGGAGTACCGGAAAAGACGCGTTAAAACCGGTGCCAACTCTGGAGCACACGTCCTCAGCACAATTGGGGGGATTCCATCAGGCCCACTCGACTTATGGATGTCCAGGGAGAGGAGTGCTTTGCGAACCGAGCGCTGAGTGAAGTGCACTTCCGGCATGGAGCACTCACACCGCGGGATGGTCGGCGGCGTACTCCCCCCGTCATCGAGAGTCGAGTTAGACGCAAAGAAAGAGCCTAGAAGATCGGCTTTCTCCTTTGCGGTGTGGGCCAGTGAGTCGTCCTCCCTGTGCAGAGATGGAAGAGATGGCTGACAGAAATTCCCCTGGACAGCCTTGGCGAGAGACCAGAATGCACGGGTTCCAGAAGGAAGACGAACTAGTCTCTCGCCAATTCTGCCTATGTGCTCTGACTTTGCCTTGGCAATGACTCTTTTGAAGGACCTAGAGGCGGAATTATACTTCTTTTTTAGAGCGCTGGTGTTTACATCCCTGGACGCTGATGCGTCAGCCCAGGCCTGGTAGCACTCCTGCTTATAGCATGATGCTATTTTACAGGAGCGACCAAACCATGGCTGAGATTTGCCTCCAATGGGCACCACAGAGGAAGGAATAAAAAGTTCCATACCCTGAAGCACCACATCAGCGACAGAATCCGCAACAACGTTGGGATCATCCGGCGAGAAGCAAACCCGCCCCCAAGGGTAGGATGCAAAGAAAGACCGCATCCCATCCCAATCGGCTGACCTATAGTGCCAAACACGGCGGCAGCCTGCAGAATGCAACCGCGATTTCAGCGTGAGTGGCACCACACTCCGGACAAGACAATGGTCCGAGGAGCCTAAAGGGGCGTCGACGGAAATCTGATATCCGTCCGGGTGAGAGGTCAGCAGAAGGTCCAACAGGGAAGGTGCATGATCCTCCACATCTGGAATCCGCGTAGGCGAAGTAACCAGTTGTGTCAGACCATATGCCAAGGCAAAATCATGAACAGATCTCCCCGCATGATCGGTTAAACGTGAACCGAGCCATTCGGCGTGATGGGCGTTAAAGTCGCCGAGGATCACGATCTCTGCGGAGGGGATCTGCTGTAGCAACGAATCTGCAGCCATTTGGACGTGGTCGAAGAGTCGGTCTGTTTCGGCATTACCGCTATGGGACCTATAGAGGCACCCGTAGACGCGCGGATGGTCGTCGCTGTCTACGCGTAGCCAAAGGATGGACAGGTCCGAACCTTCAAGTCTGCCGAGGCGTCGAGAACAGATGTCCTCTCTGACGTAAACGCAAACTCCAGCCCGAGGCACAAAGGAGTGTTCCAGTTTGTACCCCGGGCAGGAGAGATACGAGACATCAGCCGGAGAGGACACCTGCGTCTCGGTCAGAAAGAGCAGAGCCGGCCTCGCCGTCACGAGATGGTAGTGGACGGCGTTTAGGTTAGAGTGAAGTCCCCTGATATTGCAGAAATTCACGGACAGCGTTGCAGGGGTCGCCTTGGTCTTGTTGCTCCGTTTGCCCCGAGCAGTTTTAGTCTTGAGCGGAATATTGCCCCCCCCCCCAGAATACGCGGGGCAGCCTGAGCACCCACGCTCGGAAGTGGAGAAACATGGTCGTGGATGCTCAGCGAGGGATTCTCCAGGGGTGCTGGTACCCTCCTGGGGTAGTCTATCATTTAATTCCGCTACCATGTTGATGGGGGGGGGATTTGGGCCTCCGGCCACCTGCACTCACCAGACGAAACGCGGAAGCAGAGCTTCCACTTCACGCCGGTATTCTGTGAGGTCGTGGTACCACCCCGGTTTGAGCCGGCCCATACGTGCGACAGCAAAGCTGCCGCGTGGCTCTACCACTGTCAACACATGTAACTATAGCTAAGTAAGCTGAAAAGCTTTCTGCACTTCTTCTCCATAATAACCTTATCTGTACCAAGTCTCACACGCCTCCGTGAAGGCAATATGTTTAAAAAGGATTACAAATTTTTCTATCGTTGCAAATTATTATAACATAAGATATAACTACTGAATATAACATTTTAAACCTGCATCGATAAGAGCACACTACACGATATACAGTTTCAGGACACTGTTAGGGCTGCCGCGCTATTCTAGCACATGGGAGATGTTCGCAGAATCTAGAAGCGCAGAGGCGGTACTGACAGTCTTCTGGACACACTTGTAAATTGATAAGGTACGTTTTCTCGTATATGTAAAAAGCTGGATGGAGGCTGTTCTCCCAGCCTCAAGTTTTTTTTTATATTTTTGTTACTAATTCATTTGATATTATTACTGGAATAAAATATATTATTCTATATCGTTATTAATATTATATAATAAAACTGAAATTTTTATATCACCAATGATTATAATCATGTCCTGCACGCGCTATTCCAACTCGCCCACAATTTGGTGCATAATATGCTTCAATCACAACCTGATCGTTTATCAGCCGTTAATTGACCGGTTCATAAACCATCAAATAGCTAACCAACCAACGGCTAGGTTTTTAGTTAAATGCAAACTGTAATTCGACAAAAAACTTTAAGTCAAAATTTTTAGCCGAATTACAGTGTGTTTTTAACGTTTTTGCAGACAAAGTTAGCTTCCTTAATTACAGCTGACTAAAGTAACGTTAAGTTACAACTAGTTAGTTCCTTTTTCTGTCCCTGGGTATTTAAGAGCTATTTCATAACATGGCGTCAAAAGGTGATGAATTGATTAAAACGTCAATTTGTGAAAAAAAAAGTTTTTCAAAAACGAAATCAAATTAAATTTCAAACTTTAATTTAAACTGACAGTTCCACCAAACTTTAAATATGCCTCATCAGGCCGGCCTAGAGTCAGCCTTTTGTTAATCATACGAGTACGTTCTTTTAGTTATACTTTTAGGTTACAGGCGTTTAACTAAAAGGCTAGTCGACCGATTAACCAGATAGTTAAACCATTGCATTTCGACACACGAACGCACGCACGCACGCACGGACGCACGGAACCACGCACGCACGCACGCACGCACGCACGCACGCACACCCGCCCGCCCGCACACACTTAAATCGAACCGTGCACGAAACAAGTATGTGAAATAATGTCCTGCAGACCGAATTCCGGCCCGGGGGCCTGCCTCAACGGATGCTAGCCAACGGCGCAGTACAGGATTATAGTGCCCAAGTGTATCCGCAAGCACAGGTGCATTCTCTATTCCCTCACTCTCATAATCCGATGGGACGGTAAACCGGCACGACAGGAGAGAGATCAGGCGCAGGACCAACGGCTTCACGTGCTTTCCGAGGCACGGGGGTGAGACACCGCCAACTTCTATACTCCGGGCAACTACTGAGAATTTCTTGACGGAAAAACTCAATAATTATTTTTTTGGCCCGACCCGCGATTCGAACCCAGGACCTCATGATCAGCAGTCGCACTACTACAACCACTAGACCAACGAGACAGTCACAAATATGTGTATGGCCTACAAATAATTGTTCCGGGTCTGGATGTTTGTCCTTGTGCAATTTATGTTTGTAAACTGCCTCCGCGATACAGGAGAACATCCTAATGTGGGGGTAACGTTCTTTTAAAAAAAACGTGCCGGATATGTGAACTACGATAATAAACCCCCACGCAAATAACACTATGTATTATGCAATAACAAATAGGTTTCCAAATAGAAGATTAATTAAGTACTTTATTGTTTATTAAGAAAAAAGATAATCAATGTTCATTATAATGTATTAAACTAACACTGACAAGGTGGCAAACATATTGACACGCCACCGATAAATAAATTATACGTGTATGATTTAACGTTGTAGCAACAACTTAGCGTTGGAGGGCATTCTCAACTAAGAATACATTTTACCTCATGAATATTAAGAAAAAACATCAGTTAGTCTCTGTGTTTTGAATCTATCAAATGATCCATAAAAAAGCCGAGTCAGTGCCTTTTTATTATTTTAATGTGATAATATTTCTATAAACGAGCACTTTTTACAAAATAAACTACAACAATCATATTAAGCTTTTGGCCTTCCTAAGAACATGCCAGCGTAGCTTAGCAACCAATAATTTAAATATTTAATATCTTAATATATATAAATTACGTGTCACGTTGTTTGTCCGCGATGGAATCCTAAAACACTAAACTAATTTGAATCAAATTTGCACACCGTGTGCAGTTTGGTCCAACTTGAGAGAGAGTTTTTTTGCCCATGAGTGACCCACAATTCTTTTTGCGAATTTAAGTTTTTTTTTCGTAAGACATGACAAAGGGTAATCGAAAAGGGCAGAACAACGTCACCTGGCAAGCTAGTTATATATATCATACTTTTATCTGACAGGTTCGGGAATGCAATCTATATCCTCGCGCTGATACTGCTGCTTAACGTCATCAGTATGCAAAATTTGGATCAGTGTTTATGCATGGATTTCGGTCTTAAGCCTATCGTCAGATCCTCGTCTGGTAATCAACGCGCACCACGAGCACATAAAGTTGGCGCAATTAAGCTTGTACACAGATGCTTAGACTTGTACACATAATATGTACGTAGTACATTTATTCATCCGACTCAAATAATGGACTATTACTTTCATTCAAGCAAAAAAGCGTAAATTCCTCTGTTCTAGTTAAACATTGCTAAATTAAACAACTTTAACAACAATCTGGGACGATAAATAGAAATGGGGCCAAAAAAATTACAATCGCTATTCTAAACAAAAAGCGAGCGCTACCGTACATACGGGTCTGTCTCATTACGAGCGATATAAAATTCCATGAATAGAGCTGCCTGGCTCTTTGTTGTCCGGGGGGCTTTCTCCGGCGGAACCCGGGCGGCCCCAGCTGCAGATAAGTGTAGAGTTACTGACAGCGAAGCCCACATGCACACAGTTGATAACACAGCCAACATACCCGCGGCATACCAATGAGCTACAAACCGTTTGACACGAGTCAGCACAGATATGATTGCCGTAATCAATATAATCAATATTGAATGACAAAAGAGTTTTAACAATTGTAGTTTACTTGTCGAAAAAAACGTAAATACTAAATAGCAATTCTCGTCGAATTATTGAAAAACTTATAGGTAGTTGGTGAACATATTGTTGCATCGAATTCAAACTTCTAAAGAAAGTCATAAATAATAAATAAATACTCCAGGAGTAATCAGCGCATGAGTACCGAAGACTACTTCACTTCAATTTTTATGCGATTCTTTTCATATTGTCCCATTCATGATATAAATGCAAGTTGCCATGGGGCAACTCGGTTCCATATTATTTAAACCGATTTATTTTTGAATAGCACGGAATTGTTAATTTCAAACGGGTCATTTTTATTAAATATTCTTTGATGAAATACGAATAAAAAAGGTCGTACGATTTTTACGATAAAGTTAATATTTTCGGAGTTATGAATTTTTAAAAGTTTGAAAAATCTTAAATTCGGATAACAATGTTCTAATGTATTAATTACTTTATTTAAAGGACAAAGTGACAAGCGAGCACACAGTCCACCTGATGGTAAGTGGTTGCTGTGGCCCATAGACATCTACATCTATCCTACGATTACGAATCAAAACGCAAATGCGTTATCACATATGAGGACTAAGTCGAGCCGACCCATTCTGGCTCTACCACGTAGTAAATGTGAACTTAAATTATAGGATATGGGAGATTTAAAAGTAAAACTACTTTGACTTATTGTTTTTGACGTGTGGTGGCAACGTAAAGCGATCCATAACCCCAACAGGGGCATTGGTGTAGTAAAAGAGGATTGTAGAAAGATCTTATGGCTTCTGACAGATGCATTCCAGTTATTCCGTTTATGCCGAACGTCATACACTCTGTGCATTTGACGTCCGGTGACGCCAAGCAGCGTCAGTTGCGAGACATCTGATATTATGATCGCTAGTCCACCTGTTAAAATATGAGGGTTATGTACAGCAATGCACTTACTTACAGACTGATGAATGAAAAAACAGGTAGGAAATTGTGTTTGTTTTTTTTATTCACCATCATCATTTTGTATTACCTACAAACTTAAAATATTTTATTATTTAAATTTGTACGATCGAAGTCCCTACTAAAGATGACATAATCTCCGCTAAATTTAATTTCGTTTTATTTGTAAAACTAACACAAAAAACACACTGTTTTAAACAATATACAAACAAACAGTTTAAACATCGAATATTTGTTGTATTTCGTTAATTCCGTATGCATTTTGACTTCAAATTAAGCACGGTGACTTTCAATCTTTCAATTGCTTTGTTTAGTAATATGTAATAGGTATGCCTATTTTAAGCCCAATAAATTGGCTAGGTTTATTTGAAAAATCGTTCTTATGTATACTAACATAAGGTTGAGTAAAACTACAGCGTGTGGTAATTATATTACCAAACTACTTCACGTTTTTATGAAAGTTAAAACTTCACAATATAATTATTATTTAATTTTGCTAAATTTGAAACTTTTTTAAAACTAATTTTAATTAAAGTGTTATAATTTCTGTAAACAATAGTATTAAGCGTAAACTTAAAATATCAGTAACTCAATTCCACAGTTTTAGTAATTATTAATGAGTTTACAACAACAACATTAACAACTTTCCTGAAAATATACAAGTTTTGTCTATCACCACGTGTAAAAAAACTATTTTAAAAAGACTACGCTATTTTAGTAATAAAGAACAACCTGTGAACCCAAGCCGTTTCTAGCATGACACTATGTACTAATAATATTGTACAATTTTTTCATTTAAATATATTAATTTTAAGAAGAAAAAAACAGATGGTTTTCTTACTGGTTCTTCAAGGGAAAAAGATTTTTTCTATTCAATGGTAAAAGTATAACTTGCTTCAATAAGTATTATATGGGATTATTTTTGACCAAATATCCATTCTATTCGAAATAATAAATGCAAGTGCTTGACTTGATTATCAAAACTGATCATAATAATAATGAAAGCAGAAAGTAAGTATTCGTGGTTAACGTACAACTCATTCAATTTGCCGCAATACAAGGTGATGGCACCGCACCGCATTGACTTAGTACGTGCCCCACGACACGATTTCCCCACTTTAGTCACCTTGAAGTGATCGTGGCAGCCACGGCCTCAGCTTCTAACACTTGTTTAACCAGCCTGTTAGTATTCAAGTGATAATTTATTGGTCGAACGCATTTGGATAATATTAAGCATGTTAAGCATGCGAATAAACACATTTATTATTATAAAACTGAAGTGTCGAACTTAGATTCCACCTGATGGTAAGTGCCTCTCTTGCAGTCTATGAAAACCAAGCAAAGATAGCAACAGAGAAGTCACCTGTAGCGTTATTGTTTGTTTCCCAGCTCACAGCCAATAATTATTATACTGGCTCTCTAAACCCTCTGATCAGAACACGGCAAACCAAGGACCATCAGAAATATGTAGGAGGTACAGTTCTGCTTTATAATATTATCTGGACAACAATTGTGTTGGTCACAAATGTACGTAGTCACAAATGTACGTAGTCACATATGTACGTAGTCACAAATGTAACGTAGTAACAAATGTACGTAGTCATAAATGTACGTAGCACCATCACAAATGTACGTAGTCACAAATGTACGTAGTCACAAATGTACGTAGTCACAAATGTAACGTAGTCACAAATGTACGTAGTCACAAATGTAACGTAGTCACAAATGTACGTAGTCACAAAAAACAAAAACTGAGCCACCCACTAGTGCTAACACAAATTATGAGAACAGTAACAACACGCTTCACACAAACAATAATTGTTTGCCGTAAAGACACGTAATAAAGCGTTAAAATTTTAGATACTTTCAGTACGAACTCTTAGAAAGCTTATATTCACCGAAAGGATGTTTATAAAATATTAAAAGCATCCTGTTGAGACGATGATCCAATCTGAATACGTATACAAACGAGTGTTTTGAGCCTGCCGTCTAGAACCATTGTGAAACATTGCGCAAACATGCATTCGTAAGTTCATCCACAAGTAACTGCGCTGTACATATGTAAAAATTTATAAAATAATAAAGCAATATTTTATATGGCTATAAAGTAATGGAACATATTGACTAATTAATACAATAACTATAAATAATACCAAATATTAATAAAATATGGTTCAAGGGTACGGTAAATTTTAAGAATAAGTGCTACTCAACTACACAAACAAAAACATTATATGAATTATAAAAGATATAACATTTTTGCTGACAAAAACAATAGCAACATGAACTTAATTACAAATATTACAGTTGATACCTTGTTAGTTAATAAAGAGAACGTATCTCCTCCTTTGACTCCTTGTCTCAAGATAAAGCACTAGTCAACAAGACTCGAGAGAAGCAAACGTAGTAACGCAGAACGTCAGGCAGAGGTCGTTAATGTACGCAGCCGAGGTTATCAACTCGTGAAGCAATTAGGCTTTCCAGTTTGCTTTAATGAATATCTCTATCACTAACACATCTCATTACAAGCTGAGAATTACTTTCCCTTATAACTTATATTTTCTCCTAGAAAAAAATAATAAAAAAGTATGTTACAGCGTTAAGTAGTAAACATAATTACGCCATACACTAAATTGATAAAATACATTTAAAAACAAAAAATACATGATGATGTTGACGGTTCTTAATTTCGTAAAATCTTAAATATTTGAATCAATTATCACAGTGTATACAGATGTGGTAACAGGTATTTTACTGTTTTTATTTTGTTGTTATTTTGTCAATTAAGCTCAGCAAAATTTAGCACTTCAACAACACACACCTCCTTTGCTCGACGGTCAACAATATTTTTTCCATACAATATTTTGCATAAATGTATCAATTCAAAATATAAATATCACAAAATCAAAGCTTCAGAACTTATTCCACAGGTGTAATGTTGTGTTACTCTGGTACCACAATATTTTCTAGCTCTTTCTAAATTCAAATACAAATCTTTCATCTACATACGAGGGCCGCACTAAAAGTATCGGGAATGGAATATTTCCACTGTTCCTGTCATATTGAAATCTTTTTAATTGAAAACTCCTTGGTTTTAAAAATCGAATACCATTTTTAAAAAAAATTTCAATAAAAAAAGGTTCTCGGTCTTGTCACAAGGTTTTGTCAAACTTGTTTAGTTGTTGAGAAAATGGAATTGACTCGAGAAAATTCAAGAGCGGTTCGAAGTGCGCGGTGTTCGAAGTGGTTTAACACATGTTTTTGTGTGTTGTGTGTTGACCGGATGATTTCTGCATTTAGTGATGAAGCCCCATCCAAAACCACAATTTATCGCTGGTTTGCTAAATTTCAACGTGGACGTGTCAAGCTCAGTGATGATCCACGTCAAGGTCGTCCAAAAACTGCAGTCACCCAAGAAAACGTTGATACTGTGCGTAAGCTGATTGAGGAAGATCGACATGTGACATACTGCGAAATTCAGGCAACTTTAGACATTGGCATTAGTCAAATACAAATATAATAATCTTGCATGAACAATTAGGTGTAATAAAGTTGTTTTCCCGATGGACACCGCATTCGCTCTGTGAAGAGCAAAAAGCGGCTCGCGTTACATGGTACGTCAGAACTCTCGAAAGATTCCACGCAGGATCCTCAAATGCTGTATACAACATCGTATCATGTGACGAGTCCCGGATATACGCGTACAAACCCGAAACAAAAAACCAGTCACGAGTTTGGGTGTTCGAAAATGAGTTAAAGCAAACAGAAATTGTTCGTTCACGGAGTCTTGCAAAAAAAATGGTGGCCACGTTTTTCTCCAAAACCGGCCATGTTACGACTATTCCTCTTGAACAAAGAACGGTTAATGCAGAATGCTATGCTAGCATTTGTTTATCACAGGTCGTTTCTGAACTCCGTAAAGAGAACTGCAACCGCCGCATCATCCTCCATCACGACAATGCGAGTTCTCACACCGCACACATAACAAAAGAGTTTTTAGAGCAAGAAAACATAGAATTATTAGAACATCCGCCGTACAGCCCCGACCTAAGCCCTAATGATTTCTATACTTTCCCTAAAATAAAGAATAAATTGCGTGGACAGAGATTTTCATCACCTGAAGAAGCTGTGGACGCCTACAAAACGGCCATTTTGGAGACCCCAACTTCCGAACGGAATGGTTGCTTCAATGATTGGTTCCATCGTATGGAAAAATGTGTTAAATTTCGCGGAGAATACTTCGAAAAGCAATAAATACATTTTTAAATAGTAATGTTGAGTCACTTCCTTGATTCCCGAAATTTTCAGTGCCGCCCTCGTACACTTTTACGAATAATTTTATTACGTTAAGAAAAACAAGTGCATTCAACTTTCGACCAACAAATGCTCGCGTCAATTAGTAATGTCAATTCGACACAAATAAAACCAAAATGAACTAAACTGCTAAAAACTAGTTTTAATTTTTATAACTTAGGTCATTCATTGCCTTTGCTTATTGAGTTTAGCCCAATTACTTGGCTTACATATAAACACAAACGCTTTTTTTTAATTAATAATACTTGAAAGCGTACACAGAAGCAAGATAGGCTAGGCCATACGAGTTTTCGCGACACATTTCTGCATAAGTATCCATTGACATAGATAGAAACCAATCAGGTCGGGGCTGAGGGCTGCCCATTATAAAATACACCAAAAATTTTAACAAATTCGCATACTACAATTTATGTACTACAAGATTATTATGTACATATTTAAAAAATATTGAATACTAGTGACAAATTAGCACACAGTCCACCCGATGGTAAGTGGATGCTGTGGTTCATAAACATCTACATCTCATCTACTCCTCGATTAAGAATCAAAATGTAGATGCGTTGCCACCCCTGAGGACTAAGATGGAATGCCTCGTTTTCGGTAAGTAGGGTCTCCGGCTACACTCATCACACGAAACACAGCAGCATTCAGCTGCATTTTGTGGAGCGTGGTCCTTTCCCGGGCGAGCCAACCCATTCGTGCTGCAACCATAATATACTATATATAGCAACATGGCTCTACCACGTAAATTGATGCAAAATAAAATATTACTAGTTTTATTTACATAACCCGCTTGTGAGAAGCATTCTAGAATATACCATAGCCTTGTTTAGAATTCATCTTAAAAGTACATATTTAACGCGAATCTACTAGGTTCATTTGCTATCAAAACCATTATTTCAAGATTCGTAATACACTTTAAATTTTAAAATGTTTCTCTTGAGAATGGCAGGATATTTCTACATGTTATATACTGTTTAAAAATAAAAAATAAACTTTATAATTGTTAATTACCTTATATAAGTACTACTACCACTTACAGACGAATTCAAATAGTAGCACCTCAACCCAACTGCACAGCCTAAAGAAATATTACCTTGGAAACAAAGCAAATACTCAATGCCACAGGCATCCATCGAAGATGCAGGTAGCATTGAGTCTTTGCTTTGCGTTAAGCAGTGGATTTGCGATGGTTGTAATAATGATGATATGAAACAAGTCTGTCACAAAACACAAACATATAAATTAAACATAGGACAAAAAATGTCCAAGATTATTCCCGAAGCTCGATAAACATAATTCAAAGACAAATTGCCTTTGTTCCCCAACCGGTCGGAGCGAGTTCACGCAAATCGGACACGGAACGATATTGGGCACTGTGAAAGTTAAACGTTTCGCGACCCGGAGATACAATATCCTATACTTAATGTACGTAGGTGAAAGTTTGCGACATTGACTAATCAGTAGGACATGGAGCTGAGCTGGATCTGAAAATTTTCGGCTACAAAAGTTTTGCTGCAACCGGTCTCCGTCGTAATTTAGACTTAGATCTGGCACACTATCGCTTTGCAACTTGGCACGGAAGTTGTGTGCCATTATGCGAAGTATTACTTTTCCCTTATATTCTGTTTATTCAAGATGTAAATCAAACGCAACGGTAATCCGTTAATCAATTATTACTCTTCCCTTATATTCTGTCTATTCAAGATGTAAATAAAACGCAACGGTATCCGTTAATAAATAAAAGGAAAATGGTAGTGCTCTAGTTGATAACATACAATGTCATACGTATACAATTATAGTTATGACCCATTTATCCTAAAAAGGCTATTCCGGATAATAATAACATAATAGTGGTCGAAATTCGACCGCAATCCATAAAACTTTTAAATTTGTTTATTAAGAGGTGAGAGTAAGTCAGCTCAAATTCTAATTTCGCCCCCACTTCCCCGCGCGTCGTATGCTATGTACCGACATGTTTGTAATCACTAATACTCTAAGTAGATAGGTCGTTAGATACTTATTTCATTATGTTTATCATACGAGTATATATGCCTGTTTCTTAACGCCAACCCAGTCGCTTCTTATTTTTATAACGGTTATTTCCCATTTTAATTTTACGTCTTCCTGTTGCGTAATGTGTTTTCTGATCGTAAGCGACACAACTTCTCCCTTCAAAAGCCGGAGCAATACTAACGGAGCGACAGGAACCAGCGTTGTTCCTGACAAATTTAGAGTTGCCGTATTCGAACTCCAAAATTGCCGGATTTTTAGGGAAAACTAAGAAAATGCCGTATTGTACAAAATATTTGTTTAGAAGGTTACAATAAAAAAAAAACACGTGAAATACATATTGTTTACATAATAAATAAGTGTGTACTATAAATGTACTAATTTAATTCTTCACCATATAGGTTTTGAATAGTTTCCAGTACTTCTGATTCTGTCGCATTTGGGTCTTACTGTTTTTTATCTTTCATTTTATGAATCATTTAGTTTGGCACTTGAAATATTGTACAATTACCGTTGCCGATCCGGATCTCCATGGTTCCGAAGGTTAGAGAACAGGAGAACGATCGCCATAGAAAATAGTATCCCAGAAATATGGACACCATATGTAAGTGAGGAGCTGCGATCGCTACGTTCAGTCAATAAAAGTCATTTTCAGTCTATTTTTCCGATCAGATGCTAAACCACTTGCACATCCACGCACAATAAAATATTTCTCCATTTTTTAATGTTTTTTTTTTTTCAAAAATTACAAAATTACGGAGCATGAAAATTATCTCACCAATGCCGCGGAGAAAATTTGTACATTATTCAAGTAACTTCATCTACTTATACTCATAAACAGCTAAATTTCGCAGCCACTACCCACCGACGTCAGCACCGCTATAAATTCTACAATTTTCTAGGATAGACAGGCTATGCTTTAGTACGTAGTGATCGTTCTCCTATTCTCTAACCTTCAAGGTTCACAAGTTGGTGTGTTCCATTATACGAAATATTTTTTTTTACTTTAGACAATTACCGTATATTTTAATACGGTAATCAAATAGCTGCCGTATACCGTATTTTTGTTGCTTAAGATGCCTGAATACCGTATATTACGGCAATTGCCGTATCAAGAACAACGCTGACAGGAACCAAGCTTACGCGCCGATAGTTTAGGTAATTTCTTTTTTACAGTGAAAATAATGATATTTTAAAAAAAGTAAATAACATAAGCACTGCTTTATGGTTAGTTCAGTTAGTATGCAAAGTTTCATGATCTTATTTAAAGTATTTTATGAATAACAGCGGTTTATTGTTCAGTTTGGAGGTAACTTTGGATTTTTTTTCTATCGAGAAAATTTTACGGAATCGTGTTTTCGTCTAACATAAACCTTAACATTAATCCTCAACTTTACCATATATTTATTTCAAAATTAATGCTGCAATACTTTCGGCATAACGGAGGATCTTGCTAAGCCATTTGAGGTTATATTTCCCCTTAAGCAAGCTGTGTTACACTTTCAACTGCACATTAACATATACATAAAACAAATATATGAAAAAAACTGAACGCTTTTTTGACTTGATATACACACCACAAAAGAGGAACATTTGAAGTCACAAAATTTACACAGCTCACTCAGTCAATCTGTTAGTTATTATTTGTTGGCAAAATTTAAATTTATTTTACATATTACAATAGATTGTCGACAATTCAGAGTAATATGTATGTTTGGCGACAATCTCTACTCTGTACGACTGTTTGATCATAGACTATTCTTATTTTGTCTTACTCTTTGTATGTTTGACATTGACAGTAAGAACGAAAATAATGAGTTTTATTTAATTTAATTGATTGATTGATATTTAATTTAATTAAATTGATTTCTATCACATTAATTTTTTCGTTCTTCCATTCTTCTCTATATAAACAATGCCCAATCTTACACTCCTTCGTGCGCGCAATATACTTCAAATAGATAAAAAGCTTTCTCTTTCTGTGATTTTTTAGACACGAGTTTTAAAGCAATGTCTCGCTGTAAATTTTGCAGTACGCGTTCAGCGAAGGTGCAATCCTCGCCTGCACCGAATAAATAGTCAATTGTACGATGAAGTGAAGGAAAACATCGTGAGAAAACATGCATGTGAAATAAGAAAATATATTGAAGAGGGTTAGTCCATTAATACCCATTGTGGCGCTATAGTGAACAATTCCTTGCCTTAAAACCCTTTAGGAATTTGAAAACTATACACAGGAGTGGAACATAATATTGGCTGTAACTTTAAATATCATTAATGATTACCAAAAATCTTCAAACATACCTGAAAGCGGGTTTACACAATTACGGTTATACTATGGTAACTATGGCCGTAGTGTGCCTAAAGCACAAAAAACCGAACTGTGTGAATGTTATGGTTTTTTTAACGTATGGCGTATAGGTATACAGTACCAAAAACAAACAAATTTTTTTTAGCTCATTCAACTTAATCTCAGGTTAAAACTAGAATCCGTTTTACAAAAGATTTCCCGCAGAAATAGGCGAACTGAAATGTAGGGTATGTTCCAAAATACAATCCAGTACACTGGCCAATGCAAATGACGTCATAAATCGACGCCATATTGGTGATTCGTTAAATCGAATATGGTAGAATATGGCGTCAATTAATGACTACCGCATTCGACAGTGTACTGGGTTGTATTTCGGAACATACCCGTAAAGTATGGAGTTTGACAGCAATGTTACATCACGTCGCGAAGACAATAGCGCCGTGGCTACGGGATAGTTTAAACCGTAGACTATCAATAATCTACATTTTGTAATAAGTCGGATTAGGTTCGACTGTAAGGTGAAAATACACCTATACCTTTATATACGCCACAAAAAATCGTAAGAAAAATAGGCTTCGGAAAACCACAAATCGTGATGAAACCAAAATGTTTTTATCCATTGCCAGCACGTGGGTTGGTTGTTGGAATGGTAAGTTAAGTACCAGGCACAAATAAATAGCAAGGTAGTAGCGACTTTTGACAATGTCAGTATAGCTACAGCGCGGTATTACGTAACGCGGCGGCGCGGGGAGCGCGGGGAAGAACGCCGGGTGAGTGACCCGCAGCTCGGCCGGTGTCAATTTGCTCATCGCATCACATCGCCGCGTCTTCGCTGCACACTCATGCAAAAAAGACGAACAGAACGATGTCAAGGGTTATGCTCGCCTTATACAAAATCTGTATGAGGTATCTTTATGCAGAAAATATAACTTTAATTCGTCTTACTATCATCGTAACCTCTATTCTCTACAAGGAAGAACAATAATATGCCCATCGGAATGTATAATTAATAGCTATGATAAATTTCATCTCAGTCTACAGGGTAACAATGCATCAGTTGGCTTTTATTGTTTAGAGTTGGTTACTGGTGTTCATGATCATCATATCACACAAATACTAATTAAGTATACAAATTAACAGGATTGTAACCATCCGCATCAGTCAAGCAATCCTTTAATTTTATTTACAATACACAATCTGATAGAAATGCATACGTGTGTATGATGGGAAGATTAATTTTCCTGTCTTGGCTCGTCTTACTAAAGTTACCGAGAAATAATTTAGGAAGGAGCAGCGTAAAGGACTTATTGCTCCATAATTCTCTCAGCATTGAGGGTTCTACGCTCAGCTATATAAAATATTAAAAGGCTGAACTTTACTTTTTACTTTCGGGATTTAATAAAAATATAAGCTCAAAGAAGGAAATTCAAACTAATTGTATGACTTACTATTATGTATTTATTCATACTATTAATACATTTAAGGTGACGTGTGGAGGTGTATATGGTTAAAAAAAAGTTAAAAGTACTGCTACTTTTAACTTTTTTTTAACCATACAGACAGAATAAAGATGGCACTAAAAGCCATTTAAACTTGTATTTTGCATATTCCTTAAAATGATAGGGATAAGTCGCTCGCGTCCGTAGGCTTTGACCACCTAATCCTAGGCCCACCCTACACGTGTCCCCCGGGTGGTGCTAAATGAGCGACAAGCCGATAGCACAGACTCGGCTCCTCGCCGTGGTAGCGGCGTTAAATATACCACCCCATTCGCACCATGAGGAATCAAATTAAAGAAATGGCCCCGAGTTCCCGGCGCCCCTTTAATGGGGCAGGGGTGCGAAGAATCTCCGGGAGGAAAACCGGCGACGAGGTTCGCCACCCGTCACGTTCTGTCTCCCGGAGGGGCGAAAAGTGGATTGCAGAGGCCCGTCTGGCTACGTTGAATGTATGTGGAGCAATGAATGATAAAATGGATTAAGTATGCGAGGTGATGTATGATAGAGGAATAGATTTGTTATGTGTAAATGAGACGAAACGGAAGGGGAAGGATGTCACTACACATGGCATGTATACCGCATACTGGTCTGGTGTAGACGAGGTCGAGCGGGCATGCCAGGGAGTAGGTATCATCCTATCAGAAAGAATGGTGCAATGTGTGAAAGAGTATGAATGTGTAAGCCCAAGACTGCTATGGATACGATTGAAAGTGGGCTTAAAGAAGTTGTTTGTGCTAGGGTTGCATGTGTGATGGTAGAGGTATTAAATGAAAATGTTGTTATGCTAGGAGATTTTAATGGAAGAGTTGGGGTGAGGAGGCTTGGTTATGAAAGGATATTGGGAACGTTTGGTGATGAAAGTATAAATGAGAATGGTGAAAGCCTCCTCACTGTATGTATGGAAAAGAATCTTTTTGTGACGAACACTTTCTTTCGCCACAAGAGGATTCACATGTATACTTGGGAAAGAGGTGATGATAGAAGCATGATAGATTTCATAATTGTGGATGATAGATTGAGGGGCGCAGTGGTGGATACAAGGGTTTACCGGGGGTCAAACGTAGGAACGGATGATTTTTTGGTTTTATGCCGAATAAATGGTCTATTCAGGCGGTGGCGCCATCGGTCATCTGTGTCTACCTCTGCGTTACAGCGTATTAGAACAGAAAGATTACAAGATGAAGGTGAGAAAAACAAGTTCAAATGTAGACTGAAAGAAAACGTAAGTGGTTTGGATGAATCATGTATGAATGAGTTAGACTTGGAGAATGTATGGCAAAATGTTAAGAAAGGTTTAGTAGATGCAGCTACCGAAGTATGTGGTGTTAGTAAAAGAAAGAATGAAAGGAAAAATAATACGTTATGGTGGGATGATGAGATACGTACGGAAGTTGAAGCAAAGAAGAGAGCATGTCTAGATTTACTAGCAACTAAGGCTGGTAATTCTAGCGGTACGTTGATGATTTTGAAAGAAAAAAGGCAGTCTTTAGACATCTAAATAAAAGAGTAAAAGAAGTAGTTGAAAGGAAAAAGCAAGAAAGAACGGATAAGAATGATAGAAGAATATCGGATAACATCCAGGCAAATATTAAAATGTTTTGGAAACTCGTAAGAACTGCCAGGGGACGTTCAAAACAGCCTATAATGAATGCTATAAGAGATGAGAATGGCTATATTCTGAATGATGAAGTTTTCAGTTTAAAGAGATGGAAGGAATATTTTGAAAGCATGTTTATGAGTGAGGAGACAACGTATGAACTGAATGCAATAGGAACTCCGAAAGAAGAGGAAAGTGGTAGCGAGATAAGTATAGATGAAATAATGAAAGCAATGAAAAGCATGAAAGCAGGTAAGGCTGCCGGATATGATAGAGTTTCACTCGAAATGCTAAGAGCTGGAGAGGAAGTGGTGGCAGGCCTGCTGCACACCTTGTTTAATTTATGCTGGGAACTGAACGGGTACCGGGAGACTGGTGCAAAGCCGTGATAGTCCCAGTATATAAGGGAAAAGGTTCGCAGCAGGACTGTAAAAACTACCGCGGTATCAGCCTTCTTAGCATCGTGGGAAAACTGTATGCCAAGGTACTAAATGAAAGGGTCATGAAAGAAACCGATGGAAAAATTTGGGATGTGCAAGCAGGATTTAGAAAGGGAATGGGATGTACAGATCAAGTCTTCTCCATGCGCATGATCGCGGAGAAGTTTTTGGCCAAAAACCAAAAGGTTTTTTGTGCGTTCATTGACTTGGAGAAGGCCTATGACAGAGTGGATAGGAATGTGCTATGGCAAACACTAAACTCATTTGGGTTGAGCGCTGGCTTGATACAGGCATTGGAGTCTCTTTATAGGGATTCTAGTGCTTGTGTTAGGATCAACGGGGTCTACTCGGACTGGTTTGGCATCCATAAAGGGGTCAGACAGGGCTGTGTGGCTTCCCCGTGGTTGTTCAACCTATTTATGGACAGTTGTTTGCAAAATTTGAAAGTTGAAGAATGCGGATTAAGAATGGGTGAGTTAACCATCAAATGCCTTTTGTACGCCGATGATCAAGTTATTCTTGCGTCGTCGGCGGCTGAGTTGCAAATGATGGTTACATTAATGAACAGATCATTAAAAGAAAGGGGTATGAAAGTGAACGCAAGTAAGACGAAAATTACGGTTTTTGAAAGAGATGAAAGTAAAGCGATATGTGAAATAAGAATAGATGGGGAGTTGATCGAGCAAGTAAATGAGTTTGTATATTTGGGTTGCGTATTTAGCAGGGATGCGAGATATGATAAGCATATAGAACGACGAGTGAACGCAGGAAACAGAGTAAATGGGGCCCTACACTCTATTGTGAAGAGTCAAAACGTGTCAAAAAAGGCATGTATGGCAATTCACAATGCTGTGTTGGACCCTACTTTAACGTATGGTAGTGAAAGTTGGGTGTGGCAGAAGAAGCACGAGAGTAGAATAAATGCAGTAGAAATGCGGTCGTTATGGAGTATGTTAGGGCTGAATCTGAATGACAGGGTGAAAAATTGTGTGATAAGAGAAGAGTGTGCTTTGCAAGATGATGTTGTGACCAGGATTAAGAAAGGAATGCTTCGGTGGTTTGCTCATGAGGAAAGAATGGATGAGGAAAGAGTGACAAAGAAAATTTATGTTGCAGAAGTGAATGGCAGAGTCGGAAAGGGACGTCCTAGGCGAAAATTTATCGACCAAATTGGCGATTTATTGAAAACGAGCCAAATTAGGAGTACCCTTAACCGACGAGCATGCATGCATAGGTTTATGGATGTGAAGGAGGCGAGAGAGGTGTGTCAGGATCGTACCAAATGGAAGTCTGTAGTCTCTGCCTACCCCTCTGGGTGACAGGCGTGAGTGTGTATGTATGTCCTTAAAACCGTCTAAAAGGTATAGTCAAATGAAAACGGTTACTATTTTTAGGTCACGTTAACAACACATTTTAAAAATGCGTTATTTTCATCTTTAAAAAAGTAAACTAAATCGAACATTTCGATTACTCACACCGCCAAGATATCTTTAAAGTTGAACGTACGTGTTTGTTCTATCTTGCCTGTTGCCTTTTCATCACCCCATCAACTACGTGGAGTGAGATGAAGTTTTCATACATATCTTGTATAGGAAAGATAAGTAGTTAGTTAGTACCAGTTCTGGCTCACTGAGTTAGAAGTGGTACAACGTTCGTCGAGACTCACGATCCTAAAAAAAAAGGTTTTGGCATGAAGGAAGAATGAAGGTTCTGATCACGAATATGCGGGCCGTTTTTGCGTAGGATGTACAGTTCCGGAGATGTGCATATCAATTAACTCTTATCTAATTGATATTCGGTGAGGGCCTCCACCGTCATTAGCGCTCCATTTTCTTATCTATTTATCTATTGGTCATTGAATACCGTCATTATCTATTCTTCCTCAGCGTAGTGCTATTGTATTATACTCCTTTGTTCCTATCTACACTAATCTGACTCATCAATAAAACACATTACATAATTTTGTTAAAATTTTTATTTAAAATACAAAATCTTATTACTTATTATCTATAAAATAGGAGCGAAACATCTCATCCACTAAAATATCGTTGTACAATTTGTTTCCTGTAAATATACTCGTAAAACTATGCATTGAACATCCCTGAAACTTATATAGCAAATACATTAAGCAATATTCGCCACAAACTGAAGTCCACTCATTCTGAATCCTATCAACATTCCAGTTCCATCTTTTACAATTCCTTTTTAAAAACTCTAGATGATATCGTACAGGTGCTCGTCCTTATGAATCAAAATATTGACCGACGTCATTCGTATCGATATATAAATATAATAAGCTACCCAATGTGACCCTGGTTTATCATCTGTATCCAAATTGCATATTATATACGTTGGCACGTGGGTGTACATGGGCATTCTATTGGCAGCATAAACATTATTCTTGACTGGGGTGAATCTTTTTCAGATGTTGTTGTACATCTAGTGTATCCATGATATTACTGCTATTAGTAGATTATTACAGTACAATTTACTCAATGACTAACATAGGAATGATCAATTATAGTGATTTCTAAATATTAAATTGCATTATTTTGTGTTATACAAAACGTATTTGAGTCATCAATACACTGAACAAGACGCGACACGAAGTAATGTTGAGATAAGCAACAAAATGTGAGATAAGCTTGTTGACGCATAAAGTTACTATCAATTCCACTGTAGAAATTCTTTGGATTAGAATTATTACTTACTGGTACTATATAAGACCAAGCAAGTGCAGTCATGCAGTTAGTGTATGGTCGTTTGACTGCAGTGGATCTATCAATACTACATTTGTGTTACTTCAAAGCATCAAAGGCCATGGATGTAAGTGTTTATTCTATTGACAAACTTACTTTTCTTTCTGTTATTTTCTTACGTGTGTATGATTTATGTTAACAAATTATATTTAAATATTGTGTGTGTATATATGATTAAGCCGTGGTAGCTCAGATGGTTAGCGCAAGCTGTAAATTTCACAGTACCCGGGTTCGATCCCCGCCGGCACCAATTAAATTGTTAATTGCAATTTTAAGTGTTTATTCTATTGACAAAGTTACTTTTCTTTCTGTTATTTTCTTACGTGTGTATGATCTAGTGTTAACAAATTATATTTAAATATTGTGTGTGTACCGCATCTACGAATACTAGAGTAGTTAAAAAATACTTTTTTTAACAATGAAAGTCATTAGTTGATCATTAGTGAATGTGATTCTGTTTACTTAAATTACAGGAAGACAAGAGCGGAAGGAAGAAATGGGATTATGGGAAGTAATGAAGCATTGTTATGTGAAGTTTGTTGGAACAAACATATTTTAGTCACGTGTAAATATTTTTAACATTTTGGTTCAAAATGACACAAAATCTAAAAAATATTAGATACATCGTCGACATTTTCAATGTAGAGAAATGGCTATTCTAGACGTAAAACTATCAAATAAAAATGATGCGTTTATCGATCATTATTTGTTTCGGCCAAGTTATCCTTTCAATTATTTGTCGCCAAAAGACAAAAAAACTGTTCGTTATTGTGAAACACACGTGCACGGCATTACATATTTTGACGTGACCGAAGAATTAACATGTGCCTACAAACAAGAGAACATCAGCCCCATATTAAATTGGTATATTAGAAATTTGTGCAAAGACGAAGTGATCGCATACAAAGGTGGTTCAACAGAAAAACAATTTTTAAAAATGTTGACGACGAATGATAGAATTTTTAATATTGAAGAATACAAATGTTCAAAATACAACGATTTGGTAAATATCATAAATTTAAACAAATGTTATGTGTGTAATAATCATATATTTGCAAAAAATAATCACAAAATTTTACAATGTTTTTGTCACGAAGTGTTTTTTTACAAGTGGTTATTGCTTGAAAATAAAATTTTCAAAAAATCATAAATTTTGTTTCATTTCCCAAAAATCATTAGTTATAGTACACAATATATATTAATTGTTTACACCAACACTTTCATTTTTTATTTCACCCCTTAGAACTTTAGACGTGTGTAATGTTTCACTTTATACATCCGTTTCCTGCTATTGTGGCAGGACCAAGTGGATGTGGGAAGTCAAATTTTGTAACAAATTTCATAAAATCAGTTACAAAAATATGTAATTGTGATTTTAATCAGATCACATGGTGCTTTGATGAAATGCAACCTTTATATAATTTATCAAATGTTAACTATCATCAACTTGTACCACTTCTGACTCAGTGAGCCAGAACTGGTACTAACTAACTACTAAGATACAGCTCAGTAATCACACAAAATCTTTACTGATAGCAGTAGTGGGGCTTGACAATACAACCTTTTTTTAATTGGGCGCTTATAGATCTTTCAAACGATCATAACTTTTAAATTTTCCTATCGTTTCCATTAGTGTCCTCATTAGATTTCCTGCCAAGTTTAATCTGTATTCAATCTATATCCATCTACAAGTTTCTTAATAATGCCAAATATAAAGAGAGCGTTGTTGATTCATTAATATAAATAGATTAACCAACTGTTATGAAATCTAAATAACAATGTAACGATTTCAGCTAGTGCGATGCCGGTGGTTTTGTGGTGGTTTACGAATTGAAAACTTTATGTTTCCTGGCCGTTTGGAGCAGACAGTCTGAATTAGTTTTGAATATTTGGATAAGGTACATTTGCAACATACTCGGGGTAAATGTAAACACAGAAAGCGTTCGTTAGGCACGCTGTGTAATGACAGCTTAAGATAATTCAATACCCCATGTAGTATATATAATTGGCTCGAAAAAACACAATAAAAATGGCACTAAAAGATATTGAAGTGTGTATTTAAAAAAAAAAAACTATTGAGTAATAATAAACAGACGAGGTAGAAAGCAATTAAGCTATAGGAAACCAAGTATGGGTTGTCACTAATAGTTATAGCATGCGGTAAATTACCGCGAGTGGATAGGACATAGCGCACTAATCGCAAACTTAACATAGTTAAGTAACATAACAGTTATTATCAGATAACATCAGAGATCAGATTAGAAACATGCACACATATTTATAAAACTGAAAATACTTTAAATTAATTCCAAATAATATTTTACTTCATATTATAGAGAAAAAATTTCTAGGATAACAGTGTAGAGAGGTTACATAGTTTTTTTTTTTTAAATAAAATAAGGTTGACAAACGAGCACATAGTCCACCCGATTGTAAGTGGATACTAAGGCCCATAGATATCTACATCTATACTCGATCAAGAGTCAAAATTCATATGCGTTGTCACCCCTGAGGACTAACGTGGATTGTCTCCTTTCCAGTAAAACGATTCTCCAGTTCTCTACACTTATCATACGAAACACAGCAGCATTTATATGCTATTTTCACGCTGATATTCTGTGAAAACGTGCTTCTTCCCCGGTCGAGCAGATTCATTCGTGCTACAACTATAATATTGCTATAGCTCGGCTATAACACGTGTAAAAATAGATATAATAAATATAATATTTTGAAATCTCATTTTGGTCGTTTCCGTGTAAACAGCTAAGGCGAATGCGCAGTAACTCGATACAGGCTTTGTCGTAAGTTTCCGCCCACGTTCGAGGTTTAAAAAGAGCAAGGAAACCCGAGAGCGAGGTAACTGTCGCAGTTGGTTACGACATCCGGGAGCTGTCCTCCGCGTTTTTACGCTTGACACTTTGAGATTTTTTTAAACGCACTCTTCCGTGCCATGAACACGGGAGAACGCTTGAAGTGACCAATGCGTAGTTACGACATATTTTATCACATACAGTCTGCAGCCAGCTTTTAAAGAGTTCATTTGAAATAAAATTCAATTAATTAAACAAAAGTCAAAATTTAAATCCTACAAACATTTGAACTAGTAACGCTTTTTACCATCATTAACTGTAGTTTTTGGGATTAGGTTTAACTATTTCAGACTGTGTATGAAGTTTAACTTACTTCACTTCCACCAACTAACACCCACTTGATGGTAAATTGATGCGATGGTCCATCTTAATATATATAAATTACGTGTCACGTTATTTGTAATGCAAGTCTATATAAAGTAAGGGAATCGCGAATTTGGCACACGTGAAACTTGGTAAGTTCGGCGCCCGTGACTTGCAACTTATTGAGTGTTGCCAGACCATCAGTTATTTTTTACACATTCAACTAAATATAATAACATTTGTAACTAACTGTGGCTTTTATCATATAAGTTGTACTTGTAATATTGGAGTGCCAGCGAGCTAACTGTCCATCTAATAGTAAGTGGCTAGGTACTGCTGCTTATGGAGACCCGAAAACAACTTCAAATAAAGAAAGCTACAATATTGTCACCCTTTAGGATTGAGGTCGAATGGCTGCCTCATAAGTCATAACGTTTAATAACAGTGGCTTTCTAAATTTTCGAACGGATGAGTGCACTGCTTTTTTTTTATAGAATAGGGTGACAAACGAGCACACATTCCACCTGATGTTAAGTGGTTACTGTGGCCCATAGACATCTACATCTATCCTCGATTAGATGCGTTGTCACCCGTGAGGACTAAGATGGAACGACTCGTTTCCAGTAAAAAGGGTTTCCGGTTCTCTACACTCACCATACAAAACACAGTAGCATTAAGCTACTATTTCACGCTGGTATTCTGCGAGAGCGTAGTCCTTCCCCGCTCGAGTCCACCCATTCGTGCTACAACTATACTACAATTGCAGCATGGCACTACTACGTATAAAATGCTACCACTTAGAAAATTAGCCTGATGATAAGATGTTGGTTGAGAAACTGTTTTCATATATTCAAAAAAGAATTTTTCAAATAACTTTTTGATAAAATATTATTAATCAAATACAATTACGCATATTGTTATCAAAAGGTCATTGAACTGATACTTAACACAACGTCGGACAAAACGTTACACCAATTTAGTCTAGTCTCAATTTAGATCTGGTAACCCTACCCCTCACAACGCACACGTACTCGTTCCACTTGCGGTAAACAAACGAAATTGCGTCACTCAGTCGCACATTCGATTTAGCACCTAATGATTCTGACATTTGAAAACATATTGCGATTACGTCTCTAACATTATTATTCATAACAATAATTTGGAATAGCGAAGTTATATACCTAATTATATTTGAACATCAAAATACAATTGCTGCGATTCACTGTAAATTATAAATATATTTCTTTATAGAATTGGGGGCAAACGAGCATGCGGTTCACCTGATGGTAAGTGACTACCGCTGCCCACGAACATCCGCCTTTTAGAAAGGAGTAAGCTCTTTTTGAAGGTTCCTAAGTCTTATTTATCCAATATATCGGTCAATAAATCGGTCCGGAAAAATCGCCGGTGGTAAACAATTCCACAGAAAAGTTGTACGAGGAAGAGAACTTCTAGTAAAACGCAGTGGTGGACCGCCAAACATCAAGATGGTGAAGATGAATACATGATGCGTTCATGAAATTTGGCGGCTGGAATTAATCTGAACAATTCCTCAGAGCACCCTCCGTGGTAGATGCGATTTTAACCACCTTAATGCATGTGACATTGCATAATATATACCCTCAGACGAAATAAAAACTCTTATTTCGTCTGAGTATATATATAGTACACTTATACTATTCAAATAGTACAAGTGACCTAAAGGTTAGATCAGTCCCAAAATATCGCATCCAATAATCTGCTCTAATATACCAGCTAGGCCCTGATTTATGAAAATAACCATTGTAACTAACTGATTATTATAACATAAGACATACAAAATCGTCTCGTTACCTATTACTTTAATATTTAAATTTATAAGCAATTTATACGAAAATTTTATGGTAAATAACAATTATCGATTTTTAAAACTTGGCCTTTGATATGTTAATTTGGTCTGACAACTTGGTTATTGTGGTCATTAGTTTCTCCTTCCTCTTTTACCATACCAAGCGTATGTAAATGATGAGATTCTCATATGCATATTACAAAAACTATTAAACGATAAAAACAATAATACACAAGCATATTCATGACTTAACACATGTTATTAAAATATTTAACAATCGGATTACTCGATATTGTGGGATTTAAATTTTTTTTTATCTAAATATTAGTAGTTAACTACTATCTTACAAGTAAATACTAGCATAAAATAGACATCATACACAAATTATAAATTATTTACTTGCTAATTAAATTGTTAATTTATGACTGTTTATCGCATGCGTTCATTACGCATAAGTCTACAATATCATATAGGTAGAAGCATACGAGGATTGATCCAAAAGTAATGATAATAAAAATAAAACACGGTAATTAAAGTTAAAATAATAATTTATTTTTCTACAGAGTCTCCTAACAAATCAATACATTTAGTCCATCTTTTTTCTAAACCCAGGATTCCCTTTGAAAAAAATTCTTTGTCTTGACCCTCCCAAAACGCTTCAACAGCGGCCATTACTTCGCTATCGTCTTTGAATTTCTTGCCTCGGAGGCGTTCCTTGAGCCGAGGAAAGAGGTAGAAGTCACTAGGAGCTAGATCTGGCGAATAGGGAGGGTGTTCGAGCAGTTCGAATCCCGTTTATTGAATGGCAGCCATCGCAACTGCGGCTTCGTTAGCCGGTACGTTGTCTTGGAAACAGCACTCCAGCTCGCAGTTTGCCGCGTCTTTTTTCCTTAATGGCCTCCCGTAATCTTCTTATTTGGTCTGCGTAGTAAGATCCCGTAATAGTGGCTCCCTCTTCCAAAATTCCACAATAAATATGCCTTGAGCGTCCCAAAAAACAGATGCCATAACCTTTCCACTAAGTCACTGTGTATGTCTTTTGAAGACATTTTTTTCAAACAGAGGTACTTGATGACAGCTCTAATTTCGTTGTTCTCCATGTTGATGTTATCTCTTTGACAGTTCGTATTCAAATGAATGTATCTCCCGGAAATCGTGATCTTTTTATATGATTTTTTTAGGCTGACGTAGTGAGTATATAAGCAAGCAAAAAATATTTTTTTTGGATTTTTATGCGGACCTGAAGTAACCGATTATCATTACTTTTGGATCACCCCTCGTATACTGGTTAGAAAAATTATTAATTTTGATCTTATTTTCGGACAAAATAAAAAGTACCTTTCAAACTTTTATAAGACTCAAACTACTTAAAACGTTTGGGTGTAATGCGTACCAATTGTTTATATAAACTGATGATGTAAACGGAGTGAAGCCTATGGCACTGATATTTTAAAAAAATAAAACAAAAATTTTGATTAACATAGCGCCTCATTTTCCAGCAAGTGTATTTATTTACGCAAATGCATAAAGATCATCTGATAAATATAAGTGAAAAACTGAATGCCCAAGATATTTGCCGTCACAGGCAAATATTATTAATATATTAAGCGTCCCTTCTGATCGCCACGTTTTCGCTTGGACAGTCCGATTCGTGGACATCGACAAATAAAACATAATATTATACGTCATACTATATATAATAGCTATATGTGAATCAAAACATTAGTTCAAATCTATGTTAAAAAGGGGTTTCACGTGCACGGGTACTCATTATGTAATCTCACTTTAAAACTAAAAATTTTCAAACTCCAAAATTAAATTCAGTTTAGATAGATTAGTAACAAAACCAGGTCAACAAGCCTACCTGTGTCCACATGCCGCAAGTAATTCTAGAAAACTGTCATAAACCTGTAAATTATCATGTTGATGTCTAATGTTCAAGTAATTTAATAAAAGTACGGAATTAATTAGTTAATAATTTAATTACAGTACCAAAACATTTGTAGTGTCAAGTCAAGCAAATAAAGCTTAAGAGGATATAGTAAGTCAGCTCAAATTCTAATTTCGCCCCCACTTCCCCGCGCGTCGTATGCTATGTACCGACATGTTTGTAATCACTAATACTGTAAGTAGATAAGTCGTTAGATACTTATTTCGTTAGGTTTATCATATTTATGCCTGTTTCTTAACGCCAACCTAGTCGCTTCTTATTTTTATTACGGTTATTTCCCATTTTAATTTTACTTCGTCCTGTTGCGTAATGTGTATCTGTATTCTGATGTTAAGCGACACAACCTCCCCCTTCAAAGGCCGAAGCGAAACTCAAGAAATTCAAGAAGCCGATAGTTTAGGTAATTTCTTTCTACAGCGAAAATAATGGTATTTAAAAAAAGTAAATAACATAAGCCATGCTTTATAGTTTTAGTTCAGTTAGTATGCAAAGTTTCATGATCTTATTTAAAGTATTTTATGAATAACAGCGATTTATTGTTTATTTTGGAGGTAACTGGATTTTTTTTCTATCGAGAAAATTTTACGGAATCGTGTTTTCGTCTAACATAGTCCTTAACATTAATCTTCAACTTTACCATATATTTATTTCAAAATTAATGCTGCAATATTTGCGGCATAACGGAGGATCTTGCTAAGCCATTTGAGGTTACATTTCCCCTTAAATAGAATATTGAATTTCACACTATTATAACTACACAAACAAAAATTACTAATTTTTTTAAGTTATTGACCTATATATTCTTAAATAAAGTTTTTGAAACTCATTTCTATGGTCTCATAAAATCAAGGCAAAACAATTTCACAAAACCTCCCGATATTTCAAGTCGACAACGTGCAAAATTTCGCTACACCCACCTGGCCACCCCAGGGTCACGCTGTCTACTCACGGGGCCGCCGGTCGAGCATCCGCGTGTCCCGGGAACTTGCGTAAGTATTTACCATCGTAATGCCCGACTGTATTAGGGAGGTAAAGTATGTTCGACCGCGTGATCACTCAAAAATAGCCGGTATACAAAATCAATAATAATACGATTTTATAACTTTTACTAAATAGAAATACTAACTAACCTAAACCTACTTGTTTAGTTTGGTTTACGTGTAATGTTATAATAACCATGATTAGCAGCCGATAATACAAAACGTGCTAAGCCATTAACACTGTTCCCTGTTGTTAGTCTAGATAATATGGTATTTGCAAGATAATTTAGAGATCTATCTGGGTTTTCCTATAGTTAGTTCCTTTTATGACACCTTTTCCATTCTGTTACGTCACCAACACACTGCAAATGTTTTGGTACTTTTAAAAAATACTTAATTCGATTTATTTGATTTCAGATTAGTCTAAAGAAAGTGCTCAAGAGTTACAATGCATCTTTAGCTATCTTTGTCAAAAATCGGTTAAGTGTCCATGACCCATAGTGGCCACTTACTATGAGGCTGTAATGAGTAAGTTTCAAAACTTTGCCATAACGCTACTATAGTGGCCACTTACAATCAGGCTCTTCAGTATAAATTGAAATAACAGTTAAAATGATAACGATAACCATAATTGGAAGTGACAAAACACCTACCACAAAATCCACCATAAGGTAACAAGCACGGTGCGGTGCGGCGCCGAGCAGCTTCGTTACTTTCAAAACTGCCCCAGATGCCGGTTAACGGGAAAATGACAATGGCGACGAATGAGCAGCCTCGCCGCACTGGGTGTTTGTTACGATAAACAAAAGGATGGACAGCACACCGAAAACGAGACGTTTCCACACCCGATCATGTATTCGTAATGTACGCGAACGCGTGATTTTGGATTCGAGGAAGGTGCTCACTAGGGGACGTGCTCATTGTAATTTCGTGGTGATGGATTGCGCAAATGGTACTTGGTATTACTGTAGGCTTGTAACGGGTAAAAAGTATATGCATGTTAAATCAAAACTTTTTGCTTTACTTTTTAATTATATTTTAAAGGCGTTTTACATACAGAAATTGCACGCGGACAAACATCTAGAACAATTGTTAGTAGGTCAATCAAATTTATGTTCCGTGCGGGATTCGAACCAGGGCCGAAACCAATCGTTTATTTTCTGCGCAATCAAGCCGTAAATAAAATCTTAATTACGCCAACGAATAAAAGATTCTTCAAAATATGGATTAGTTTATCAATCATCAAAAGGAGCTATTTAAATAACAAATTGTATCGGAATTCTTTTATGGAGACAGCCAAGTATTACGTAAAATAAAATAGGATAATTCCTACATGTTTTTACCATTATACTTAAGAGAACCCAGCAGAACTTTCGAAAAGAATTTTAATTTGACAATAAGTATGAAAACAGTTACAGCATAGTTACGATTTCACCCGCGTATATCATGTGTCTGAAAAGCGCTTTTTTTTCTCCAAAAGTGTATGTTGCCCCTGCGGCCTTTACAACTTTACCGAAATAAACTCGTAAGCTCGGACTTATGACCTACTATCGGAAAAAGAGAAATACAGCTTAAACTGAAAACGCCTAATATCACGGATATTGAACCTCGTGTACGGTGTGTATTTGCGACCTCGCATTCGGCGGCGAACGCGGTGACCTCTCGAGTGATTTGTACTATGTCTGGATTTGTATGTGATTGTGTTAGTGGACGGGATTCATATCGGGCTAACGGGCAACAATTGAATTTTATATATAAGAAAATGTATTACATGATTATTTAAAAGGTAATAATGTGTGGTCACAAATAACCTTTATTAGACTTTTTTTTACTTATGTGTAATATATTTTATAACGTCGAAATGAAAATGTTTAAAAAAAATAGTCTTACTTGTAACTTTTTATCATATCTTTCGATCGTAAGCTTCGATCAACAGTACTATCATTGATCGAAGATCGTAAGTTAATATGCCATGCCTAATTATAACGCTCACAAATTATTTTTAATTTTTAATAATTTTTATCACAAAATACCTTATTGTGGCTTTTTTATAAGAAATAGGCATTTCGTGTGTGTGTCGTGGACGTAAGATGGAGTAAAGATCAATATTTGTGTACATTGTATTTACGTATCACTAACCATTACGCCAGCGCATGCAAATAAAGCAGTTCAGGAGCGCTTTTCCTTCCGACTTGCTTAACAAAAATCAATATTAAGGATTTTTCTATTCGGACTGGTAGTTCCAGAGATAGGTGTGTTTTAACAAACAAAAAATCTCTACCTTATTATATTAGTGTAGATACTATAACCCTTTTTAAACAAGCTTTGTAAGCAGACCTATGGAACGGAGGGGGCACCCTAAGGGGAAAATTATAAATCTTACGGAAAATTAAAAAAAAACAATTTGACTGAAATTTTACTTTAAAATAATAATACTATTATCATTATGGTCATATGGATATTCATCGCATAATATTTATCAACAATATCAACAACGAGAGATGTTTGGCCTAGGAAATACGAGAAACATGTTCTAAGAGACATTAATATTTTTCATAAAACAGTTATTGATACTGAAGAGCACTCGGGTATCATATACACCGCTATATTTAAAGAGGCGATCTATCAAAACGGCACACACCCAAAACAAACACTGTGACGCTCTGACCGCCCTACTTTTCGATCAAATTCTATGTTTTTGCTTTGACGTCTCTATATAACCCAAATCTAATGGTGCTCCATCATAACATGTCCATTATGAGGCGATTTCACCAAAATATCGTTCAATAATTTAAATCAAATACCGTGCAGTGGCGGTATTAGTAAGAAAATGGAAACAAACCAGGAGATTGGTAGCAACAACTTCCTAATAAAATCTGGGATAAAAGTGCCGCTATCAACGGTAATGGGTTATTCAAATCATATAACGATTTGTTATTTACGATAATAATATATACCTACCTATAATTTGTTTATTTTTTTATGTGCTATAACAAATATGTATTTTAATTTAATACACATAATAACCAGAAACACTTACAGGTTCTGGCATCTTTAAATAATCAAGAGTAATGCCTCAAAACGTCTCATTGAATAAACCTTAACTAATATTATTCAAGAAAAAAGGGAGTAGTGAGAAAAGATATTCTACCAAAGTAAGCAAACCTAAAAATGGTATTCAAAATACATAATTTGTGGGTAATCTATTTAAGCTGAAACGAACAGAGAGAGAGAGAGAGAGATAGAGAGAGAGAGAGAGAGAGAGAGAGAGAGAGAGAGAGAGAGAGAGAGAGAGAGAGAGAGAGAGAGAGTGGTATAAGAATATCCATTAGCCCATATATTTCCGTGGTCGTAAGAGGCGACAGTAGAATATAAAGCAGGAGACGGGCATTAACATCTACGTAATAACAACTAAAATAGTTGCGATTGATAACCTGTAGTGGCAAACCTACGTTCACCAGTAGAGACGATAACGGTATGTATTTTGATATTTCAAATAAAACATGCAAAAAGTCAATTGATGCAAATGATGAGTCATTTGCATCGTAATCGTATTCGTAATCGAATCGTAACTTTTAGTCTTTAGGTGCCATGTCATTGTAAGCGGTGAATTTGTAAATAAAAAAGTTTAAAACGTCACTGAGCATATTCAGAGTATCATTTTTTAAATAAGACCCCGGTTAAACATTTCTGTTTGGCACGACTGGTGATAATGAAAACAATAATTTCACATTTAATCGCAAGAAACTTAAACTGACAAAAATGCCATGCATACATTTGTTTATTAACAATATGTAACAAAACGAGTTGATTGTCCTTCAGCTACTTTAAGACAGGTTCGCCTTACCCTTTCCAAACGATACATTAAAAAATAGCATTAAAAAGAAGGCAATAATAAAATAATATATTATAATAACGCTATTACAATGATTATTAAAATGATAATATATCACGCTCTGTGCATCCTGTTAAACGTATAGAGGCGGTGTAAGAACTTCTTATACCCCATGTGAATATCTGAATGAAAAAAACCAGGAGTTGGGAAAAAGCATCTTTCTGATAACAGCGGAGTAAAAATAAAAACCTGCGGTTACCAAGTACCAACCCAAGCGTGGTAGCTATGGCAAATATAAGACAATCTATGATGGACGGACTAATATCAAAATTTATTTATTATATTGCGTTGAAAAACGTTCGTAAACACCGATTGTTGTATAAAAACAAAGCAGATATCGGAATAAAATTTTCCGCTCTCATTTTAGATAATAATTTACTGCTGAGATATTCAGGCTTTTAACATCGTAACGTTTTATCTTTCCAAAAATGTAAATAATATCGATTTTTCTTTACTTATCTGATAAATACGATATCACATAGTAAGAGGGTTTTCCGTGTAAAAATCCTGACCGTTTGAAACCTAAAACTTTCTAGAGATTTATTACGTAAGCATTACAAAAACGTTTACTTTTTATTGAATAAAGATCCAACTTCGGTTGAGCCGATCCATTCGTGTTACAACATATTACAATAGCTGCGAAGTGGCTCTACCACGCATACTTGCAGTTTAAAGTGCTAATTTGCTGCGTGCTTGTAAGAACCAAAGAAGGAAAAGCTATATCAGAAAAGCTGTACGTCTGAGAAATAAAATATCCCACTAATAACATAACATAAATCTGAAAACAGAGCCAAGCTCTGTACAAACTGTAAAATCTATCCAACTAAATTGTTCAGAAATTACCTACAGACATATATATATATATATATATATATATATATATATATATATATATATATATATATATATGTGTGTGTGTGTGTGTGTGTGTGTGTGTGTGTATTTATTTATATAAACAAATTGTTTATTTGAAGCTCACTCACCTTGTAGAGGGTGTTGTCCGGTTGCGTTTGTCCGGTGTGTTGGAGCTGGGGACTCAGCAAACGGCGCTTTTTGGCTGGCTGCTGCGCCGGCGACACTGCCGGCTGGTACTCGGGCTGTGTGCTCTGAGGCTGACTGCTGCGATGTTGCACCGACTGCTCCGTGTACATGACATGCATTCCCTGTCAAAGTGATATTTATTGCTGTTAGCTAAATGCAATGGAAATATACACTGCCGGATAACTCATAACTAACCACAAAATTAACTCCATTATCTTTTATTTATTTTTTATATAGAGAATAAGAGCGTCAAAAAAGCACACAGTCCACCTGATAGTAAGTAGTTGTTGTGACCCTTAGACATCTATCATCTACTCAATTTAAGAATCAAAATGGGAATTTGTTGTCACGCCTGTAGTATACCTTCGAAAAATGATTTAAAAAAAGTTTAATTATTATTAAAATGGTCACTTGAACAACGAACGATAAACTCAACAATATTTCCACCAGATACGTCTCAAGATTTGTATGCCAGTAATTATTGGGGACACTTCGCTCAAAGATGTTGACGGGTATGTTTACCTGGGGAAAATTGTCCAACTAGGTAAATTTAACTTCGTTCGAGAGCTCGAGAGCATATTCGTTACACTTTCCTCAAATCTTCAAAACGAGTGTATAACCTGTGAGTGTTATTAGTGTTAACATATAAATCTAAGACGTGGTACTTTACCATTGGCTCTACGAGGAAGCTGAAGGTCGTTTATCGAGCTACGGAGAGGATTATGTTCGGTGTTTTTCTGCGTAATAAACTTCGTAATGTACCTGGGTAATCCGTAGCAAAATTAGATAGAGTAACCGATATAGCCCAACAGATCAGCAAGCTAAAATGACAATAGGTCGACCATATATCTCTAGGTTAAAGTTAAAAAGTAAAAAGACTGTGTCATTGATTTTTGCGTACTGTAGACGTAAACCTGTTCTTCTTTGGTAAATAAACAAATAAATATTTATAAGATGGGAAGAATGTCAACAATCATATGACGCCACGGTGGTTGTTAAAACAAAGTTTTCTCAATACTCACTTGAACGCTCTATGGTACTTGTGATCGAGACTACACAATGTATGCTCTGTACCTCTCCAGGTCTCTTCTCTTGTCACTTTAAATAAGAAAAATTTAAGATTTTACTTAGATTTTATTTGTTCTTTCAATATGATTATTCGCTTGTAGATTATGCAAACTTAGCTAAACATAGAGTGGAAGCTAGCTTTTGATACCTTCTGTTACAAAAAATAACGATGTGATTGATGTTCTATTTAATTTCGTAAAAAGATTAATGTTAATCGTGTTGATAAATGTACGAAATGAACGACCTGTATCCAATTTTCCTGTAGCAAATCCTATAATTTAATTAATATAATTAGAGAAGAAGACTATCGCTCGACACTGGCAGCGGCCAGGGGAGGTGGGCGGCAATTTTAATATTTGACATAATCCCGCATAGTGCGCCATAAAATCGAGTTTTCATTTGCTAAGAGTAGCCATAACCACGATCCTTGACTTCAGTGAAGGTGCCTCGTAAAAAGCGCGCGACACGAAACTCGATGTTAAAATGAAGACGCTTCATTAACCTAATTGTAGAAATGCTAGCAAAAACTCCCACGTAAGCGAAAGAAATGAAAAAGTTACCTATTTCGGACGACTTACTGTAGAAGATTACTTTATGTAATTACAAGATATCTATCTATCTTATATGGTTTCGCTTGCTCATCAAAGTTTCTCCTTAATGTCTAATGAAAATTTACATCTAAGCATCACAAAATCTAGACCCAAAAAAATGTATTTTGTATCATTATATATACCACGAAATTTAAAATAATATACCCTCTTGTGATAAATAACTTGTAAGGATTGTGATAACAAAAAAAATTGCTTTTGTGGGGTCAATGAGTGAAGAAATAAACGACTTACGGGATATTAGAGAGCGTTTACTTCAGAGACGTCTAATTTTTCGGATCGATGAGGTTTAAAATGAGAAGGGAACTTATTACGAGCCAAGCGTTTGTATTGTTTATGATATGAAAAAAAAAAAATACTACAGAATTTAAATCCAATATATCCAGTACTAAGACGTATTAAGCGAAATTTTCAAAGAACAAGAGAAACATGGTGTTTTAACGCTACTGTAATTCGCGATAGTTTTGTTATTAAAGCGAAAAAAATGTTTAGCTATAATAATGATAGTTTTAGTCGGTACTGCTATGAATGACGCTCTTTGTGATAGTTAAAGCGATGTTAGTAGGTAGTAGAAATTAATGCTTATCTACACCTTGTACAAGTACTATAGTCGCAAGAAATTGTTTCTGCGCAGAAATTTGGTAGAGACGTCGTTAGAAAACATTTATTGGCTTTCTGCCATTCAACCGTAATAATACTCTTAGATTTTTGTTAAGTTTTTCCGAAGCGTAAATCATTCCTAAATAAATCAGTTGAAAAAAGTAATCTCGTCTTGCGGTGAAACCTTGTAAGAGAGCACTAGTTCTATTCTAATAAGCCGATTGGGGAGTTCAACTGGAGTTGGTCACGGACCGTCAATAACTCCACCGCATCCGGTTACAATGTAAGTCTAGATTGTTTAGAAGCTCTCGGATTTCCTCAGTCGTCTGAGTCTCAACGAAATAATATCGGACACCGGTGCTGTAGCTCCGTAATCCAGTCTGGGTATCGGTAAGAAGGACAAGCGAATGTCAATCGGCCTGCTCTATAAATACCTTTTTACTAAAATTCATATCTAGATTTTAAAAGCTTTCGTCGTTATTGCTATTTTTAGAGACGTGGCGTATACATATTTTATATTGTATCTCCTCTATCTATCTCTATCTATCAAACACATAATAATGTTTTTCGGTTTTAGCGACCAGCCTCAACGGAGATCATTTGAGCAGGACAGGGTTGCAACGCAGGAGCTAGTGCGCAAACACAGGTGCACTCTCTATTCCCTCCCTATCATAGAGATCAGGCGCAGGAACAAAGGTTTTATGTGCTTTCCGAGGCACCACCAGACACTTCTAGTCTCCAGGCTAGGGCTTTCTTGAGAGGAAAACCATATAAAAGCGGTCTAGGTGCGACAAGAAAGGGTCAAACGACTAACTTCCCAGTGGAAAGAATAAAAAAAATATCATGTTTTAATATTTTATACAATTATTCATGCGGCACAAAAAACGACTTGACCCATTTTGCTCAAAATTCAATGAGGTCTAAGATACATAATTATGCGTTAAATGAAACTGGTCCCATGTCTATATCACTCTTTGTTCTCGAGATACAGAAAATTGAATTCGAACACACATACATATGTACATGTGCACACACGGACATCCTCTTAAAAGCCATACTATTCGACTCTAAAGACCTTGAAACTTGGAGATATGTTAAAATTTGTAAAATCGGACCCATTACAATAACTTCATTTGACCCGAACAGAGATTTGGACCCGGGATTTGAGCCCGAGACCACAGGATAAGCATTCGCGTTTACGACCACTAGACCAAGGATTAGACTGGTTTACAACAAATTATTTGCTTCTGAATACCAGCAAAACGAAATGCCTTAAATTTTCTTTACCAGATGTCAGGCGAGAAAAAATTGAACTTCAAATATTTGAATGTTCAATTTAATATTATTAACTCGCCTACTTTAATATTACTAACTATACCTAAAGTAGATACTACTCGGTGTAAAGTATTTATTTATACTCTCTTCGACTATGGATACTTCATACTGAAGTCTTGTCAAGGAGACTTAGTTCCGCTGTACATACGCAGTTAAAAAATAACGGTGTTTCCCGGTGGTGATACACCGTCTTCCTGACTCCGGGCGGCTACTAAGATTTTCTTGATATAAAAACCAAATAACTGACTTTTATCAAACCCGGAATTTTTTCTTACAACTGCTAGATCAACCACACAGTCAAACGCACGTTAAATAGTATTGAAATGTAATAATTTTGAATAATGGCTCGCACTATAGTATATATTAGTTTAAACGTTTATTGATTCAATAATGTATAATACAAGTAGAAGAGCTATAAATAAAGTAACTTGGTTAACTTTCCTCCGGTAAACTTCAAACAGCTGACAGGCTATCCTCTACTAGGTTAAGTTGTTCGAAGAGCGCTCGAGTCCGATATTTTCGCGTTTCTTCATACGCTATTTAAACGATAAAATTATAAGAGTTTTTACTCAAAAGCACAAACTGACATTGAAAAAGTCCAATGGTGAAACATTCAAAATTTTAAACCAAAAGAAGTCATTAGTATGTTTCAAAAATAAGGTCTTTTTCATTTAATTTACTTCGCAGTAGCAAACAGTTCTCGGTGTAAAGTATATGTTTGTAGTAATCTTCACTCCAAATACATTTTTACACAATTATTCGAATAGACAAATTTTCACGTCAATTAATTTCTATACAATTGGTTATTTTATTTTTTGTGTAAGTACCTAATAAAAACAACGAAAAAATTTAAATGAGTTCGAAAAATGAATGTGGGACGTGAACGTAAGTACGTTTATTTTCATTCATTATGAAATGCTTTAACTGTTTCAGTTTCGGTTAGTTTCTACAATTTCAAAGAACACCGAGTTATGAAAATATAATTACCTAAGTATTCTAATGTGATTAAGAATTATAATCACACAACTTAGCCTGTTAAAAAGACAGAAAACAAAACAATAAATCTTGTCCTGTCGCTGATAAGTGTGGTTCTGTGATGATTACGTTATTATTACGATACAATTATTGTGATGAAAGTGATAAAAGATATATAAAATTAAAATTTAACAAAATTTTACCTGAGTTTTTGTAATACTACGTTTAATTTCTTTTTAATATCCCTTTTCTTAACTCCTTCCACTCACATACTAATAATAAAGTAAGTCGAGTAAGTTTAAAGTAATCGTGAGTCGATTTTTAATAACCTTTTTATACAATTCAATTTCATAGCTTGAATATTTTTCATATTTTTTAGTATTTGGTTATCTTTGTTATTGTATCATCGCCAACAGTTACCGCCTACTTAATTCTCCCTTCAATCACACGCAATATTCTTGGGTAGTTAGAAATGCGTATATTATATAGGTACTAAAACAATAAACTATTAAATATTTAATCAATTAAACAGTATTTGTCCAGTTAATCCCATCATCAATGTAATAAAGACTTCATTGCGGCAATTAATAGGTTTTGTAATAAATTGGCCTTAAAGGAAAACTTATAGCTCTTGTAGCGAAATAACAGTAATATGTTAACAACACATTTCAAATCATAATAAACATTAAATGAGCAGATTAAATTGATTATATATATATATATATATATATATATATATATATATATATATATATATATATATATATATATATATATATATATATATATATATATATATGGGTAATAAAGGTCTTCGTTTCTTATCAGCAGCATAGTGCTGTTATTTCACACTAGTATTCTGTGAGAACGGGATCCTTCTCCGGTCGGGCCAACACAACATTCATACTGCAGTCATAATACTTTGTACCATGCCTATTACTAACTGAACATTTTTAAAAGAAAACAAAAAAAATTGATGAAATAAATGATCTTTGACTATCTTAAATCTAATTCTATACAGACGAAGCCAGGATGGGTCACTAATATAGAATAATAATATTCGGTATTACTCTTGAAAATCTACGACAATTTAAGAGATAGTTAAAGCTGCTCTTTCTCTTTTCCCTAAAAAAACACTAGAAGTACACAAGTATAGTGATAATTAATGCTTAATTTAAATACATAAGCGGTAATTAACGGTTAGGAGTAAGGCCGAATATATTTGACGGATAAATAGTTAACAGCGTCGCGTCCTTAAAACATATCATTAAATGAGCTATAAAATTAACTGCATTTTCAGGACGTAATGTGGGCGATGGGCGTTCACTGCGAGTATTTTTGCGCCGAATACAAAAACATAGGCGGAAGTGAAACCGTGCAAGTACAATGCAGGTTATGAAACATAGTATTATTGAATCCATTGGCTTTCCAAAACAGAATATGCTTTTACCACTGGTTTGGAGAACTTCTGTTCAGGCACAAAACGGCAAAAAATCTTGCAGAATTTTTGAAAAAAGAAAATCAACGTACAGTAATAATAAATATACAATTAACAATAAAACCATTTAGAAACAGCACGGTAGCGATCCCCTCATTCTAAGAGGTTATTATCAATCATATATTATAAAATAACCCTTTTGTTCAACAAAAAAAAAAATTCGCTCGCATGCATACATATATGTGTATTTTTAAAGGGTACTTATCATTACTTCTTTCTTCCTACACATTAGACCACTATCGGAAAGCGAAAAAGAATATGGTATTTAAAGATCTCCAATTATAAAATGTAGGTACCCAATACAACCCATCTGAGGCCGGAAGCATGGAGAGGCGGTTTCACCTAACATTTTAAGCAATGCTTCCAGCTGATCTCTCTACTCATAACAATAACTTTCTTCTATATCAGCCTTCCTATTTTATTAAACAAGAGAGAAATAATACTCCGTTTATATTTTTAACTACCTGTTCACCGTGACTATGTCCGCGTGAAATTTACTACGGTTGGATTTCAGGGTTATGATTTTTTGTGCGGAACCCTAATTGTTTTGTAAAATAAAAATAACCTAAGTTACTTCTCATAGCATCAACTATCTCCCGATAAGCCGGAACAAACAGACAGACAGACAGTATATACTCGTACTTTCATATATTCATTTAGTAAAAAGCTTTTATTTTGACATTACAAGCAGACCACTTATTTTATTTATTTGTTTAGATATATATTAGATAGACAGATTGTCTTTTCGAGAATGCGCCAAATAACATAGGTACAAACTTAAAAGAAAGGGTTTTATACGTGGTAGAGCCATGCTGCAGCTATATTAGTAGTATACTTGAAGCACGAATGGGTCGGCTCGACCGGGGAAGGACCGCGCTCACAGAATACCAGCGCAAAATAGTAACTTGATGCTGCTGTGTTTCGTATGGCGAGTGTAGAGAACCGGAGAACCTTTTTACTGGAAACGAGGCACTCCATCTTAGTCCTCGCGGGTGAACGCATTTGCATTTTGATTTGTAATCGAGGATAGATGTAGATGTCTATGGGTCGCAGCAACCACTTACCATCAGGTAAGTGGTTGCTGCGACCAGGTGTGCTCGTTTGTCACCCTATCCTATAAAAAAAATGTCACCACGCTTGGTAAGCTGATTGGTGAGCGCAGAATCGATACGCTCGTACTGCTCCTCATCAGCAGCATAACATTTCGGTTAGGCATTACGCTAAAAATCATACCGTCTATCTGACGTCAGTTAGAGATCCGTTTCTCAGTTACAGTACAGTTACAGTTGGCGATTAAAGAATTTGTGACACCAATCATGAAAATGTATATTATATGCTTCTTTTTAATTTAATATACGTGTTTTAAATCAGTGATAAAACGCTGAACAACTGGTGCAAGGTTAGGTAACCCTAATATCGATACTAATAATTTGTAATGTACCTACATCAGTGAAGCGATTCCTTCTTACCTTCGATCAACAATACCAACTAGATGTCGGGTCGGCGCAAGAAATCCATCTCAGTAAATAAGAGCGCACATGAGACGTGAGCTCTTGCACGTGAGAGTGTAGCTCGCAAGGTAATAACGGGAAAAAGAACTTTATTTTTTATAACTTAAGGTTGATTACACACTAAATGTTATTTAATTTATGTCTTTTCATAGTTTATATTCATGCGGACAGTATTTAGCTATGATTTTGTACGTGACCCGTTATCTAGTTGGTATTGTTGATCGAAGCTTCTTACGCTTTTAAATTCATTAGCTTTATATTTCTATAACGTTGGAAGTTGACACGACAATTTGTGACTACGAGTAGTGGCATGATGTTAAAATATATTATTATTACATTTAAAAAATAAAAAATAATGTCTTGTAGAATTATAACTCTGACTTCAGAAGCTATGGAAACTACTTTATTTAAGTTTTAGAAGTCGTTTTTTTATAAAAGTTTATTTTTGTATCCTTTTTGGTGGACTTAAGAATATCAAGTACAAGTTAAAAATTTAAGACTGCGTTAAACAAAAGTCGTAGTTAACATTTAACAAAGAAACATCGGCCTCAATTTCACCGAAACGTCGAAAAGATTTCGGCAACTGTCGACAATGGCGAAAAAGTTCAATCGGGCGCTAACAATGGTTTTGCTGCTTGCGAAATCTTGCGTGTGCGCGAGAACCATGTTGCCCGTTATGTTTCGATTATTACTGTTAGTGCTGCCGATCCGCGAAAAAGATTAACCAAAAATACTAAATATATTGATTGTAACTTATAAAGTTTTAGAGAACAAAAGCCTGCAGTCTGATACTAGCCTCTATAAAATAGTTTAATTATTTAAATAAAATATTAACAGGCTACAATGAGAGCATCCAGAACTTTCTCTGCCAACAGGACGGCGTTACTTAAAAATAAGGTGTAATATTTGACGGATTTCATAGCGGGGAAGTTAATTTGTTCGGAAAATGTAATGGTTAATGTTTCTTTCTGTTCTGTTAGTTATAATTTATATTAAATTTAAAAAAAAATACGAACCACATAAATACATGAAAGTAGAAAAATTAAAAAAGAGTTAAAAATGTGCAAAAAATTAAAGACCAAATCGCTGAAGCATTGTTTTGTGTATTAATATAATGATTTTAACTAACTTTTATTTAAAACTAACTTCTTAATTAAATGACATTGTGTAACAAAAACTTCACCTCAGTATCAACTAGCGACATCTGACATTATTACATCTCATTATCAACACCACTGTGAGAGTGTAGTGTGTGAGCGTACTCTTTAAATAAAAAAATAATAACAAAAAAATAAGTCGATCAATTTAAGTCGAATTATTGTGTTTCCTCCTCGTTTTTTCGTTGTTTAAAAATAGATACTACGAGGGTGGATTGAAAAGTACTCGGCCTAACCAAGAAAATAAACACATACTAAATCAGTTATATTTTTATTTTTCTACATAATCACCATCAAGTTCAATACACTTTTGCCACCTCCCCTTCCAAGCATTTAGACCGTTGAAAAAAAAATGATTCTTCCTTAGAGTCAAAATATGCGTCTACAGCTGCTTTGACCTCGTCGTTTGTCGAAAATCTTTGACCTCCCAATTGCTTTTTTAGGTTAGGGAACAGAAAGAAGTCTGATGGTGCCAGATCAGGTGAATACGGCGGATGCGGTAACAGTTCAAAGCCACAGTTGTGAATTTCAGCCATTGACTGTACTGACGTGTGAACACGGGCGTTATCTTGATGAAACAGGACTTTTCTTCTGAGCATTCCTCGACGTTTTTCTTTTATTTCCTCTCGTAAACGACGTAGTAAGGTGCAGTAGTAAGGGTCAGAGTTTATAGTCTGACCCCTTTCAAGATAATCAATCATTAATCACACCTTTCGAGTCCCAGAATACTGAAGCCATCACCTTATTTGCCGACAAAATCGACTTAGCCTTTTTAGGGGGTGGTGAACCAGGTCTTCTCCACTGTTTTGATTGTTGTTTTGTTTCCGGTGTACAGTAATGAACCCATGTTTCGTCCATAGTAACAAAACGATTCAAAAAATCATCTGCATCGGCTTCAAATAACTCCAAACAGTCGCGTGAAATAGTCAATCGCGTCCTTTTTTGTTCAACTGAAAGCAGTCGCGGAACCCACCTCGCAGACACCTTGTGGAAACCCAACTCGTTGACAATGATGTTTCGAGTTCGTTCATAAGAGATGCCTATAATCTCGGCTATCTCTAATTTTTAATCTGCAGTCTCTCATTATTAAATCAAGTACTTTTTCAATATTTTCGTCAGTAGTTGACGTCGAAGGCCTTCCAGAGCGGGGTTCATATTTCACACTCTCTCTACCACGCTTAAATTCTGCTATCCATTTTTTGACGGATGAATATGACAGAGTACAATCGCCTAATGTACTGACCATGTCATCATGGATGGCTTTTGATGATAGCCCCTTCTTATGGAGGTACTTAATGACGGCACGCTGCTCGATTTGCTCCATTCGCGGAAATTATGTCCGATTACTTTGTTAATAAATTTATAAAATCACAACTAATTATCGCACACGTTTCGAACTTCACACAATGAACTAGTCTGAACTGAACTAAATAATGTGGGTAGATTTGATTTTTAGAATTGAATGGATCTGTGTTAGGCCGAGTACTTTTCAATCCACCCTCGTAGATACATCCCACTATTCCAATCAATAGCGGTATGTATCTCGTTGTTTGTTGGCCAAGTTACGCAACTACTACTACGCAAATTTAGATTCAAAACCTAATAAATGTATTCTGGAAAAAGAATATGTGGAACTTTGAAGTGGGATGGTAGAACTATTTTATGTTTCTTAATAACTCTTACTAGCAGCTCCAAGAAAATATTCTGTCAGATAAAATAAACTATGGATGAACATTTTACGTGAAATTTGGATCTACAATTAACAAATAATCCTCGTATGATATTATATTTGGTCGCCCTACGAGAACCGCGACTGTCAGATAACTACCTACAGTGTGCGCGACATTTCACGATCGGACAGCAAGTTCGACTTGCATGACCTTACTTCGTGTTCCATTCACAGTACATTTTAAATTGGCAAAAAGTTTATTAGTGAATTTCAAAAAACTAAATAACTTTAAAACAAATACAGAATACAAATAAACAACAACATTTTTACTTTATAATCCAGTGCTTAAAAAAAATCCTACTTGGTGGTAAGTTGTCATGAAGCACTAGACGGTAAATACCACTGCACTGCCTTAATTTTTGCCAGTACTGTTTGGGTATTAATTACATATAATCGTAATAAAACATACACATATACTAAATATTAACTTTAGTCCTTAACAGAATATTTTTTATAATGAGCAAAATATGAACTATGTTTTATATACATCTATACAAAAACTGCATCTAATTTTACGGATTTTAACATATATATTTTAACTTACAGAATTAAAAAAACCTGTAAAAGTTTATTTTATTCAAATATGTTCAATATTTAAGGGAAAAGGTTTTAGTTTACGACGGGCTATTTTCCGCAACTCCACGTCTAAACGCGTATTTTGCGTGTGGGCAGGAATTATAGTAGAAATATTGTTATTATTCGGGGCATGAAATCTTGTAAAAGTTCAGTAGTCCTTTGATGTTTCCAACGACTAGGGACCGAAATATTTAGTTCTTTATGTACACCCCCACACATGTATATATAGCAATCCCTGGCCAAGCCAGCAGCACGTGGGCTGGCGTACCTCCTCTCTCATACATGCCCTGCACAGGACACTGTCTATAAAACCTATGTCGAATAAATGTTTCTTAAACTAACCATGCCCCATAATACTTGCACGTAATACACACTTGTTGCTATTCTGATCTATAGTTGGTTTAGTCTCATTACAAGCTTGGTTAAACAACAATTTTCTTGCTGACAGAGCTTTCGGAAGTTGCCTGCAATTTTCTCGATTTTTCCAAAAGGGAAAATCCAAATAAATCCAATAAACCAAAGCTACGGATGTGAGCAATTTTCTACAGCGGCGACGTTTGCTCTCCCTCCGCGCCTACGGCTTAATGAAAAAATTCTATTAAGAATTAAGGATAAGGCAGATAAGTCTACATGGAGTCGGGGCGCGCTGTTCCGGTTTTAGAACAGATTCGACCAATCTTATCAATAAAGTCAGGCCCTAAACTCTTCTACGATAGTAGTAAATGAAACATTGTAATGTGAATTGTTATAATTTTGTTTCAGAAAAACCTCTTAACTACTGTCCACTGCGACTCAATTTGATACGTATGAGTCCCATCTTTGGCTACAAATGGATTGTCTGGGTACAAGTAATTAACTTTGTTATGGGTGTATCTGTGTTAAAAAACAAATTGCCATATTTATGTTTCGTTATATGCAATTTTTAGTAAAATTTATTTTTATCGTAATTAATTCCAAAGGCATTTCCGAAATCCAAAAACAGTGTAAAGGTTCGAGCTTAACCCTAACAAATCTCCGAAATTGAAAACAAAATTAAAGAAGTCAAGTATGGGATGTCTACTTCACAATACTAGACCAAATTGACATATTTGTGTTTCATAATAAGCAATTTTTAGTAAAATTTATTTCTATCGTAATTAATTAAAAACGCATTTCCGACGTCTAAAAATAGTGTAATAGATCAAAGCTTAACCCTTACAAGCCTCCTACACTAAAAACAATATTAAAATTCTATAAAGAAGTTTGTCATTATAGAATCTATACAAAATTCTCTATCCTGTGGTCTAAACAAAAGGCAGTTACTCTATGTATTTTATTTTTATTCTCCTGTCAATTTACGACATTTGCGGACCATATGAAAATGGCATAGAGTAACTGATTTTTGTTTAGACTATAGAATAGAGAATTTCGTATAGATTCTATAATGCCAATCTTCTTTAAAGAAAAGTGGTCTATAAATATAAGTTTTATTGCTTTAGTGCTGTGGGTGGGTGCGGTCACATGCAACCGCTCGGGATTTGACGGACTCATGCCATAAAAACTTATATTTATACTGTTTTTCTAAAAGGAAGTTTGGCATTATAGAATCTATACAAAATTCTCTATTTTCTAGTTTAAACTTTAAACAAAATTTAGTTATTTAATGGATTAATAATTACAAAAATACTTTATTGTATTTTGATAACTACATACCAAGCAGATGTTGGTAGCGTGAAAATTACTATTATTTCTATATATCGCTCAAAATTACTATTATTTCTATATATCGCTCAAAATTACTCACGTGAAAAGATAAATTATACACACAAAAACTTTCATAACAATTTTATAATACAAAAGCTGTTCTTAATTTAGAAAAATTCAAAAATCAACACAACAATGTACAACAATGAACACTCAATATTGATGCACTTTGAATGTAGTTTAAAAAAAAAATAAAAAGAAAGAATATTAACAATGCTATAAACATTACTAATATTCTCCTCAACCACTCATGGTAAGCTTAAATTGCTTGTGTTATGAGTGGATCACGCCAGTAGTCGAATGGCGGATTCAAACCCACAACCTTTATGAGTATGCGGTGCTCGTCCTGCCATTAGGCTACTGTCGCTTATATTTATTTGTGGGTGGGTGCGGTCTCATGAGACCACTAGGGGATTGAGCGGTTAAGCAAATTATAACATAACATTTGTTAATCATTTGACATGTACCAACAACATGCATTTTAACTTTGTACTTGGTGGTGCAGAAGTCACCATCCAATGTGAACAACAATTCAAAATGTTATAATTCTACACCAATCATTATTATAAATTAACAATAATGAAATTCAACATGGTCAATATTTCTATAAAGAGTAAAATAAAATAGTAATAATCTTATTTTAAGCTCTCTAAATAAAAGCAAAATATTAATTAAATTGATGAAGATGATTTCAGTATATATATAATTAAAAAAAAACTACCAAATATTAAAACATTATAGCCAACAAATATACTCTAGAAATCTCACAATTAAATAAAAGCAATTGTGCACATATTCCGCAAAGGTACGTATTCACACAAAATCTGCTTTCCAAGCTGAGTAATGTAACGGATTCCAATAAGTTAATTTGTTATGGTAGTCATACGGTGAGGTAAACAACTGTTCTATGTGCTGGCAGTAATATCTATAGGCAGACGGGTGGAATGAAATAATAAATAACACATGAAACTGACACAAGGAAGTAGACATGAACTAAGTCTTTAAAAAACTATCAAATAGTGTTATTATTAAACTAACACGGCAGCGAATAGCGTCCGATATCGTTGGCGTGGAAAGGTAGGCTACAGTTTTGTCCGACGTTTACCAGTAATTTTCCACAAAAGATTTTATGACGAAATTACAAAATTTGATTTTAAAACTTTCTCACCTTCCGAAATGAAACTTATGTCCGTATGATGCCACTACCATGCTGGAGAAATACACGAAAGCGGACAAAGGGTCCTTCAAAACACAGCCATTTTGAAACTGTTCATAAATGTTATGTATAACACGCGCATATAATGTTTCATGAACTAAAAATAAGAACTTTAGTTATCCGTTCGCACTCATTTTGGATTCATTACACAATAAAAACTAACACTAAACATTTCACACACTATTAGTAATTTCACTTCATACTTTCGCACACACCCGTCCACGTCGCACTGTCCGTTGTCGAACGAAAACGACAAAATGAACCACACGGACCACAGACCACAGAGTCTGTGGCACAGACTACTAAGAGGATACTACGCATATATGGACGAAACCATGGAGATTAGAAAATAGTAGAATGATCGCTACGTGCTAAAGAACAGTGCGACTGTCCCTGAAAATTTGTAGAATTTATAGCCACGCTGCCGTCGGTAAGTAGTAACTGCGAAGTAATAATTAAATTTTTAACATAAAGAAACATTAAAAAAAGGTGAAATATTATAAATGAAATAATAATTATAATAAATCAATAATAATTAATAATTTATATTTGTAATAATTTATAATAATTAAAAATATAAAAAAATATTTATTAATAAATAAAAATAATTTCGTTATTTTCTTTTTTCTTTGAATGATATTATAATAACTTCAAACTAGCGCACAACAGCCCACTTTTATTGAGACAACTTAGCGATCGCAGCGCGTCGCGTATTTGGTCCATATTTCTGGGACACTATTGTCTACAGCGATCGTTCTCCTGTATTCTAACCTTATGGGTTAAACACACTTACCTCTATATATACAAGTACGCTGGACTGGCTATACCATACAAAATTTCCGTGCCAATTTGAAGCGCAACTATTGGTCTTCTTGAGAACTAATACTGACATAAAGTCTGTAGTCTTATTTAAAAAAATCTGTATTTTGAACTTTTTAACTAAAAAACGAAAGTATTTTATGTTTTTTGATTGTGTATAATTTTAGTTACATGTTAATAATTATTTTTAAGAATAATGAGTATTCGTAATCTGTAAAACTCGTTACCAAAAGGAAAGTGGTATAACATTCCACAAGTAAGGTAATTTGCAGCTAATATTAAACAAATTGAAACTGTTTGATAATATAGGTACTTAAAAATTTGCTACTAATCTAAATATCATAATTACCACCATTTTTAGTTGTATTTTAATGAGTTTTGATAAACAATAAAATTCAATAGGTTTGTCGAGTTCCTTGTCTATAATATTTATCAATGTTCTTTCCTACCCAAATATGTTAACAAACAAAGTCGCCAAACACAGATAATTATCAAATGTTTATTAATTAACAGGTTTCCGACTGAACCTAGTCTAAAATTATGGCTTAAAAGCATAAATATTGCGAATTGGCGTCCGAAACAAAACGATCATCTTTGTTCTAAACATTTCACAGATGACTGTTTTATTAGACATGAGAACTGCACCACTTTGAAAAAGTGCAGTTTACCGACAATATTTTCTGGAAGTACCAGTATTAAGTATTAGAATTAGAAGTATTAGATTATTATTTCGAATGTTTTTTTTTTTAATTTCTTCTCTCATCATTTTCCCCCAAACTCAAGGGTCATATAAAAGTGTAGAAAGGTCGCTTGATGATGGCAAGCCACGTTGGATGTGTATTAGTGGGCTGTGGTTAGAGGAGATTGCCCTTCTTGTACCGCTGTAGTCGAGGTGGAGTCGTAAGGGAAGAGGAGTGTTGGTATGGTGATTGTCGATGTGCCATGCTATCCTCCGCGACTTTGGTGAGGCTGCACCACTTGATGCTTCCAAGTGCTCGTTTTTTCCTGGCTCTATTCACATATTGAAGTGTTGCGCGCCTAAGTTGACATCTCATCTCATGACCATCGTCACGAACCTCAAGCTCGTAACAGAAGTAAAAGATATAAGAAAAAAGCTTTTTAAAAGGCCGGCAAAGCATCTGCAATTACCCTGGTGTTGCAGTTGTTTCTGGGCGGCGGTAATCACTAACCATCAGGTGAGCCGTATGCTCGTTTGCTCCCACTCCTATAAAAAAATATCGGGCCCGGGGAGTTCGTAGTGCAGGTGGAGTTAGAGGCCGAGAAGAGCAGTGTGCCTTGTCTTTCTGGTGCGCCTTAACTGAGAAAGGAAACGGGGAGGAGAAGTCGGCAACTAAGTAGGGGCTACCATTGGGCAGCGGGCACTGGTGGGGCCGCGGATGTTCATGAAAGAGTTTCCTTGGCCCTGCCAATTTGTTGCGGAGGTAGAACACCATAGGGGTTTAATATTAAGTAAATGCGAGTCTAGTGAATTAATTCTCTCTCGAGTCTCGAGATTTAATTTGTGCTTTAACTTCGTAGTGGCCCTACTTTAGTTTCTTTCTTATTTACAAATTCTGGCCATCGTTATTAAGCCCCCCAGAATACGTGGTACTGCCGAAGCTGGAAAGCTAAGGAGCTAGTGCAATATGCACCGACAAAAGTGATCCGGATGTTGATCTCGAAACCATGGAAGGTGGTACGTTGCTACCTCCAAAATACATGGAGCTGCCCGTGATTGAGAGCCAGGGAAGAGATTCTTATTTTTATATTTTGGTATTTTAATTTTTCTTTTTTTTATTAGTAGCAAACCTTGGCAAATTTGATTGTTGTTTATCAATATAAATTTGGTATATAGGTCGGAACAAAAGTTGCTACCAGGAACAGAATGTCACTGCAAAAGAAGGTTTGGTCTATTTCTGAAGTCTGTAATAATACGAATCATGATCATCATTAAGATGTTTACCTATGACAAATAGGCAGACTAGGTAAGTTCAACTTTGACCGAAAGGTCAATCGACGGATTAATCTCGGCTGGGCGGCATTCGGAAGATCAACACATCTTCTCATCAAGTATACCTCAGAACTAGATTGTACAACCAGTGCGTGTTGCCAGTATTGACCTATGGATTTGAGACGTGGTCCTTCACTGCTGGCCGTAAGAGGAAGCTCAAAGTTGCTCAGCGAGCTATGAAGAGGGTTATGCTCAGGGTTTTTCCGCGCGATAAACTTAGGAACGAGGATATCCACAGTAAAACCAGAGTGACCGACATCGCCCAACTGATTAGTAAGCTGAAGTGGCAACGGACCGGCCATATATCTCGAATAACCGATAAGCGATGGGAAAGAAAGATTCTCGAGTGGCAGCCTCGTACCGGTAGGTGAAGTGTAGGACGTCTCACACGAGATGGAGTTACGACCTGGCAAGACATGCAGAAAGTTGATGGATGCAGGTGGCTCAGGACCGTGCTTTGTGGCATTCCTTGTGGAAGGCCTATGTTAAGCAGGGGACTTGTGAGAGGATTTAATGATGATGAATAATAATGGCTTTATATTTATATGATACATAAATAGAATGGACGTTACAGGTAGAGGCCATCTATCCATAGAGTCTATTCTATTTGTTTAGATATAGGTAGAATAGAATAGAATTTTATCGATATATTTTATAACACTGACTTATTCTTATTACTAGTTCCGTGAACGTTCACTTCTGCTATCAGCACCAAAATGGTGCAAATCAAATTACCTCATCAAGTCACGGTGTTTAGCAAGTCCAGCGTACTTGTATATATAGAGGTCAGTGGTTAAACAGTATAATAGGAATAAAAAGGACATATAAACGATTTTTGTTTATTGAATGATTAATCGTTGACGAAATGTTACCCTGTTTCATATTTATAATAAACTAAAAATACATTTTAGTTAATATTTTAAAGCTTTCTTCTTATTTTAAATTGGACTACATACGTAATCCACGCGACCATTTACGTTATTTTATAAGCCACGACGACTGCAGGGTTAAATAGTTTCGTCACACTTTTATTTTTTACATGTTGCTAATATAAACTAGTCTCATAAGCGGTGCCGTTGGGCTTACGTGTTCAATTTTCTCGAGCGCGAGCTCAATGTTAGCTACATAATTATACAAACGTACTTGTACTGCGCATGCGTCAATGCTACGTTTGAAGCGGTTTCTTTAAAAATCAAAAAAGTTTTAATGAAATTTAAAACAAATTATACCCATAAAAAAGAAAGTGTAATTTATGTCTATCATTTATCACTATTAAGAAAAAATACAGTTTTTTTTTTTGTTTTTTTAATTAGTAGTAAAATACGTATACAATAATATTTCTTATTAACTTGGAAGGTGTGTTACAATTAAAAATATTTAAAAAATTAACAAATCAACATATACAGAGATATGTGTTTCATTAACACTAATAATCCCGATAATCAATTAATCGATCAAATATTATTACTATTATATCAAATGAATTGGCTGTGTTGTGACTTATGTTATGACTGATATGAGTGATGGTTATACTGGTTGTCCCAAAAATATCATGTCAGAGTGATATGGAATATAGGTTAGCTTTAGATCTTGCAGATAAAAAATGATCTTAGTAAGAGTTTTTTAATTTTTGAGATATCGTCAATTATTTTATTTTCTCAAAAATCTCTGCTTTTAGTTAGTATTTCTACCTTTGTCGTTAGAAATACCGTTAAAGTTATTGTAGCATTCTCTGTCTACGGTTTTAATATTTTTTTATTTTTCAAACACTTGTTCCAAGCGTTGAAAATAAATTTGCCCCAAAACCTAGTGTATTTAGTTTTTTGGTTACTGTCGGTTTTCTTTTCACCGACTGCATTATTTAATAATGCAACTTCAGGGCAGCTATTGAAATAATGACCAATTTTTTTATTAAAAGAAACTCGTTTTATAAAAAGCGTGTACTGCCTGAAATTATTGACTCCAGATAAGCTCGTCAATGGTGTTGCATCAAATATGTTTATAATAAAAAATATGCTAATTGACTAAAAAAATATTAGTTACAGTTGGTTACCTTATTTATTAAAACAGGTTGCAACCGTACTATTTATTTATTTATACCACTATGCTTATCATTAGTAGATATAATCGATTATTAACTAATATCGGTTAACAATCGATTACTGTGAAACAATTAAAATATATCTGTGTACTTATTCAACATTAAGGTTCATAAATAATGAAACATATATCAAATAGATTATAATAAATTAATTAGATAAAATAAAAAAATTTCATCCACTGAACTCCATTCTAAAAAAACTCGTATAATGGAAGATCAAGATCGTTTAGTCGCTATACTCACAGTATCATAGTGCGAGCGAGTGAATAGATATTATGAAATAAAGTATCGCTCACGTTGGTCGTCGCCCGCTGGGAGCGTAAAATACCTAATAATCTTAATAGTCTGTGAGTAGACTATATCTTTAATACAATGGGAGTTTTGGCCGAAACTTGACCGTCGCTGGTTTGTTGTTCCTGTTTTATAGTTTTAATAATGGTTTGAAGTGGATTTTGATATGTTAGTGATTCAATTTTGTGTATTAAGTGTCTGCACATGTGAACTAATTGAGAAAACGACGAAACAAGTCCCTTGATGATGTATATAAACCTCAAGTTATTTTTATCGCTTAGACGCCTTATGAACTTGAGTGACTGTAGTCATCGACTGTCCACCTGGTTGAGCTGTTGTCAAAATCTTCCAAAAACTTCGCAATGTACACATCTCATATTGTGAAGAAAAAATCTATAAAAACAATGATCCCGAATGAAATGAAGACATGGCTTAAAGGACAAGCATCCAAGCCAAAAATCTTAATTCATCATTACAGCCCTTCACAAGCCCACTGCTGAACATAGGCCTCCCCCAAGTAATGCCACAAAGCACGGTCCTGAGCCACCTGCATCCATCGACTTCCTGCATGTCTTACCAGGTCGTCACTCCATCTAGTGGGGGGTCGCCCTACACTACGCCTACCGGTACGAGGCTGCCACTCGAGAACCTTTCTTCCCCATCGGTTATCGGTTCTTCGAGCTATATGGCCGGCCCATTGCCACTTCAGCTTACTAATCCGTTGGGCTATGTCGGTCACTCTGGTTTTACTGCGGATATCCTCATTTCTGAGTCTATCACGCAGAGAAACTCCAAGCATAGCCCTCTCCATAGCTCGCTGAGCGACCTTAAGCGTCCTCATACGGCCAGCAGTGAAGGACCACGTCTCAGATCCGTAAGTCATCACTGGCAACACGCACTGGTTGTACAATCTAGTTTTTAGAGATTGAGGTATACCTGACGAAAAGATATGTCGTAATTTCCCGAACGCTGCCCAGCCGAGTTGAATCCGTCGATTGACCTCTCGGTCGAAGTTGGACTTACCTAGTCGACTATTTGTCCCAGGTAAACGTACTCGTCAACAACTTCGAGGATAGTGCTCCCAACAACTACCGGCATAGGTGTGACATGGACATTAAACATGATCTTTGTTTTGTCCATGTTCATCTTAAGACCTATCCGTTGGGAGGCACTATTGAGGTCATTGAGCATAATGCTTAAGTCCTCCAGCGATTCTGCCATAAGGACTATATCGTCGGCAAATCGAAGGTGAGTGATGTACTCGCCATTGATGTTAATACCGTATCCTTTCCAGTCCAGTAGCTTGAAAACGTCTTCCAACGCAGCGGTGAAGAGTTTAGGGGATATAACATCACCCTGTCTTACACCTCTCTGCAGTTGGATAGGTTTCGAACTCTGGTTCTGTATTCGGATAGCCATCGTAGCTCTACTGTACAAACACTTCAGCACTTCGATGTACCGACAGTCAACTTGGCACCGCTGAAGAGACTGTAGCACCGCCCAAATTTCGATGGAATCAAAGGCTTTCTCATAGTCCACATATGCCAGGCAAAGTGGCAGATTGTACTCTTCGGTCTTCTGTACAATCTGCCGCAGGGTATGTATATGGTCTATGGTACTGAAGCCTTTTCGGAAACCGGCTTGTTCGGGAGGCTGGAAGTCGTCGAGTCTGCGTGCGAGACGATTCGTAATGACTCTCGAAAATAGCATGTAGACGCGGCTCAGAAGGGAAATCGGTCTGTAGTTCTTCAAGAGAGCGTTGTCGCCTTTCTTAAAGAACAAAACCACCGCGCTTCTGCTCCACGCCTCCGGAGTAGTGCCACCATGGAGGACGGAATTGAAGAGCTTCCGAAGGACTACAAGTACCGGTTTTCCACCCGCTTTCAGAAGCTCCGCTGTAATTCCATCCTCGCCCGGGGCCTTGCCGTTTTTAAGGTGGTGGAGAGCCATTCTAATCTCGCTCAGACTGACGTCCGGGATATCATCGGAATAGTGTCGGATAAGACTTGCTCTTTGATCGTTACTCACACTTGCGTGTGGCTCCAACGATGATGTGTACAGCTGCCCATAGAACCTCTCAATCTCACTCAAAATCTCAGGTGTCCCGGAAACGATGTTGCCACACTCAGTCTTCAGCTTTGACAGTTGGCTCTTTCTGGCAGACAGATTTCTGGCAAAGACTTTGGAGCCCTGGTTCCGCTCGATCGCTTCTTTAATACGAGAAGTATTAAAGTTGCGTAAGTCTCGCCGCATGCATTTGGAGATCTGTCTGTTCAGTTGCCTGTATGCTGTCAAATCTGTTGACGATTGCAGCCTCATCTCCCGTCTAACAGCCATGAGATTAAGAGTGTGATCGGAGAGTTTTTGTGTTCTTCTGCGGCGGGTTTGCAGAACTTAGCTCCGACCGCATGGACAGTTTCCACGAGCTTGTCGTTCATATCGTCCACTGCATTGCAATCTTCTAGGCACTGGAAGCGGTTACGTAACTCGAGCTGAAAGGTTTCGGGATTCTGGATTAGAGCTCGAGGGGGACGGAGCGTTGACTTCATTAGACGAGACCTCTCCAACTTAACGTTTAGGTTCAGTGTGCCTCTAACCATTCGGTGATCGCTGCCAGTTTTCACCCTTGCGATCACTGAGACATCACTGAACAGTTGGCGTCTGGTCGTCATAATGAAGTCAATCTCATTTTTTGTCGAACCGTCGGGGCTCGACCAGGTCCACTTCCTGTGGGGCCGCTTCTGGAAGAAAGAGTTCATCATAAAAGTCCCTCTTTCTCCATAAAGTCGGCCAGCTGCTGGCCCCTTCGGTTCCGTTGCCCTACTCCAAATTTCCCTAACTTCAGCTCACCGTTTTGTCTCGTGCCTAGTTTTGCGTTGAAGTCTCCCATCAACACCGTGTAGTGGGTTTTGGAGGAATGCATGGCTTTGGAAATATCCTCATACATTTCCTCCACCTCCTCATCGGAATGTGCCGAGGTTGGTGCGTAAACCTGAATGACCTTCAGCGAATACCGTTTGGTGATTCTGAGTATCAGGTACGCGACCCTCGTCGACACACTTCCAATCTTTACAACGTTGTTGACGAGAGACTTGTGGACGATAAATCCGACACCTCCTTGGGAAAGATGGTCGCCCTCCCGGTGATAGAACAAGTTGCCGGACTCGAGGATTGCCGTGTCCTCCCCCTCTCTTCGGACCTCGGATAATCCAATAATATGCCAGCGCAACTTGTCTACCTCTTCTTCCAGCTCTAGTATCTTCTCGTCAGTCCTCAGGGTGCGTGCGTTATATGTTGCCAGGTCGAGTCGTCGTAGGTGGCAACCGAACCTCCACCGGAGATTCTTAGCACCCCCTGCCCCGCCGTTACCATGGTCGCCACCGTAGCCAGGAATAGCGGGGCCGCCGGGGACTGGGGGCCGCTGTGATCATTGGGGGGTATTTGCCATAGTTGCCACGCTTGGCGAGCGGGTTGGCAACCGCAGTTTTTTATTACGTCACAGTTGTTATCAGGAAGATGCTGCTGCCCATCTCCTGCCTGTCTCCCTCTGTCGCCTTTTACGACACCCACGGGAAGATATGGGGTAGTGGATATTCTCAACCGCCACTACACGGCATAATCAAAATCTTAATAAAAAGAGAATATAATGGATGGCTATATCATAAAGGTTAGAGAACAGGAGAACGATCACCGTCGAAAATAGTGTCTAAAAATATGGACACCATAAGTGAGGCGCTGCGATCACTCGAGGTTCGGTCAGTAAAAGTCATTTTGAGTCTATTTTTCCGATCAGATGCTAAACTACTTGCACATCCACGCACAATAAAATATTTCTCCATTTTTTAATGTTTCTTTTTGTCATAAATTACAAAATTACGGAGCATGAAAATTTTCTCATTAAAAATGAAATGAAAATTTGTACATTATTCAACTACATCTACTTGTACTCATAAACAGCTAACTTCGCAGTTACTACTAACCGACGTCAGCGCCGCTATACATTCTACAATTTTCAAGGACAGGCGGGCTATGCTTTAGTACGTAGCGATCGTTCTCCTGTTCTCTAACCTTCATGATTAGCACTCTCTCAGGTAATGTTATAAAATCAATGTATATGTCATATTTAATTTAATATATGTTATATTTATATTCCATTGCTACAAGCATTTCTGAACTTCAATATCAATTCAATTTGTCAATGGTTTCTCCATGCGCGCGGGATTCAATTAGGTTGCTACGCAACGCAATCGCAATCTAAATAATAATACAAAAAGCACAGTAGCATGTTGACGAATTAAATAGTTGGTTGCTTTATAGGGATACGTAAAACGATTTCTATTGAATACATAATTCTAATCTTATTAAAAATTTAAAGAACGTTATGAACAATTTTTATCGTCAATTGCATTGTTATTTTTTAAATGTTAAGTCAGTAATAAATAGTGAAAAAAATTTAATCTCATAAAACTAGTTTGCTTCGTTTACGAATAAATGTAAATAGCTATGTTCGTGTTCAATATTCTAATTTTAAGTGTCATTTACAGTATGTTATCTTCAACTCGTGTATTAGCAGACGATTTCAACAATGACGAGAAAAGTGAGTATTTATTTATTAATATTTTTAAATTTTAGCTTAAATCAATTTATGTAATACGCTTATTTAGCTACATGTTAATACATAAAATGCAGCAGGCAATGCAGCAGGCAATTATATCAAAACAAAAATTGGCATAGGTAGCATTTTATGAATCATAGAATTAATAATTTAAATGAAAAATATGTCTAATCACATATCTAAATCAATATTATATTTACTTTCACGATATATTTATTAGGGTAGGAAATATTTTATAGTGTCTATTACTTATTTTCCAAGAAATTTCTTTTGTTTCGAAGAGGTATTTCAATTGTAGACGGACCAACATCCAGAGCCGGAATAATCATTTCTTTTCTAAGCCATTCAATTTAGAATAATAACGTGTATAATTTTCGTAATTATTCTTAGTTATTCAAACATTACGTGGATAGTGGAAATCGAACTCTAGACCCACAGCGCCTCATCTAAACGCCTAGCTAATGCATAATCGAGCTGACAAAAAATACTTTTTACTTAGATATATGTATCTATAACCCCGTATGTGCTACGTAATATAATGTATATATCACAAAATCAGGGATGATAATCATGGTTTGTTTAATAAATTTGACCAAATCTAAAGGAGCGAACGTTATGGTACACTGCGTCTGCACCGGTGTGCCCATACCACATCCGGTCCACCTCTACGCTCAAAACAAGATGGCGCATCTGTGTGAGTTCAGATATTTATAGGGCTGTCACAGTTGAAACAAACTAACCCAATGAAAATAAAACTGTCTCGTTAAAAAACGAAAAACGCATCACTCCAACAACTGACTTCACTCTCTATATTTATAAAAAGCAAATTCTAGCAAAATATTCATGTTAAGTTACGGTTTCACTAAAACTGTACATGTTAAAATCCGTATTTTTTACCACATTTTTGATAAGATCGAAGTGACCAAAAAAGTTACAGTCTATCAGATCGTTCAACCGATTTTAAATGAAGAAGTCAACGGATGCTACAGATGGGTTGTTTAAACTATTAAGAGAAACTTCTAATTAACTATTTTATTAGCTTGCTATTGGTACGCCGCAGCTAGGTATATTATACCTAGCTGCGGCGTACCAATGTACGTGAAATATCAGCTGATAAAATGACTTTATCTAAGATTTTTCGTACACAGTTTTTTATAGAATAAGGGTGACGAACGAGCACACAGTCCACCAGTTGATAAGTGGATGCTGTGGCGTGTATGTGCTATATATATATATATATATATATATATATATATATATATATATATATATATATATATATATATATATAGGTATATACATTTATCCTCAATTTAGAATCAAAATAAGTTCTAATCTGTATTGAAGCATTCATCTATCCATCCATCGATTACAGACTACAAAGTCCACTTCTGAAGATAGATCTCCCCCATAGATTGCCTCATGCCTCAAGGAGGGTTTTTGCCATAGTTGCAATACTTGGCAGGCTTGTTGGCAAACGCAGTTTTTATATTTACGTAGTTTTTTTATGATTTTGAGTTGTTATCAAGAAGATGCTGTTACCAATCCCGTTGGAATTTCCCTCTGTTGCCTCTTCCGACACCTACGGGACGATATAATAATAAACAAAATAAAAAATAAAAATAAAAATGTTTTATTTTTCAAGCATCGTATGCCCATAGCATGTTAATAATACAAATAAAGTTTAAGAACTAATGTTAGTACACGAAACAATTAAATAAAACACAACAGAAATAAAACAAAATAAAAAAATTCACAAAAATTCATACAAATTGATAGATTTATCAAGCTCAATTTAGTACATGTAGCTTGACAAACCTACCTAGTGTCGGGCCATCGAGCCTCTCCGCAAAGACCCTCAAGATACTATAAGGTATTGGATATTCTTACACCACCACTGCTCGGTATTTAGGCGTATAGATTACCAATTATAAATAAACATTTAAAAAATTATTCTTTAGTATTGTGTTTCAAAAATGTGATCGTGAATATTGACAACCCTAGTCATTTTTAAATTACGATGCTATTATTTGGCTTTTTATTCAATTGTCTGCTACGCAAAAACCTGGTTTCGGACAGGATGTGTGCTCTAACGTCAACCTATAAACGCAAACCTACCGTTTAATGGCCAATTTAATCTGTGTCAGATTGTCCATAGATAGTTGTCCAATCTTATGAGGTATAATCTATTATACTATATATTATATTTTAAAGCTTTTTTCATTTTTATGGCAGTAACCTTGTTTGCTAAATCTGCAATTCTTCAATACGGCGATGTAGCCTATCATATAGAACAAAAGTCCCTAACCAAACCATGGTTTTGTTTTACAAGAAAGGCGTCAACGCTCTTTATCCTCGCCTTCGGAGTAATGCAACCGTAAAAGACCAAATTAAATAACTTCCGAAGGACTTCAAGTCCTGGTATTGCAAAAGTTTTTAGAAAATCCGGTGTAATTTCTTTCTCACCAGTTGTCTTGTCGTTTTCAAGGTGATACGTGATGTTAAATTATTTTTATACTTTATATTACGAAAATTCCGCTTCCAAACTGTTTTTCCAAAGATAACAACCTATGAGGATAAACTTAAAATAGGTCTTACGTATTAGGTATACCTAAATCGTGAATTTTTTAATTAATTGATAAAGAAAACGAAACGACCGTATGCACAGAATAAATAATAGTACTACTACTGTAGGTGGGTAATCGAAATTCATTAATTTGAAGATATTATCGATATTTTCATATCATGAACTTATGTTATTGATTGTTGAAATTTAAAAAGGTATTTTTGTTTTATACGTGGTAGAGCCATGCTGCAGTTAGTAGTATAGTTGTAGCACGAATGGGTCAGCTCGACATGGGTAGGACCACGCTCAAACAGAATACAAGCGTAAAATAGCAGCTTAATGCTGCTGTGTTTCGTATGGTGAGTGTAGAGAACCGGAGACCCTTTTTACTGGAAACAAGGCGGTCCATCTTAGTCCTCACTGGTGAATGGTGACAACGCATCTGCATTTTGATTCATAATCGAAGATGTAGATGTCTATGGGCCACAGCAACCACTTACCATCAGGTGGACTGTTCTGCTTGTTTGTCACCTTAGCCTATAAAAAAACGTGAATGTAGAAAATATTTTTTACTATTGAAATAATTTGAAAATAATCTATAGAACATTTTTTAAATAGAATAAGGGTGACACGAGTACACAGAGTTCATCTGATGTAAATTGGATGTTGTGGCTCATAGATATCTACATTTATCATTAATTAAGTATCAAAATGCAAATGTATTGTCACCCCTGAGGACTAAGATGGAATACCTCGTTTCAAGTAAAAAAGGTCCATCAATAAACACCCCACACCTCACCCACCATACGAAACACAGCAGCATTAAGCTGCTGTTTCGGGCTGGCATCCTGTGAGAGCCTACGCTCCTACTCCGGTCGCGCTACTCCTACCGCGGTCTAGCCGAACTATCGTGCTACAACTATAATATAGCTGCAACGTGGCTCTATCACGTATAACAAATTAGAAAATTAAAATAGAGCAGCGTTAATTCTAACTAACCATCAAAATGTTGAATAAGCGGCAAATAATAGAATTTCGATGATCAATCTGAAGGAAATACGACATAAGCTTGGTTGATTTTCCTCGCCCAAAGGTTAAGTATAGGAAATGTGCGACGAAACGCAGTCAGCGTTACTGGCACTATACCGTAGGTGTAAGGACTGTACTTATAAAGTTCTTTTTTCCATTAGAATTAGTGTTAGTAAGATATGTTACTTTAAAACAAGCCCTAGTACATTTGTACATAGTTAATTCGAAAGGAAATGCGTTTCGTTTTATATCCAACCCGGAGGCTGGTACAAGGTGGCGCCAAAAATAGTGCCTTCTGCTTTACCAGCCTATAAAGCCTTATTTAGAAGCGACGAGCGATTAAAGGATCCATTCAAATTAACAAATGCGTCGTTTATTAAAAATGCATTGCGAAAAAATCTCCTAATGCAATTATGTTACAGAAACTATAAACTTTTTTAGTAATGCATCTTATACTTAGTTTGATAAATAAAATAAACTCTATCACAATAGCGTGTAAAGATATATCGTACATTTTACACAAATAAAAGGAACCATTGAAATAATTGCTTGTGAACAAATGTTTAACTAAAAAGAAACTAGCTCGAGATCTACTTGACGGTAACCTATAGACTCCTGAAAGCTATCACAGAACATCATTATCTCAACCGAGAGCTAATGATGAGTTGTTTACCGTTATAAAGATGAATCTCTAGATGGGAACACAGCAGTGAGTGCACTGCTGGTTTTACGGCAGAAATCGGTCCACTCCAGACGAAATCCTAGGCAGAAAAGTTTTTATCACTTATAACGTAGCATAGCATAGGACGGCTCCATGATACGGCGGCTTAGTAATCAGTTGTGGCGCTGAGAGCTGCGGGTTCTAATCCCGCACGGAAGTATACAAATAGTTTTTCCGAATCAGGATGTATGTCTTTATTTGATACACGAGAAAATCCTAGTGATTTTTTTAAATATACTGCTATTGATCCTTTTTTAGCCAGCATATCTCTGTTAATTCATTTCAAAAACTTTCTCAACTTGCGTCAAACAGAAAAGTATACCGGGAGTCACAGCCGGTTTACAGAGGGGCAATAAACTGTGGAACCTTATTCGGGAGATCACGCGATGCTCACTCGCCCAAAAATGTTAGTCATTCTGTAAACCAATCCATTCAACTCGTGAAAGCTAAATTTGATACCCGTATACAATCTTTTTTCCGTAACTATTTCTTTGTAAGTCGAAAGAGAATATGATGCATGTTAGTAACTCAGGAGATAAACGTTTACCCAAAATTTCATAGTAAGTTGCCAACCGAACGACACCTAAAATATTAATTTCAATTATAATTATCAATTTATAAGAAAGCATGTGTTATTACGCGACTTAAATAAGTTTGGATCTATTAGAAGAGTTTGGCCAGTATACGAGCATCACAATACTCACAATTTTGTGACTCATAGTATATGGAAATGCAAATTTTCCAAACAATCTGACCCAATTTCAATATAATACAAGTAGCCACTTTCTTCATAATAAACTAACCTCCTTACCACCACAATATTCTAATAAGGCCAGAATAATATTTTGAAGAAGATTAAAGATACACATAACATAAATAAATTATACCAACCACAGTCGCGAACAAAAATGTTAAATACAAGCCCTTACTATATGGCAATAAAAGTTTATAATAAATTACCACTGGAAATAAAAAACATATCAGAATTAACCAAACTTCAATCAAGCCTCAATAAATATTTAAAACAAAACCCCTTTTACTCAGTGGAAGAGTATTTAGATAAAAAATAATATCATTATGGATTTCAAATTTATGTAGCTTCTAAGTATATTTAATGTATATAAGCAGTGTCCTCGTCAAATTTGCTGTGCCTGAAAAAGGCGTCTAAGTTGTAAGCACATTTTTTATTTAAGACCAATTATGTACACTTGGATTGCAAATTAATGATTTGATTTCATTTAATTTCTTAGCGCAGGATTCAATCACATATCGGTGGATACGAATAATTAAAATCATCGTGTAAAAATAAAATGATGACTATAGTATACCTAGTTAGTAAGACAAGTTGTACTACTTGTCTTACTAACTAGGTCTTATCGTACTATCTACTTCCTACCCACAATATTAATTTAATATATATATATATATATATATATATATATATATATATATATATATATATATATATATATATATATATATATGTATGTATAATTTTAATTTTTTAGTTATCTTTTTTATTAAGTAGTTAACTTTCCACTCTTATATAACTTAGTTAATAAATTTTCTCGTCATTCCCATAATCATCATCAATTTAAATTGTAGCAATGTAAATTTTAAAATAAAAAATATAATATATAAAAATAATTAAATATTTGGTGGATGAGGCTGCTCGTCTACGTAGGAAATACTTGAAATCTGACCTACACGTGTCCCCCTTGTAGTGCTCAACGAGCAGCACCAATTCCGGTGGTAGGTTTTGGCTGCTGGCTTTCCGGTTACCACCCGCCAATGCAAAATCGTGTCGTCAAATGACGTTGTCGTTTTTCGGCATGATGCTTGGTGAAGCCATTTGGAGAATGTGTCTGAACAACAGCGTTGTGTGAGTGAATCGGGTGCGAAGCGTCCGTTGATGCTGTGTGTTGTTGCTGGGTGGTTGGTCGTGGAGGGTAGCGGGATCCAAACCACGGTGTGCCGCTGGCCCATCACAAGTAGTTGGGATCCCAATTAGTGAATAAACTATTCCTGAAAGGATAGCCCCGCGAAATAGTAAAAATCCCAGAGTGACTCCATCGTACCGGTTAGCAACCAAGCGAGAGACCCTTATGGCAATCTCGAAATTGAAGGGGGGGGGGGGTTCGGGCGTCAGCGCCGTCTCCAAATCAAGATCCCACGGGCATACTAACTCTGGTAATATAGTTTGGTTGCTAATACAACGTTTCGTTCAACTGCCCTTCTCCATCCTTATTCACTATTAACTCTGGTGTGTTTTAAAAAGAAAAGTAGGGCTAAATAACGGTTGCACGTCCTCTCATTGAAAGTGCTCCTCTTTTCGAGAATTGCACTCAAATCTCAGCGTAGTCCATCACCATCTCGAGACTGAATAGCCGCACCTACTTTTCTTGATGATGGTCTAAATTGGACTTGGATGTCCATTGACGCTTTCAATACGTACCTTACTTTACCTTACCTTTCGTACCTTGACTGAATTCTCCCTAGGACACAAATTCCATCTTGTGCCGGAGTCTGTGTGTACGTCTGCAATGAGATCTGCTTCCAACGTCTTCGTTACCTTGAAGACCCCACTTTTTCGAGAATCTGGGTGATGTTAGATACAGGTATTGATAAAATCCTTTCTTCCCGTGTCTTTCAATCGCACAGCGGTGACCAGAAGACAACTCGATTATTTGATTAGCTTAGTGAGACAGCTGACGTGGTTGTAAATCGGTATTCTACTGCACAGCTGGTCTTTCTAGGGGACTTTAACGCCTGACGCTTTAAAGACCGCTGATGATGAAGATGCTGATAGAGAAGCGTGGAATTTTGGCTTAACGCTAGGTCTTTCTCAGAGAAAGAAAAAGCGAAAAAAAGAAAGCTTTTTCTAAAGAGAAAGCGGGTTTGTTCGCGTTTCTCCTTGCCTGCAATTGACTGATCTGGACAGTGGCAACAACATTCCATTTGAATTACCTTACTACAGGACCTTTATGTCGGATGTTCGTATCACAAATAAGGAGGTTCTTAAACCCTCTAGACGTGAATAAAGCTAGTGGGCTAGATGGAATACCAGCCATAGTTCTAAAGGCTTGTGCACCTGAGTTGTCTCCGCCCCTCATTTAGGACTGGAATAGTGCCAAATCCTGGAAGCTGGCCAACTTACAACCTGTTTCCAAAAATGGACGCCGTGTTGACTCTGACAATTATCGGCCAATCTCAATTACCTCCATACTCTGCAAGATGATGGACCGTATCTCTGTGACCGCCAGTATGGGTTTTGCCAAAGCGGCCAGCTGGGGACCTTCTTACGTATGATATGCACGTATGGGGCGAGGCACTCGAGAACAGTGGGTAAGCACATGCTGTTTCCCTTGATGTCTCGAGTAGACCTTTGACAGAGTTTGGCATGCTAGCCTTTTGGGTAAGCTTCCAGCGTTCGGTTTATCACCTAGTCCTAGCCTGGTTGACTGGGTAAAGGACTTTGAGCGAACGGTCTCACCAGGTCGTCATCGATGGCTGCTCATCCGATCCTGTGGTAACTAACGCCGGTGTTCCTCAGGGGTCCGTTTTCTCCGCAACTCTCTTCCTGTTACATATTAAAGATCCGCTTATGCCCGGTATCTATGGGTATGCAGACGACAGAACAGCTGTGGAGAGATATCAACCAAGTACGCGGGCAAGTCGGGATTAAATCCAGTCCACGAGAGAAGCAATGGTTGAGCTTGTGAATCTCATACTACAGGCAGTTGCCGAATAGGACGAAGTCAATCTTGTGGCATTCAACGCTTCAAAAACACAAGCGTGTCTTTTAACTGCAAAGAGGAGCCAGCTCACCTTGCCTCCTTCTTTCCGAAATGTATTGAGGCTTGTTGGTAAGCCAAAAGGTAAGTTAAAACCAATCTTACCGGCCTCGAACACAGGAGAAATTCTACCTAGAAGTTTGGCCAGTCCACCATTTCGTTGTTGACTTACCACACATTTGAACCAAACGTTTTGCTATAGCGTTCCTCGTGCATACAGCAAAAAGTTGAATGAGTTGCCAGTATCTGTGTCCATTCGATTATAATGTGGGTGTCTTCAAGGGAAGAGTGAATAGGCTTTTGTTAAGTGGGTGCGTTTCACCATCTTAAGCAACATTACCACTTACCATCAGGTGAGATTGTAGTTAAGCGGTGACTTAGAATAGTAAAATAAACGCTTGATTATGTTTGTATCAACCCGCCTGCTGATACATCTTCAGCAGTGGACTTTTGATAGGCTTTAATTAATGGTTCAATAAATTTATCAAATACATATCCTATCATAATTTTCATGGAGATTTGAATCTAATAATAAATGAATTATGATTCCTTATGTTTACGCGACCACTACACATTTAAATAAAACTAGTTTCTACGTATATAATATAAAAAAGTTAATATACGCGATAAAATCCGTCAAAATTAGTTTTGTTCAAATATGATATTCCCTTTACCGAACAATAGCAATGAATTCAGAAGTTGAATTTCCCGTTCTACGATCAGACAACTATATCCACAAGTGAACGCGTCAATATGGCGGTACTCGTACTTTAACCTACCCGTGTCCAATAACCAATTAAAGGTGAACGCACACTATACGAGCCGAACACATCGAATGAAACGAATTTTAAAATTCATTATATGAAATCTTATGAAATATCGCACACCTGCCCGCACAGAACACTAATACCCTTAGGCGGGCCTGCCCGTGCATAATCGCTTGAATCTCGAAGAACCCCATAAATCCCAGACGAATTGGGTTTTGATGACGTCATCAGATTCGGTACGGGCGATGCGGTCGAAACGACCGATGCGCTCGCATTTTGACAGTTGCGTGCGACAGAGCAACGTGCAAATACTTCTTCATTTAAAAAAAATTGATTCTAAAGGTGACTACGCACTTGCCTGCTGCAGGGGCAATCTAAGGTGTAGGAGTGGGGATGACCTTTAATTGTGATGTGTCTATGCAAGCAGGGGCAATATCCTTTGTCGACCCTGCGGCAGGGTGGCAGGAGCGCAAGATCTTCCTTGCTTCTCTAGACCGTAGCTGCCGCTGCCGTGTGTATAGCGTAATTAGGGAAATTTTAATCAGTTCGTTAGCGACTTTCGCGCGAAGCACACAAGTCACAATGAAAAGTGAGTTACAATGAATACCAATAAAAATCGTGAAATTTGCACACTGGTGGTAGAAGTGTATAAAGAGCGGCTTCTTCACCCAGTATCTCCTTTTTCTCTTTTTTTGCGGTAGCACCGATTATTTACCGATTCATATTTTTTATTTTATTGAATAAGGTACACAAACAGACAGTAGTTATATAAAGGTCTAAAATTAAAAGTATAATTGTGTTGATCTAAACTACAATCCAAAAAAGTGTACACAGCATAATAATATAATTTTCATTGGTATTTCGATAAAACTGGCGCAATTCTTAACGCGTTTGTCCAGCGCGACGTACACTCTCATACTGAAGCTGAACGCACGCGATCGCTGTACACCCTAGATTACCCCTGCGGCAAGCAAGTGAGTATTCGCCTTTATTTAATTGAATTAGTACTTTCTTCATCTTTCATTAAAGCACAGACAATAAAAATCTCGTCAAGATCCATCCTTAAATTCACATGTAATTATAGTGCGACAGGTGTAAAGGAAATGAAAACGATTTTTTTCGGCGCGGTCGATTTCGATTCTTTCGGTGAGGATATGTGTGCGAGGCCTCCTTGACTTCGATTCGTTCAACGCGTTTGACTCGGATAAGTGAGCAATTACCTTAAAAATATATCAAAGTTTTTCACCCCAATTTCACAGTTCCTTTAAAAACTTCAATTATTATTAACTCCAGCTTGCAACAATTACCATATTTTACATATGTATAAGATGGTTATTATAAGTGATAATCTAAATTCCAGTGTACATAGTGCTATCGCCCGACCAGCACTTACGTACGCCGCGACTAGAGGATTTCTTCTGGACGGGCTCGGGTGATGGGCCTCCGCCGCCAGATGCCGCAATTCCAGCACCTTCACCTCCTACAGCCATCATACAAACCACTACTGTCCTAGCCACTGTCTACTTGGACGCATATCCGCCACAGGTTAATATTATAGGAAACGGTATACATGAAACATTAAAGTAACAACTTATATATGCCCCAGTGCACAAACTTAGCATTTCTGAGAGGGGTTTTACTACTGTGCTCAGGGAATAAGCACTCGCCATAAAATTTAACAGTACAAGAGCAAATTGATTTTGATCCCCACCAGTACCAATAGATGGTTGCAATTTCAAATGCTAATTTACTATGATCGGCAGTAAAAAAAGCATTAGGAAACATCAATTATCTAATCTAATCAATTAAGAGGAAATGTATGGATGAAATATGAAGTTCGCTAATAGACATTAGGGAAGCGTGGTGAAAAAAGACATCCAAATTTTCAAAATTCACCTGCATCCATCGACTTCCTGCATGTCTTACCAGGTCGTCACTCCCTCGAGTGGGAGGTCGCCCTACACTACGCCTACCGGTACGAGGCTGCCACTCGAGAACCTTTTTTACTTGAGAACCTTTTTGCGTAATGCTAAATATACTTATTCTTAGTTATTTAAAAAGTAATAGACATGTTGGATGTCTTGATTTATATTGAAAACTATCTTTAAAAACATTCAGAATATACGTCACGGAAAGGTATTATAAAAGCCATTATGTTTGTGAACTACATCGATACCCAATTTTAAAACAACACTTTATTAAAAATTATTAGCAACATATTACAGGCGGTGACAGACAAAACAACAGGCGACTGTGTTTTAAACTGTGGAGAAGCGGGTGTCCCGGACAGTCTAGCTCCAGAGATACCAGAAGACCGACGCTACTGGTTGCTTACCGTTATCCAAGGCTCAACGCCCGATAGTCTACAACTTAGATTGGCGAGACTGTATCAGAAAGCCTTTTTAAGGTTAGTTTCTAGTAATAACGGACGAACAAGTTTTTAATTTTACATTGATCAGCTCTTAGTATTAGTTACAATCTTAATTCTTACCAGATTATATCCATTATTTCTTTCAGACAGCAAGAGCGACATCTTGGAATAATAAAATCTCTTGACGCACCTACACCGAGAAAGAAACATGAAGTGCATTCTTTTGTCGTTAATAAAGAAAACAAATTGAATGAAATCGGCAATTATAGCTCACAAGCGCCCGAAAAATATTCAGATATGGATAGTTCTATTGCGAATGTCGACAAATTTGAACTCAGTAGCGTCACAACCATTGTTGAAAACTTTGCACCTTTCGCCAAGGATTCGTCGGTTACTTATAGTAAAGTGTTTCCGGAAAATTTAGATATATTCGAAAATAAAACAAAGTCGTCAATAGCACAAGCTGAAATTGAACCTACTAAACTAAGCGATACTGATTCATGGGTGTTAGTTACGCCCACTGTGTTCCTAAAAAAGAGAGATGTGTCTCTAATAGATAAAGATCTTATCGATATACCTTTAGAGGAGGATATTAGTAATGAAACCACACTGTTCAAAAGAGAGATTTTAAGACCAGAGCAGCAACCACCGGTGCGTGTACATATCCAAAATATAACAGAGGTAAGTTAGTTGTAAATTATTAGTAATCAAAACTGTATTATTTTATCTTATTTTGTTCTCGAATGTCATGCACATTTTAAGTACAGATAAAATTATTTAGTTTTCGTGTAAAACAGTGATTATAATACGCTCTGTCGTGCGAATAAATTGCATATCATTACATACAGAACATCCCAAGCAGCACACAAACGTTATGAACATCAATATACCAGCCCACATAAGAACTGTGTAGCGACAATAGGTTGTGTCCTTATAAGAGTGGTTTATAAGTTATTATACAGCTCAAGCTGTAGAAAGTCTGTATTATAGGATTTTAGTAACCTCGGTGTTTTTAATCAGAATATGAAAACCCTAATATTAAATATAAGTAGTTTGTAACACTTAAATCTGATTTTATGCTTAAAACTCTATAGAAGCTGTTTTTGGATGCTGTCACTTGCTTATTACAGCTCAAGTGTTATTATGATATCACTCAAATCTTATTTCTAAATAATGCAATGGGGTTGCGTAATTGTATACTCTTATAATTACAGTAGTTTTATTACTTTTGTCTGAGCATCATATAATACTGAAAAAAATAATAAATTGCCATAATACAATTTATCATCCTTATTTGGCGATGACGACAATCTCGAAAATTCGTTTGTATTGAACTTTGCTCTCTTTTCACATTTATATGAGTTTTCATAGGATGTAGTCTAACCCAGATAAATTACTCCGCCTATGATACTAGTGACACTATATTATGATAGTGTACAAATGTTTTACTTACGAACCTAGAAAGACCGAAAAAAAACACAATTTTTTTTTAATGCCGACAACGCACCTGGTGTTGTATTTCAATCAATTTATCAACTTATGTTCTCCAATACTTGAACATAAACAACATTTTTTATTAAAAAAGCGTGACATTTATACGTGGTAGAGCCACGCTACATTATACGTGGCAGAGCCACTGTGCAGCTATATTATGGTTGTAGATTCATGCTACAACCATAATATAGCTGCACTTATGCTGGTTGACCCGAACGGGTATTAACCACGCTCTCACAGAATGGCAGCGTGAAATAGCAATTTAATGTTTTGTATGACGAGTGTAGAGAACCAGAGAGCCTCTTTACTGGAAGCGAGGTATTCCATCTTAGGAATGCCTCGAGAGATATCAACGCATCTGCATTTTGATTCTGTATAGATGTAGATATCCTGAGTCACAGCTTCCACTTACCTTCAGGTGGGTTGTGTGCTCGTTTGTCACCTTATTATAAAAAGAGCTATGATTTATACAGTTTCTATAAAAAAATAGTTTTGACAGCAGCTAAAAGTATGGTGGCCAAGCCAATTGATGTGCGAGTGTGTGACAGTTGGTGTTGAGAGTTGCATGTGTGTCAGTCCGCAGAGACGGGCAGCGTGCAGATCGTGTACGTGGTGCTAGTGGGGGGGCGCGCGGTGCCGGCGGCCGTGGCGGCGCGCGACATGCGGCTGGTGCGCGACGCGGAGGTGGCGCGTGAGCTGGGCGCCGCCGTCACCACCAAGGCCGAGCGTGAGTGCTACCACCAACGCTAGTCACACCACTGGCACACCTGGGACTCATTATATATACTCGCACCAACGGAGAACCCGTGGTAGATCCGTGGTCAAGCGATCTGTTATATCCCTTACAACTTGTAAAATCGCAGCATACGTATTGCGCCTACAGCATCAGCATACTGGGGTAGCAGCCCGGAGTCAAGAAGTTGGCGGTGTTTCATCCCGTGCCTCGGAAAGCAAGTAAAGGCGTTAGTTCTGTGTCTAATCTGTATCCGGTTTTATCGGAATACCGTCATATCGGTCTATAAAAGTGAAGAAATATAGAGTGCATCTGTCCTTGCGCATAACTCTTACACTAAAATCCTGTCAAAAGGCTAGTCTCCGTTGAGACTGGCCGCCTTCACCGAAATACTATCTGGAGGCTATTATTATTATTTTTATTCTTGGACATTTTTTTGGAATGGAAGGCTAATAACTCTCCTCTGAACCCTCAAACGGGTCGGAGGAATGTTACTAAATCTTTAATTGATTTCTTACCGGTTCGTTTTAATTAGAGCCGTGGTAGTTCAGTGGTTAACGCTCGCTGTAAATATAACGAGAGTAACCCCGGTTCGATCCCCGCCGGCGCCAATGAAATTGTTAATTGCAATTTTAAGTGCTGATTTACCACGTGCTCGGCGGTGAAGGAAAACATCGTGAGGAAACCTGCATGTCTGAGGAATAAGAAAAAAAATATTTCGAAGACATGTGAAGTTCGTCAACACGCATTTGGGCAGCGCGGCGGACACTTCCTTGCCCTAAACCCTCTCAGAAATGAGGGGAGGCCTGAGCCCAGCAGTGGGACGTATATATGCTGTAACTTTACTTTACTTTACTTTCGTTTTAATTAAGTTCTATTTCAAATAAATGAGATATATTAAATAATTACTCTTTTAAAAAAAAATCTAATTTCGTAGAACCTAATTTCGCAGATCGCCGTACGATCAACCCTGGTGCGATCCTTGCACCGAGGCAAGTATTGCTTACATAATAAGTGCTGATTTATCAGTTTTTCGACGGCAAAGGAAAACATAGTTAGGAAACCTACAAATAATATTCGTGAAAATGTTGTGAAGTTGTTCAACAAAATGCAGCAGCACACCAGACAGAATTACTTTATAACCCACAGCAATAAGAGGAGACCTGTATCTAGCCGGAGGAGGTGTAAAAAATCTACGATTACGCTTTGTGGGTCGTCTAAAGTATTGCTAAAGTACTTTACTTAACTTTAGACCCACAAAGAGATAGACAGAACGCTACTTACATTTCAAGTAACACCGTAACAATGTAAGTGACATTTCAAGGAACACCGTAACAATGCTCAACTTCTAACTTAAGAGGATAGAGTAAGTCAGCTCAAATTCTAATTTCGCCCCCACTTCCCCGCTCGTCGTATGCTATGTACCGATATGTTTGTAATCATTAATACTTTAAGTAGAAAGGTCGTTAGACACTTATTTCATTAGGTTTATCATATTTATGCCTGTTTCTTAACGCCAAGCCAGCCGCTTCTTATTTTTATCACGGTTATTTCCCATTTTAATTTTACGTCGTACTGTTGCGTAATGTATATTCTGATCGTAAGCGACACAACTTCTCCCTTCAAAAGCCTAAGCGATACTAACGGGCGACAGGAATCAAGCTCAAGACGCCGATAGTTTAGGTAATTTCTTTTTTACAGTGAAAATAATGGTATTTAAAAAAAAGTAAATAACATAAGCACTGCTTTATAGTTAGTTCAGTTAGTATGCAAAGTTTCATGATCTTATTTAAAGTATTTTATGAATAACAGCGGTTTATTGTTTATTTTGGAGGTAACTTTGGATTTTTTTTCTATCGAGAAAATTTTACGAAATCGTGTTTTCGTCTAACATAATCATTAACATTAATCCTCAACTTTACCATATATTTATTTCAAAATTAATGCTGCAATATTTTCGGCATAACGAAGGATCTTGCTAAGCCATTTGACATTATATTTCCCCTTAACTTCCGAAGAAAGATGTGTGCGTTTTTCTTTCGTTAATAGCCCAAAAGTTCACTGCTGCTAATCATAAATATATTTGGTCGTACAATATATAATACTAGTTATCCAAAGTATGTTATTGATTGAAAATGATTTTAGATGTATGTACGTGAGTTTCGGCATCACTTGAAATCGTACTTAATAAATAAAGAAAGAAAGAAAGAAAGGTTTATTCTCCAAAATGACGCCATCACAAATAACATAAAAAAAACACATAATTTACAAATAATATTGGCTATACAATACAAATTACAATATACTACATATTACAAACTATACAATACCTATACTAGTATGTGTCAAGGCGTCATCTGGGAACAGGAGCACACTCAGCATAATGCCATGAATTTTTTTTCCAAGGCGCTGATTTTCAGTGTGTCCAACCAGTGACTTACCGAAATCAGTGCTATATGTATACTCATTTTATTATGTTTTAAACAGAATTATGCACAACAAGGGGGAAAGAGATAGTAACTATTTTAAGTGAGAGGGAGAGAGTAGCGTTCAAGGTCGAATGCCACTTCGACACAGCACGTCCCGTTTATGTTGCTTTCAGATGCTCTTAGAAGGTCTATACGAACACTACAAAAGGGGAGATTATTAAAATACTATATAGGGCTATATACTACACTATGTAATTATTGAAGAATATAAAAGTATATAAGAAGACAAACGCCAATTATTTCTTAATCCGAGTTTAATACATATAATTATTTCTTTAATCCGAGTTTGTATATTACTGACAGTACATCTGATGGTTAGAAGCTACTCCAGCTGAACAACTGCAACCAACTTTAAACAGAAAACGCCACAGATTAGTGGTCAATCTAAAAGTCTTAGACGAAAAATTCTTCAAACAACAAACGAACAAACTCAGACAGACTCCCTAACATGTAGAGGCGCCCGATGTAATAGTTAATAATGAAATGTGATGGTTTACAAGTGAAATATTTAATAGCAATTATAGATCCTCCCTATAGCGGGAAAAACCCATGTCAACAGTTATATTTTACGGGCTGATGATGTTGAAGAATTGGGCCTCAAAGCCCCAACCTTGCACAGGCCTCTTTTCAGTTTTGAGGTTACACAGCCATATTGCAGGTGAAGTGCACTTTAAAAATATAGCACAGGTGTGGCCAACCGGTGGCTAAAAAGAGATGGTCCTATTCTATAGAAATAGGCCTATTATTTGCATAAATTATAAACATGACATAAACTCTCACGCCTGTCACCCAGATTGGTAGGCATAGACTGCGGACTTCCATTTTGTACGATCCGTATACACCCCTTTACCCTCCTTCATATCCATACGAGTTTACATATGCTCGCATATATTTTCGTTAAGAGTACTCTTAATTTGGCCCATCTCTAATATATCGCCAATTTGGTTGATAAACTTACGTTAAAGTCGTATTTTGCCGACTCTGGTACTCACATCTGCAGTATAAATGGGCATTGTTAGTGCGTGTGTACCTAATTAATTCTTTCTGCGTGTCCAAATCATCAAAGCATTCCTTTCTTAATCCTGGTCACAATTTTCTGCTAATCACTCTTTTCTCTTATTACACAATTTTTCACCATACTTATCATTCAAAGTGATCCCAAACCATCTGTGTTATAATATCTCCTAATCTTATTAAAAATACTTTGATTCCCATTTTTTTTAAAGATTTGTACATATCACCACGCTGACACCATGCAGACGGTTTAGCTGCCGACAAAACCGACACCACTGGTATCAGTATACTCCCCCCTATTTGTGGGATAAGTATAAACATAATATTTGATTACAATTTTTGCTGTGAGTCAGTTACCAAAGCTCTGTTACGAAACTTATGAAACAGTGCCAATAAAAATTGTTGGTTGTATATTCCACATTTATTTCATCTAAATCTCTTATTTCAGTTAATTTGGACATTAATTAAGTTTTATTTAACAAATCATGAAACTTCTGCCAGCAGCGTACCTTAAGGCGGCGGAGGGACTCGAGGGGGAGGCGGAAGCGACCGGCGTCCACGGCACGGAGCTGTGGGCGCTGGCCATAGGCTCCACCATTGCCGTGCTTCTGTTGTTGGTGCTGTTTGCACTTCTATGTCTGGCTCGAAGGTATTTTTGATTTATTTTAACGTATGTATAGATATGTAGATATAGTCATCCGTCCCATTGTATAGTATGAGAGTACACCTCTGCTTCCGCCTGCGCTTGAGTACTACAATCCTAACCTGCGCAGATTGCTGGTCTACGTTGAGACGGGCCGTCGTGACCGAAATTCGGTTTGGACTAGAGAACATTAACTAAAGATGGAAACTCGGGGATAAACGCTCGACTAAAAATTTTACAGTGTGAAGCAAACTGAGTTCGATTCCCTTCCTCTTCACCAGCAGCCTTGATTGATTTGCCACGTGCTCGGCGGTGAAGGAAAGAAAGGTAGAGAATACCTTCAAGATTGAAAAATTAAAAAAAATATATTTTTAGAACGTGATGTGGCAGACTTCACAATTTAAAATTAAAATTAACAATTTAATTTGTACAGGCAGGGTACAGCGCTTGGCCTCTGAGCTACTACCACAACTATCACTTTTAATAAAAATATAAATTACTTCGCAACCTTTCCTGAAGGAGGGCGGGAGGTGCTCTTCAATCCAGGTAAGACACATCATTGTATTTAGTTAGCGGATGGTTGCGAAGTAATTTATATTTTTATTATAATGGATTTCCGCAAAGTAACGCCTAATTCTATCAATTACTATCATTTTTAATCTACAATTTTAGTACTTATATTTTAACGTAGGTTATTTATAATGTAATTGTGGATAGTTTTCTGTAAAATTTATATAGTTTTCAAATATATCATATGTATATAGTTTTCTATAGTCGTAAATATTGGTCAAAGTCGTAGTTCTTTCTTAAAAAACACTGGCTTTTCATTACCTACTTAAAAAATTACTACGGTCTCACTATGCTAGTTCGACAGTTTGATCAGAATATGGCCGACGACCTCGCATTGGATGCTACTCGCCATCATTACACGTGGTAGAGCCATGCTGCAGCTATATTATGGTTGTAGCACGAATGGGTCGGCTCGATCTGGAAGCGAGCACGCTCTTACAGTATACCAGAATTAAATAGCAGCTTAATGCTGCTGTATTTCGTGTGGTGAGTGTAGAGAACCGGAGAATCTTTTACTGAAACAAAGCATTTCATAATTCTTTTTAACCTTTAGTTCTTAGTCGAGGATTAGATTTAAACGTCTATGGGCCACAGTATTCACTTACTAAGTGGACTGCCCGCTCGCTTGTCACCCTTATTCTATAAAAATCCATTCTATTACAGTCTATCAAAAGTCCACCGCTGAACATAAGCCTCCACCTGAGATTGCCTCGTAGAGGGGATATTTGGCATAGTTGCTACGCTTGGCAGGCGGGTTGGCGACCGCAGTATTTTTTTTTTCATTATTTTGAGTTGTTATTAGGGAAATGCTGCTGCTAGTCTCCTATTCCATTTCCGTCTGTCGGCTCTGATATGAGGCAATGGATTTTACATGCTTTCTAATAATAGTACGTATTGATTATATGTTGACTGCCTCGTTGGTCTAGCGGTTGTAGTAGTGCGACTGCTGATTATAAGGTCCTGGGTTCAAATCCCGGGTCGGGCCAAAAAATTAATTTTTGAGTTTTTCTGTCAAGAAATTCTCAGTAACTGCCCGGAGTCAGTAAGTTGGCGGTGTCTTACCTCCGTGCCTCGGAAAGCACGTTAAGCCGTTTGGTCCTGCGCCTGATCTCTCTCCCGGCCGTGTCGGCTTACCGTCCCATCGGATTATGAGAGTGAGGGAATAGAGAGTGCACTTGTGCTTGCGCATTGTGCACGCCAAGTGCACACTTGGGCACTATAATCCTGTGCTACGCCGTTGGCTAGCCTCCGTTGAGGCAGGCCGCCGTGGCCGAAATTCGGTCTGGAGGACATTATTATTATTATTACATATTACGCCGTGTAGAAATGTTCAAACGTAGTTAAAAGCATTTTAGATAATTTAGGCATACGAAAGATTTCTATACACACCACTCTCCGTTCATCAGTTACACCAGTTTTGTCCACACGTTAAAAAAATCACCCAGTAATATACATTATACACACACAGATTCATCACGACATCTCTAAAACTGTACACCCGTTTGATTGATTTCGCAATGTCCCATCAAAATTTTTTCTTCATATTTTACATCTAAGTTCCGCAATAAAATGTTATCTTGTGCCCAGTTAAATGAGCGGGTATCAAGCTAATATAATATCATCATTAGTCTGATTTTTTAAAATTATTTTTTTAAAATTTAGTATTTGCTTTATTTAGAAATATTAATGCAATAGCTAACATGCATGCGTTATACATCACATATTGGTATATAGAGCAAGATTAAGCAAATAATTATGTATTGTTCCATTTTAGAAGGAGATCTCAAAAATCGGCAGCCTCGTTTCGTGCATACCGTAACGAACTCATGAGGGAAGTCGAACGCAGTGAAATGAAACAAGTGCACGATGAAAAAGACGGCAGGGTACGTTACATTTAACTCTAAATCTGCTTATTCATGAGTCTGTAATATTTTGGATACCCCTATTCTAGGTCTCATCACTACAGCCCATCCACAGTGAAGACTGCCATACTGGACTGGAAATATTTTTAAGTGTGCGCAATAAAATGTCAATTTATTTACAAAAAGAAATAAACGTAGGATAGAAATTTTATGAATGTTCCAGTTTTTTTTTTAATAGGAGGCGTAAAACGAGCATGCGGCTCACCTGATGGTAAGTGATTACCGCCGCCTATGAACAGCTGCAACACCAGGGGGATTGCAGATGCATTTATTTTTAAAAAGGAGTAGGCTCTTTTTTTGAAGGTCCCTAAGTCGTATCGGTGCGAAAAATCTCTGGTGGTAGTAGTAGCAGTATACCTATTCGCCTAGCTTAAGTTGTGGGTATATATTTTCATTTGGCTTAAAATGATTACAGATTGCATATATGGATTAAATATATTGTTTTTACTACAAACTGCCACTTTAGAGAAAGAATTAAGATTTTAGCAGAAGCGACTAACTTATCTATTGGTACCATACACACCATGTTGCATGATTATCTCAACCTCACAAAAGTTAGTGCAAGATGGGTGCCGCGAATGCTCACTGCGCTTCAAAAGCAGGCGCGGGTTGACTGTTGTAGTGAGTTTTTTGAGCTGTGTGGTGACGACCCAACAAGTGTTTTCGATAGAATGGTTTACAGGAGATGAAACGTGGGTTCACCAGTATCACCCTGAGAGTAAACAGGTGTCTATGCAATGACGCAATAACATAAAAAAGGAATTATGATCTCGGGCTCTGCCCCCCCCCCCATGTACTCGTATTGATGTCGTAGGAGACAAAAAAATATTCATTATATTTTTTTTTATTTACCCATATCGAGAATACATTGAGCTTCCCTCGTAGCCTATGTTTATACTGGCTTTCTACGCCTTTTGGACTGGAACACAACAGTGTAATTTTGCGAAAAAAAGAATAGGATGGTGGTACCTACCGACAAAGAAGTAAAACCTGTTACATGCGCTCATTAGTACCTTCAAACAATTATTTGTCTGTCAATGTGATGTTGCAGCTCATAAGTGTGGTGTCGCCGAGCAGGACCAGACCTAGCAGTACTCTACTGCCCGTCTACAGAGCTGCTAGTGCATCTAGGTATGAGCATTAGATTTCACTTGTTGCCGACCACATGGAGCCCCTGCATTTTACATCTTGATAATCTAAGGAGTGTCCATCAGCTCATTTCGTTCCGTGGGTGCCGTAAGGCGATACATGAAAGTTCAGAAAGATCGTATGATCGTCCATTGATATCTCTTATATATATCAAGACGCACAAAATTACCCAGACAGGAATGCATAATAGCATTGCGAATCCGCCTGCCAAGCATAGCAGTTATGGTAAATTCTCCATATTATGGGAAAAGCCCTTGTTGTGGCGTGGACTGTTACAGACTAAGAAATATCATATAATATATAAAAATATTCCATCCGACTAATTCACTTTTTTTTAAATTAACAAAATGTTTAAATACAGTAATAATTTCAAATTTCTAACTCGTTTAACTTTAGAAATAGACCCCGTAATTAAAACAACTTTGACGGCTTCCATTTCCTTATTATTGCATAAAAAGAATAAAAGATAATATTTGTTGTTTATATTCTACTCAAAATGTATTTTAGATAATTGATATTCTTCATGCTAGGGCAGGGGTTCCCAAACTTTTTTAGTTCGCGGCGCACTTACAGGTTTAACGTTTTGTCTCGGCGCCTTAGCAAAATGAGATAGGATAAAATACAAAGGCAACTTAGTAAATTTAACGTGTGAGTTTGGTGAACTCCATATATTTTTCAAAACGTGGGATAAATCTTGACACCGCTACTTTTATTTCCTGCCACATTTATCTTAGAGTGATATTTACTCTTTATTACAGCTACAACTGAAAACCCGGTTTATTTTGTACCTACGAATACCTAAGTTTAATTTCCGAAGATCGGTTTAAAGGAGCACTTCATGGCGCCCCACTTTACTCTCTACGACACACCAGGGCGTAGCGGCGCCCTCTTTGGGAACCCCTACGCTAGGGTAGGAAAAAAATTCGGCTATCGTGATACGGGATATTACTTTTTATTATATATGTTAAGAAAATTGTTATGATTATTTTCTAGGTATAGTATAAAGGGTTTGACGTTTGTTGTTATGTTTGTGCCCTAGTTCATCCACAACGTCGTCAGGCGTGTCGGAGGTGGCGGCAGCACTGCGGCGCCGACACAAGCGACCGCACGCTCTGAAAATAGCGCAGAAAAAGAGAGGTGAGCTACGAACGAGTGTTGACTTTAACCAACAAAAAAAACTAATTTTGAGTATATTTAGAAGCTGTCCGTGATTTACAAATTAACGTCACACTAATCTAAACCTGTAAAAATTAAAAAGAGACTATGAAAACGTACCTAGAAACCCTTACGGATTAGCTAGTGCCTTCCCTGAAACAATAACTCCGCTAAGATTACTAGTGCTTCAACTGATGTTAACCGCTTGAAGCCATCATGTGTGTTAAATTACATTAGGATTAAACTGCAAAATGGAGGCGTGAATTACGACTAGTGTTGGATAAAGAATATAACTCAAGTTCTGCTTGTGGTATACTATAACATTTTAAAAGATTACAAGTAATTCTTATTTAAAGTCAATTTCTTACTTTACCACTCTTTCGAAAAAAAGCTCTGTCCTGGGGAGAACCAGCAAGAAACACAGCGGGACTTTTTTAAAGTAAATTTTACAATATCAGTGGTCACATAATATTTACAAAATGTATTTAAGAAACAGCTTGGAAGCGACCAACTCATTCCCAGGGGTTATTATTAGAGATGGGCCGAATATGGATTTCACCGAATACGAATATTCGGCCGAATGTTCGGTAAAACTTTTACCGAACCGAATATTCGGCCGAACTTTATTCGGCAGGATCACCTCGTTACGTAATCAATTTATGTCAAAACTTGTTACCGTAAAGTGCGTGGAATTATCGCCGGACCCTGCCTATCGCTCCCCTGCCACACCTGACATGTTGTTGCATTATTTAATTCTGAGTAAATTACCGGTACCTACATGCTTAAAACATTATGCTATACAAGTAGTTTTAACCCATAAATAAAATATACTTTCAACAGTAAAATTATGAAAGACATGGCATTACTCAATTCGTACATTTAAATACAGTGGACACTTTGAGTACCACTTTAACGAATATTCGGTAATTTAGCAGAATATTCGGCCGAATACGAATATTCGGTAAAGCTGCCGAATATGCCGAACACCGAATATAAAACGAATATTCGGCCCATTCCTAGTTATTATCAACCATGTATTCATTTATATCATAATAACCGTTTTTATACAGTTTTTGTTTAAGTAAATATTTAAACTTTGTAAAAGAGAGACCTTATAAATTTTCTGGGACTTTGTTATAATAGCGTATACATTACCCCAAGAATAAATTACTGACTCTGTAGAGTCGAGAAACTGGTATCACTAGCTTGTGTTTGTTCCTACTGTTTACAGAGTGTATATCACTTTTTTTACTAAAACTATCTTTGTTTTTGTGAACATACATCATAGATATACTGAGAGGCCAAAGTTAATATATTTATTTCTTTAAATTTTTCTCTAAGAGACTCTTTCGGTTTAAGGTTATTAATAGCTCTTATGGCCCTCTTCTGCAAAACAAAAATAGTTTCTAAATCAGCCGCATTCCCCCATAGCAAAATCCCATATGACATTATACTATGGAAATAACTGAAATAAACTAGCCTAGCTATCTTGACACACTAGTGAGATCTCTAATCTTTTTTACAGCATAAGCTGCAGAGTTTAGTCTGCTTGCTAGTTTAGATATATGGGGGTCCCACTGAAGTTTAGCATCGAGAGTGATGTCAATAAAAACAAAGGATTCAACATTTGTTGTTGCAAATTTAAAACATTTAGTTTTAACGCTAAACCAATGCATTAATTTCGATATAGCATCATTCACTTCGTCACATTCAAATGACTGACGTTTAAGTATAAAAATCAAGGAAGTATCATCAGCAAATAATACTATATCATGATTATCCCCTACAAGGGAGGGTAAGTCATTAATATACACTGAAAAAGGAATGGGCCAAGAATTAAGCCCTGAGGGACACCCATGTGTTCGGGCCATCCGGAAGAGCTTGTGCCATTGATAATAACTTTCTGCACTTTATTACTTAAATATGAAATAACTAGTTTAACGTTGTTTTCAACTTTGTTTCATGTGACTAAGAAAACGCTGTCATTATTGATGTGCATACTTTGTCCGCGTGATTTGAAGTTTTTTTTTGTATGTAATTTTTTTCGTGTTTGCCTAAAATCGGTAACTGTCGTAAATGAAAATACAACTACGTGACATATTATATGGGACTACCAAGTGTTTGTTCTGAATTGCCAGTGTAATTACACACTGATGAGTTTTGGTTGTAACGAATACATACTTGCATGCAGTGGGCACGACAGACAGCCTGCTGGCGTCTGCAGGGCTGGGTTCAGGCGGTTCGGACAGCGGGCATTCGCCCACCTCCTACCTCTCCATGCCCTCACTTGCCGCCTTCCCCAGGTACTTCAGCTTACACATAAACTCATTATGTTTTCTGTATAATTCCAGATTTTCATTTATTAATTCGCTACAGCCTATTGAAAGTCTACCGCTGAATAAATACCTTCACCATAAACTACCACTTTGGCACATAGCAAGAACAGGTTTTTATTATTTTGAGTTGTAATCAGAAAGCCATCTTATGTTTCATTGCTTTTTGTCACCTCTTATGAAATCATAAGAGGTGACAAAAGTTTTTATTTTTCTATTTTATAAAGCTAAGGAATCACGAACTCACAGTCCACCTGATGGTAAATGGCTACTGCAATCTGTGGACATTTGTGGACGTCGTAAGAGGCGACAGAGGGAAACAAGTGATGGGCACAATGAAATAATAAAACTGCGGATGCAAACCCACCTGTCTAGCGTGGCAGCTATAGAAAATTTTTAAGAGGAATATCCAATCTATGGGGGAGGCTTATGTACAGCAGTAAACGTTTGATAGGTTGTAACGGTGCCGGCAGGCAATGGACACCTGCACCCATCTTCAAACAAAGAAAATAAAGAAGTAGAACAAACACATTGCATAATATATGGTAGTGGATTGTCATACGCCGTCACCACGCGGCTAATAAAAATAAACATTGAATTAAACCAGGGATTCCCAAACTATTTCGGGCAAGAGACCCCTAATCCAAAATGAACTGATATCTCAGACCCCCAGTGCTGGATTAGGCAAGCGCGGGGCCTGTAGCAAATTCTATTGAGGGAGGCAAATTCTATTGATCTGCTATGGATTCTTAAGTATAAAGTGGTAAGAAACAAATACTCTATACGTTTATTTACCATCTATAGGTTACAATTTTGTTGGTGTTAAGTAATACAGTAGTTTACTATAGGCCCTGTTTGACTCTGACAAGTACAGAAAATCACAAATGAGATTGACCTTTCGACTAAGAACGATTTTGATAAGAAACTAATAATTTAAAACTGACGATAGGTACTACACAAATAATTGTAAATCTTTTTTAGTATGTACTTACATATTTCGAAGCTTATATTGATTACAAAGTATATTATATTTTTAGGAATAGCTAATGTTATATTTTATCAATGGTGTACTAAAATCGAGAAAATACGACCAAGGATTTATTTTTTGCGATAAATGCGAAGGCTTGAGTCTTTTGGGGGTTAAACTGGACTAGATTCAGTCGCCCCCAATGCGAGACTTTGTTCAACAAAGACTTGACAGAAACAAATTTGTTCCGACTCTCGATGTGTTTCTGACTCGAAGACGTGTTCCAGAGAAATATTAGCACCGTAAGAACCGGTGCCAAATCTGAAGCACATGTCTTCAGCCCAATTGTGGGTATTCCATCAAGCCACTCGACTTGTTGACGTCTAGGGACAGGAACGCTTTGCGCACCGAGCGCTGTGTAAACAGCACATCCGTTACTGAGAACTCACACCGCAGCATGATCGGGTGTATGTTCCCCTCGTCCTCGAAAGTCTAGTTGGATGCAAAAAGAGAACCTAAAAGATCGGCTTTCTCTTTTGCGGCGTGGGCCAGCGTGTCATATTCACTGCGAAAAGATGGTAATTCTGGCTTTTGCGCACCCATGGCAAGGGATCAGAACGCACGAGCTCCCGAAGGAAGGCGACCTAGTTTCTCGCCAATTCTCCCAATGTGCTCCGACTTTGCTCTAGTGATAACTCTTTTGAAGGATCTCGAGGTAGAGTTGTACTTCTTTTTAGTGCACTAGTATTTGCATCCCGGGACAACGATGTGTCAGCTTAGGTCTTGCAAAACTCCTGATTTTGACGCGACGCAATTTTGCAGAAGCGTCCAAATCAAGGCTGCGATCTGCCACCGATAGGCACCACAGATGACGGGATGAAAAGTTCCATCCTCTGAAGCGACACATCGGCGACAAAATCAGCAACAAATTTTTGGGGATCATCATGAAAAAAAATCCCGCATCCAATCCCAATCCGCTGACCTATAGTGCCACACACGACGTCAGTCTCCCGATCGGGCACTGTACTCTGGATCAGAAAAAGCCAGGAGGGGCTTTAACGGAGACCTAATAGCCGTCCGGATGAGAAGTAAGCAGAAGGTTTAACAGGAAAGGTGTAAGATCCTTCACATCTGCAATCCGCGTGGGCGAATTGACCAGTTGTATCAGACCATATGCCAAGGCAAAGTCGTAAACAAATCTTCCCGCATGATTGGTAGTACGAGAACCGAGTCATTCGGCGTGGTGGGCGGTGAAACTTGTGCGTTTACCGTACGAAATTCTGTGTTTTATTTTACGCCAACGAAATAATCGGTTACCGATTGTCTCACGTGGATTGTCCTAGACGGAAAAGTGCAACGTTTCACGTTTTTTTGATATCAAATAATTAAATATACTACATTTTCATAAGTTTTAATCAAAAAATTACGCTTTGGCGGTAATGGGCAGGTTTGGATACGCGGGGCCCCTTTTTGCGCAGGGCCCGTAGCAATTGCTACTCTTGCTACGTGGTTAATCCGGCACTGCGGACCTCCCACAGCCAAATTATTTTAAAAATCCATGTCTACATTTTTTCTCATTGATACAAAATACTTGTGCACGCTTATCTACTTCTTGATTTTTAAAAGCACAACAATGATCCTAATAAAATATTGGTCATTCTTATAACAAGTTGGTACACGTAACACAACTTACACAGTATCTTGAAAGTCTCAAATAAGAACTTGTGTTAGTTAATAGAGGTTGATTTTTAGACCTGGTCGACCCCCAAAATCGGTTTTCGTTTATGTTGACCCCTGCAAAACTGATTTCGACCCCAAGGGCTCAATATCGACCACTTTAGGAATCCTTGAATTAAACTAATTTCACGCAACGCAAAAAAGTAAAAGTTAAATCAACGCGGCGAAATCCGTAATATTAGATAGTTTTCTTAATAACACCCTATTATTAGTTCTGTTCAGTGTCACAATAATGTTATGATAATAAATGTTAGCCCGCCAGTTTTGAAATCTTATTATTCGGAACACATAACTGTTACGTTTTTTATAGAAGTAAGGATGCAAGCATTCTACCCACATAATGGTTAAATGGATAATGGTGGATTTTATGGCTCATAGACATTAATCGCCGATTAAGAATCAAAATGAAGACCTCTGCGCCCAATGAGGCAGTTAAACAATTTTCCTATTACTAAGTTGAGCAGGCGAATGGGTGAGAACAGAGCAAATGTCCTTGAATAACTGATGCTGCTATGCATTTACAGTCTGTGGGACTTAATTTCTATGGACTTTGATTTTCCAATAGTAGGGATTTACTGTTGTTAGTACTAGTTTCATTTTTAAGTTTTGGGGGCAATGTGCGTAGGTCATATTTGTATTTGTAGAATAAACTATCTACAAAATTTCGCTATGCCTATTTTATAATTGATACATTTTATTTTGTGTCGCTTATGCAGAGGAAATACGGTGGAACCTCTTTCACGAATTCTGGAACCAGTTTCCGTCCGCCACCTTGATATCGACACGCCACCCGCCTCTCCCAAAATCTCTCCCCCTAAACCCCAAGAAAAAGAGTCAGTGCCTCGCCGACAGATGGCGTCGCAGCTTGTGAGGCTGGGCAGCATCGACAAGGACCCGGGCGTTATAGGACCTTTAGTTTGGGATTTGCACTGTCAAAGGATTAAGAGTGGTAAGTCTCTTTTTACTTCATACATACTAGTGGTCACATTACGGTCGAGATTCGACCGTATTTCGTAAAAAAATTTAGTCTATATTATGCTGATTTACCACGTGCTCTGCGGTGAAGGAAAACATCGTGAGGAAACCTGCATGTCTTAGGAATAAGAAAAAAAATATTTCGAAGATATGTGAAGTTCGCCAACACGCATTGGGGCAGCGTGGCGGACACTTCCTTGTCAACCCTCTTAGTACTGAGAGGAGGCTTGTGCCCAGCAGTGGGACGTGTATATAGGCTGTAACTTTACTTTACTTTACAATATTATGCAAACTGTATTTAACTTTTAACTGCAAATTAACTATAAATCACAGATATCTAATAAAAAAAAATAAACACTTCTATGCTTTACACACACTCCACGCACTACTTTTTGTATGTAATATATAATTGAAGTATTTGTATGTAATATGGAAATAACGAAAAATAAAACATGAATAACCATTTTTAAAATTCTTGCCTGTCTGTCTGTCCGGGATAATACATATTTGGTTTAGCAGAACCGATTGAAATGAAACTTGACGAACAGAAAGAGAGAGCAAAATCAGGAGTGATATAGGCTATATTTTATTCGAAAACTTATCGATTTTTTCTTTTAAAAATCGATAAGTAGACCAAATAAATGGTATTTGATGATTATCTTAAATCTAAATAACGCTTCATTAACAGATCCTATCCAAGCGAAGCCGAGGCCGATCGCTAGTATTATAAATTTTTTTTGCATCCACCGAAATATTTTTTGTCTCCAGAGTGTTTGTTGTAAGACATGACTATGAGAAATACCGGAAAGATTTTATGGTTCCCGATAGATGGCGGTGTAACCATCCCGTTTATGCCAGACGTTAAATGTCTAGCTGGCAACGGACTACAGCGTTGAAAGTGCAGGATGTCTGATATTGCGGTTGTCAATTGGTAGGCCCAAGCTTGGCGATTAAGGGAAATTTCCCACTTGGAGAAGCGATGAAGAAGAAAAAGAGAATGGTAGCAGCCGACCGTTTCTTACTTTTGCCGCTACTCCCCATTTTCTATCGGGGTGTATTTTTTTATTATAATGGTGACAAACGGTCACACGGTTCAACTGATGGTGAGTGGATACTGGGGGCATAGACATAGACATCAATCCACGATAAAGAATCAAAATGCAAATGTGTTGCCACCCTGATGACTAAGATGGAATGCCTCGTTTCCAGTACTCACCATAGGAAACTCAGCAGCATTAAGCTGCTATTTTACGCGAATATTCTGTTAGAGCCTGGTCCTACCCCGGTCGAGCCTATACATTCGTGATACAACAATAACATAGCTGTTGTGTGGATCTCCCACGTAAAACGTAAATCTAATATATACGAGAAAATTTTACTTTCACCTGTTAGACAACGCAAGATCTTCGCATCCTCCCTAATCGGCTTCTACAATACTCAGTAGAAGGAGGTAATTGATAGACTCACAACACTAGCACATGATGAGAGTACATAGTTAAATTAAAGTTAACAATAAGTAATTAATATTTTCGTAGATTAAGTTTTACAGACGAAATACGAAACAATCTAAATCCTATTACATCATGTAAAGTCCATTTTTACTCAACACGGATACGTCAAGTGACTCAAGCGGTAACCAAAAGTGTCGCTGGGGATATTTCTTAGCTATGTATAGAACTGTAAAAAATATTTCTAGATGTAATTTTTAGAACCCGTTCACGAGCTTTTAAATGGAGTTATTTTTGTTAAATCCTTGTTTTTATAATTTTTCTTTTTCATTGTCCCTTTAGAATTTGCTGCTTGCTAAGAAATTCCGTCATTGCACTGTACATACGAGAGGAATAAACATAATCATCGTGCTTGACAGACGAATTGGTAATGGCATTACTAGACGTTTCGCACTTTTCACGGTGCTCTCCATAGCCTCTCACGATGATAATAGTTAGATTATATGCTATTATGTGACGGATGTCATTTCTTACTGTCGTATTCGTTCGTACGACACCTTCAGGATTAAATGGGGGCGTTGTATTTTATGGTTAATACCCACACAACACGACAATTACTATATTAAAAATATTTTTTATTATTTTATGTTAAATATTTTTTAAAGAAATATTCCTTTTATATTCACATACATTCACAAACAAAGTTATTACGTGTAATATAGCTTCGAAAGCATCGAGCCCAGCTCGGTCGCAAGTGCAAGAGGCGGGCTCGTCCCGCATGAGGCAGCGCTTCAACGAGCTGATGGACGACGCGTGCTCGCTGTTCGGCAGCGCGTCCGGCGCCTCGCACCATACTTACACCATGGACACGCAGCGCGGGCAGCATGGTGAGGCAAGCAAATTTCACACGTGTAGCTTGAAACCAATCTTGTCAGCGTCGAACACAGGCGCAGAGTAGCTAGCCTCTCGGTATTCTTCATGTAATTTCGTTCTCTAGGATTTGCAAGAGGCGACTCTATGCAATGCCTGAAATATCTTATGTCTCCTGACAGATGGCGGTATTACCATCTAGTTTAAGCCAGTCTTAATATACTCTGACCGACGATGGGCGAACAAGTGTCAATGATGCAAAACCATAAAAATAAACCAATCTCACCAGTATTTAACACAAGTGAAAAGTAACCAGCCTTTCGGTTTTTGTAGAATAAGTTTCGGAGAGTGAGCACGGGAATTACATGCTTTAATTCCTCCCTCTCATCTCCACCATTGAACAATGAAACAGTCGGTTCATCCTTACATGTTTGTTGCCGATATTCCACGCATTACAATCAAACGGTTTTTTTGTCTTTTCTAATGCGTACAGCAATAATTTACCGGCGTCTGTCTTTTCGTCCGAATACAATCTAGGCCGTATAGCCGTGTAGTGGCGGTTGAGAATATCCACTACCCCATATCTTCCCGTGGGTGTCGTAAGAGGCGACAGAGGGAGACAGGCAGGAGATGGGCAGCAGCATCTTCCTAATAACAACAACAACATAATAAAAAACTGCGGTTGCCAACCTGCTCGCCAAGCGTGGCAACTATGGCAAATATCCCCCCATAAGCAACGACATAAATAAACGGCCCCCAGTCCCCGGCGGCCCCGCTATTCCTGGCTACGGTGGCGACCATGGTAACGGCGGGGCAGGGGGTGCTAAGAATCTCCGGTGGAGGTTCGGTTGCCACCTACGACGACTCGACCTGGCAACGTATAACGCACGCACCCTGGAGACTGACGAGAAGATACTGGAGCTGGAAGAAGAGGTAGACAAGTTGCGCTGGCATATTATTGGATTATCTGAGGTCCGAAGAGAGGGAGAGGACACGGTAATCCTCGAGTCCGGCAACTTGTTCTATCACCGGGAGGGCGACCATCTGTCCCAAGGAGGTGTCGGATTTATCGTCCACAAGTCCCTCGTCAACAACGTTGTAAAGATTGGGAGTGTGTCGACGAGGGTCGCGTACCTGATACTCAGAATCACCAAACGGTATTCGCTGAAGGTCATACAGGTCTACGCACCAACCTCGGCATATCCCGATGAGGAGGTGGAGGAAATGTATGAGGATATTTCTAGAGCCATGCATTCCTCCAAAACCCACTACACGGTGTTGATGGGAGACTTCAACGCAAAACTAGGCACAAGAGAAGGCGGTGAGCTGAAGTTAGGGAAATTTGGAGTAGGGCAACGGAACCGTAGGGGCCAGCAGCTGGCTGACTTTATGGAGAAAGAGGGACTCTTTATGATGAACTCTTTCTTCCAGAAGCGGCCGCACAGGAAGTGGACCTGGTCGAGCCCCGACGGTTCGACAAAAAATGAGATTGACTTCATTATGACGACCAGATGCCAACTGTTCAGTGATGTCTCAGTGATCGCAAGGGTGAAAACCGGCAGCGATCACCGAATGGTTAGAGGCACACTGAACCTAAACGTTAAGTTGGAGAGGTCTCGTCTAATGAAGTCAACGCTCCGTCCCCCCTCGTGCTCTAATCCAGAATCCCGAGACTTTTCAGCTCGAGTTACGTAACCGCTTTCAGTGCCTAGAAGATTGCAATGCAGTGGACGATATGTATGACAAGCTCGTGGATACTGTCCATGCGGTCGGAGCTAAGTTCTGCAAGACCCGCCGCAGAAGATCACAAAATCTCTCCGATCACACTCTTAATCTCATGGCTGTTAGACGGGAGATGAGGCTGCAATCGTCAACAGATTTGACAGCATACAGGCAACTGAACAGACAGATCTCCAAATGCATGCGGCAAGACTTACGCAACTTTAATACTGCTCGTATTAAAGAAGCGATCGAGCGGAACCAGGGCTCCAAAGTTTTGCCAGAGATCTGTCTGCCAGAAAGAGCCAACTGTCAAAGCTGAAGACTGAGTGTGGCAGTATCGTTTCCGGGACACCTGAGATTTTGAGTGAGATTGAGAGGTTCTATGGGCAGCTGTACACATCATCGTTGGAGCCACACGCAAGTGTGAGTAATGATACAAGAGCAAGTCTTACCCGACACTATTCCGATGATATCCCGGACGTCAGTTTGAGCGAGATTAGAATGGCTCTTCAGCACCTTAAAAACGGCAGGGCCCCAGGCGAGGATGGAATTACAGCGGAGCTTCTGAAAGCGGGTGGAACACCGGTACTTGAAGTCCTTCAGAAGCTCTTCAATTCCGTCCTCTATGGTGGCACTACTCCGGAGGCGTGGAGCAGAAGTGCGGTGGTCTTGTTCTTTAAGAAAGGCGACAACGCTCTCTTGAAGAACTACAGACCGATTTCCCTTCTGAGCCGCGTCTACGTGCTGTTTTCGAGAGTCATTACGAATCGTCTCGCACGCAGACTCGACGACTTCCAGCCTCCCGAACAAGCCGGTTTCCGAAAAGACTTCAGTACCATAGACCACATACATACCCTGCGTCAGATTGTACAGAAGACCGAGGAGTACAATCTGCCACTTTGCCTGGCGTATGTGGACTATGAGAAAGCCTTTGATTCCGTCGAAATTTGGGCGGTGCTACAGTCCCTTCAGCGGTGCCAAGTTGACTGTCGGTATATCGAGGTGCTGAAGTGTTTGTACAGTAGGGCTACGATGGCTATCCGAGTACAGAACCAGAGTTCGAAACCTATCCAACTGCAGAGAGGTGTAAGACAGGGTGACGTTATATCCCCGAAACTCTTCACCGCTGCATTGGAAGACGTTTTCAAGCTACTGGACTGGAAAGGATACGGTATTAACATCAATGGCGAGTACATCACTCACCTTCGATTTGCCGACGATATAGTCCTTATGGCAGAATCGCTGGAGGACCTTAGCACTATGCTCAATGACCTCAATGGTGTCTCCCAACGGATAGGTCTTAAGATGAACATGGACAAAACAAAGATTATGTTCAATGTCCATGTCACACCTATGCCGGTAGTTGTTGGGAGCACTATGCCCGAAGTTGTTGACGAGTACGTTTACCTGGGACAAATAGTCCGACTAGGTAAGTCCAACTTCGACCAAGAGGTCAATCGACGGATTCAACTCGGCTGGGCAGCGTTCGGGAAATTACGACACATCTTCTCGTCAGGTATACCTCAATCTCTGAAAACTAAAGTGTACAACCAGTGCGTGTTGCCAGTGATGACTTACGGATCAGAGACGTGGTCCTTCACTGCTGGCCGTATGAGGACGCTCAAGGTCGCTCAGCGAGCTATGGAGAGGGCTATGCGTGATAGACTCAGAAATGAGGATATCCGCAGTAAAACTAGAGTGACCGACATAGCCCAACGGATTAGTAAGCTGAAGTGGCAATGGGCCGGCCATATAGCTCGAAGAACCGATAACCGATGATGGGGAAGAAAGGTTCTCGAGTGGCAGCCTCGTACCGGTAGGCGTAGTGTAGGGCGACCCCCCACTAGATGGAGTGACGACCTGGTAAGACATGCAGGAAGTCGATGGATGCAGGTGGCTCAGGACCGTGCTTTGTGGCATTACTTGGGGGAGGCCTATGTTCAGCAGTGGACTTGTGAACGGCTGTAATGATGATGATGATGACAATCTAGGCGCCTTCATAGCGAGAGTTAATGGGGTTTTGTTACGGTAAGTCAGTACGATTTACCATCTAAGGCTGCATCACCACTTAGCACCAGGTAGGATTGTGGTCACGCACTGGCTTACAAGTGAAAAAGACCTACTGCCTATAATCTCGATACTGTTGTAATAAGTGACAGTGGGAAACAAACCTAATAAAGAGATGAAAATAAACCAAGAGATGGGCAGCAGAATCGTCCGTATAATAACTAAAAACGAAAACTGGTGCATTCAACTGATACCTCTCCACAGCTATGCTGTCGTCTGCATACATATATAGTATGTTTATAATTAATCGTACGCTTGCGATACTATTATGAATTCTAGTGTTTAATGAAATTATATATACCCGTGTGGCGGCGCTGTCATCGCGCCACAAGCGAAATACACCGAAGCCTAAATCACGCTATCAAAATTCCGAATCATAAACAGTATACTCGTATATAGAACTTCTCCGAACTATCACTCGGAGTGTTGGCCGCTCCCCGGGCAGAACACCTTGCCCGGCGGGAGATCTCCCCAGGTCCTTCCTCACCGGCCACAGTGGTGACCCCGACGTGATCTGAACACGCAACCTTCTGATCTGATGCTTGAGCTTCGGCCAATGTACTGAGATTATCTACTGGCATTTGCACATTCGTCGGCAACGAGGCTGCAATATCGACCTCTGGTCTGAACAGGGGGGTGATGTAGCGGCGCTGTCGTTGCACTACAAGTGAAACACACCGAAGCCTAAATCGCGCTATCAATATTCCGAATCATAAACAGTATATATAGAACTTCTCCGAACTATCACTCGGAGTGTTGGCCGCTCCCCGGGCAGAACACCTTGCCCGGCGGGAGATCTCCCCAGGTCCTTCCTCACCGGCCACACCCGTATTTATGTTATCGTCCGGAAGTCTCAAAGTTTTTTATTCGACTTTGATACACAAAATGGGTAAAATTACCTGTAATCGAATGCCCGCTTCTTCAGTCCAATCCATTCTAGATGCTATATTTACTGCATTATCCCAGATATCATAAAGTGGCTTAATATATATTATACTGTGCCGTACGCTCCGTGAGACCGCTCCGTGAGACTGTACAGATCATAATTATGCACCTTCATACCATGTAGTGTTGGTGTAAAATATCCACTACAACATATCGTTCAGTGGATGACGTAGGAGGCTTCCGAGGGAAACAACCAGCAGATAGAGACCAGAGTCTTCCTAATGACAACTAAAAATAAAAAACTGCAGCTGCTAGCAGACGCACTAACTACGGCAAATACCCATCTATGATGAAGGCCTATGTTCAGAAGGGGATTTTTGCTAAGTTGTTTTATGATGATGATGTGGATGAGCGATCATGTAATTGGCACCGGTCCCGTAGAAAATCTTGAAAAACACTTGCCCAGAAACCTTTATTTTCTTGAAAATAGTGCTTGCTTTAATGTTTGATAAATAAATTTTAAAGATATATAAATTAACAATGTTTATAATATTCTGGCAGTGAAAACTCTCATTTTTGTGCTTTGCACTTCGCCAAATGAAAGGAGTAATTTATGCTATGACTTATGCTTTCAATGACCTGCATTATTTTTCGGAAATGCCTTTTAAATGTTTCTATGAAATCAATAAAATCAAGCGAGTATTTATTTAAAAGTGTGAATATCTCTGTGTTTTCTTGTTATGTGTATGTGTGATAGACGGGACTAGATTAACCGAAAGATTAACAAAGATTAAGCAACTGACTATGGAACTCTACGACGTGAGAAAAATACGTTTTCACGCGGTTAAGAATTAAGATCATTGTAAAAAGAAAGGAGACGTCAAGATGCATTGCATATAGGAACCACTGTGTTGCTCTATTATTATTGGCCTTATTTAACATTTTACACATACACATCTAAATATTTCCGTTATAGACGTAGACCGCGTGACGCAGGCGCGGAACGAACACGTGCGAGTGACCAGCTCTCCGTGCACGCGCGGCGCCGCGCACTGCGCTCGCGGACAGTCCGCCGGCGCCGGGTGAGGAGTTCATCTCATATCTCATTTCAATATACACATTAGAATGGTACCATAGTAAAAGTAGCCGTGGTAGCTCAGATGGTTAACGCTCGCTGTAAATATAACAGAACGCGAGTAACCCGGGTTCGATCCCCGCCGGCACCAATGAAATTGTTAATTGCAATTTTAAGTGCTGATTTACCACGTGCTCGGCGGTGAAGGAAAACATCGTGAGGAAACCTGCATGTCTGAGGAATAAGAAAAAAAAATTATTTCGAAGACATGTGAAGTTCGCCAACACGCATTGGGGCAGCGCGGCGGACACTTCCTTGCCCTAAAACCCTCTCAGAAAACGAGGGGAGGCCTGTGCCCAGCAGTGGGACTTATATAGGCTGTAACTTTACTTTTTACTTTACATAGTAAAAACAGAATAGTAGGGTAACTCTCGCGCCGCACGAGATTTAAATGTCTACTGTTGCAGGGTTGTCACTGTCTTTTTTTTTAACAGCTAAGTCTCATTTAGTTTTATAAGTAGTTGTAATATTTACAAACATAATACATACGGATACGTACATATGCATCACATTTGTTAACCATATCTTTAGTTTCTTCTCACAGAATCAATGTTTGTCAAACAAAAACTCCAGCTTTACATTACGACAAATGCCAAATACTAAAATACAAGTAAATTAACTCTGAGCGTATGGTGTCAGCTCAGATTTAATGATAAAAATTATTTTGATCTGATGTGATATGATAATTAATGTACTTATGAAGTATACATATATATGTATAGATGTAGTAATATAACCTATGTATTAAAAAAAGCTAATATACTTAAACAAAGGTATATATTAATTTATTTTACAAAAAGAGAAAATAAAACGAAAAAAGACTGTTAGCAAAATTTTATTAAGTCAAACAAAGGTGATTGCAGAGCTCTGTAGTGGGCATCCCAACTCGACCCGATGTTCTTCGAGTTCGAGTTCGAGCAAGTGTCGTTGTGTGCGTGCTGTGGCTTTTGCGTACGGGTCACGTGTCAGGCACACACACAAATTGGCGGCGTTCGGTACATTTCTTAGAAGAACCCTACTATTCTGTTTTTACTATGATGGTACATACATTATAATAATCAAGAGCGTGTTGGCGGCGAAATAATCCAACTCTTTTCTTTTACTTTAAAAAGTCACCTCCAAACCACAAGTACCACAACACACCACAGTAAGATGTCGTCCTGTATCGTGGAAACGTCTTATGTACGAGTACATCAATTGCATATGGAAAAAATATATTTTATAACCCATATCAAACACATGTTTCGCACGAGATTCGAACCGGCGGCCATAAAGCGCCACAGCCAAACACTTAGCCACTGCGTCACCGAGCTGTTAATGACAGTATTTTTTACAGGATCGTCTTTACAGACACACTGCAACATATTATACTGTTCAGTAACCGTAGCATTTAAGTAATAGGTCTACCGCCGGTGTATCGATAGTCAATAATCATTAGTGACAGTAGTGCTACTCAATCACGAGTCTGCGAACTTTGTATTTAGCGCTTTTGATTTTTTTTAAATTTTAGGATCTCAAACAGATGGGAGCACCGATCCATCTTCTCTATTGAAATTAGGATGTTGATTAAAACTATTTTTTTTTACGGATTTTATCGCGTTTATTTTACTATTATTTTTAATTCCCGACGTTTCGGGCGCTTTCCAGCACCCACGGTCACGGGGGACTGAGATGACTGACGTCCCGATGTCATTTTAAAACTACAGCCAGAAATTTTCAAACTAGGACACTTGTCCCCTCGTCGTTAAACCCGGAGTAACTTCAGCTTTTTTAATTATTGTTTATGATCCGATCTGTGCAAAATGAACTGACTATGTCCTCAGGTCTTGCAGTGGTATGCTTGGGTTTAGTTTTAATTTTATTGATTATAGGATCCCAAGCAGGTGGTTACCAGCCTCCTTCTCTATTGAAATTAGGATGTTTTTTAATTTCAATAGCCTCACGTATCATCCTTGGTAGGAATCGGTGTTCTTTCGCGAGGATTTGTGGTCTATCAAATCTGATGTAATGGTTGGGGCCGTCTAGGATATGATCGCAAACTGCAGACTTCCCGGAACGTTGATGCTTCACATCAGCTATATGTTCTTTTCCGCGGGTTCTAATTGATCTTTTTGTTTGTCCTATATAAGAGAGACCACATTCACAATCAAGCTTGTACACTCCTGCATCTTGTAGAGGAATATGACACTTGACTGATGGTAGGAACTGACTAATCTTCTTCGGCGGCTTGTAGAATGTTCTAATGGAAGCTCGCTTCAAAATGTAGCCAATCTTGTCTGTGACACCTCTAACATATGGTAGTACAGCAGGCACACGCTCGACTGTGGCCGGCTTCACTCGGTCACTGTGACGTAGGCTCGGGACCCGAAGCTTGTCGTGCAGAACTTGCTTGACGTACTGAAGCTCGGCAGCTAAGTATTTGCTGTCACAGATCCCTCGTGCTCTCTGTAATCTATGATTATTTTATTAAGTTCTGTACGGATAGTACTATCACTATATCTTTGTACATCCGTTTCGGTCGAGAGCCTGGTGCCAAATAGAACGTCTCACGCTTTAAGCGTGCTTATTGCTCGCAAATGTGAACAGTTGTAGAGAATGCTCATTTTAAGCAAGCTTATGAGCATGCTTTTTTGAGCACGTCTGTACGTACCAAGATTCTAGGTATATGCGCCATAGCATTCACTTTGAGTTTAGCTAAGTCAGTGCACTTTACCACCTTCACCTGCATCACAACTTACCAACAGGTGGGACAGTCGAGTACTGGTGGCTGAGAATGGTTATAGAAAATCTACTATTAGTTGAACCGTTATTTTTAAAACATTTTCGCTCTAAATCTTGTTTTTATTAGTCTACGTAAAAAATTCAAAGTTTATGTTTTTCCTCAAATATTTCGAGGAGTTTTACCAATTCACACAATATTATTCAGTAATCGATTGTAGGTTTTGTAAATTCCTTCCTGCTTCAATAATAGAAGGGGTGTGAATGTCGGTGCGGGCGAGGGCGACAAGTCGTGCTCATGGTCACGAGCACGCACCTCGAGCGCGCGGCCACGCCCCGCGCCCGCGATCGGCCCCGCGCCCCCCGCGCGCGCCTGGCCGCACACTCCGCCACAGGTAGTGTTCCGCTCACCAGATGTCACTAGTTAGGACTAAGATGAAATTTTATATTACACAATGTCATTAATTTGAAAAGTTACTTTTAAATAAAAATTTATCAATTTCTAGAGTATTATAATAATACACAAACTGCCTCATTGGTTTGATCTTTAATTTTTTGCACATTCATTGTTTCATTTTTTGTTCATTTCAACAGGTTTTTTTTTAATTTATCTACTTTTAGAAATATTGCTAGTTTGGTTTGTTCATTTATAATTTAAAATATAACTAATATTTACAGAAAGAAACGTTAAACTTTACGTTTTTCTAATAAATCAACAAACTTTCCAACAACCCACTTGTTCGTAAATGGTAATAACTATTGGATACCAGACTGGTAACCACTACATACAAAAAAGACCGTAGATACAATGTCAGTTGTCACTGACAAGATGAAATGCTTCTCAGCCTAACTATACTTCGTTGTACCTTTCCAATCTAAACAAAGCAACCAGTGGGCGCGCTGCTACTTAGCAGCAAAAATAAGTAAGAGGGTGTTCCATACACATAAGAAATAAACCTTACTTTTTTGTTCTTGTCATTTACAAACTCCTCAATATTACGAGAGAATTTTTATATATATTTTTTTATATTATATTATTATTATTATTACTTACTACCTACATAAGAATGAGTACAGAAAAAATAAATAGACTCTCTATGCCCCTTTAAATCGAAACATATGATATATAAAAATACGCCGTGTAGACCCATCTTTTTATAAAGAAAATTTTACAATAAAATAAAGGTACTTACTTGAAAAAGTTATAATGAAATATTTACTTACTTATTGTACTCCTTGGGATAGTTAAAGTATGATATATTTTTATTTTTTTCTGGTATTATTCACACAGTACAATAAACAACCATTATTAATAATACCACGTTTTTACATTAAAATATTCAAATTTGCAACTGACGAAACAAACAATGTGCGTCGCACGCACCCTGAGATTTGTCAACTGGCTTTACCAGCATAATCGATTTTTTCCAGTTTCGCCGTGTACGCGACAAGCGGCCAGTGGTCACGCACACATGCCCCGCGCGCTTGTAGTAGTGCAACCGTTTATCTACTCATGTGACATGAGTCCACGAATTGCTCGTCTTTCTATGATCTTAACCATCTAAAATTTTAATATGATTTTGATAAAACCTGAACCTCCTGTCCCACAGTCATTGGGCACCCGGCTACCGCCAGCGCCCACAGTAAATCCAGCGATTATTTTAGCAGAAGGACGACTACCGCCAGACGATCCAGCTTTACCTCTTATATCCGCCATTAAGAACGAAATACAACGGGTTCGAGAAAACGCCACAAAATCTAATACTTAGATAATATAATATAAAATCTTAGTAAAATAAGGTACATATTAATATTCTTTTTATTAATATTTATAGTTATAACACTAGTAGCTCTTTAAACAATGATCAGTGATCTAAAAGCTGTACAGTTAGTTATAAATCAAGTTTAAAAGTAAAGTAACAGTCTATGTACGTCCCACAACTGAGCGCAAGCTCTTTCTCTCACTTTCTTATAATAATACAAAGAAAATCATCCGCACATAGGTATAAGTGTAGCCCAGGCTAACAGACTACTATGTATAAGTATTACTAGACCGGCTATTTTAAGTGCTGATTTACCACATGCTCTACGGTGAAGGAAATCATCGTGAGGAAACCTGCATGTCTGAGCAATAAGAAAAAATAACATTTCGAAAACGTGTGAAGTTCGCCAACACGCGTTAGACACCTCCTTGCCTCTCAGAAATGAGAGGAGGCCTGTGCCCAGCAGTGGGACGTATATAGACTATACCTTTACTTTACTTTACTGTTTTTAGGCAAATACACTTATCTGAAATAAACTTCAAATACAGGTTGACAAAGTGCGCAAATAAATAATGACAGCGTTTTCTTGTAACATAAAACAGAATCAGTATCAGATTGTCGAAAACAACGTTAGTGATTTATAAAAGAAAAAACCTAGTGCGCTATGTAGTATAGAAGTATTTGCAGGCCGGTAAGTTTAAAGAGGTAATGTTTGTGGCCAACTTAAAATTATAAAAATCTTTGAAATGTTAATTATAATAACCTAGGCTTAAATTTACGTACGTATATAACGGGTAGTTCTAGGTAGTTCTTTTTCAATCAACTTGTTTTAACAATGTTTACTAGCAATCTAGATATTTGGTGAAATTATCACCACAGTAGTTATAATTCCTTAATCAATGTGTCAAAAAATCACTTATATTTCGAATTAGAAATTTGACAAATATTATTGATAAGTTTCTTCCATTATTATCATTTTGTGATTGTCTATAGAAGTTTGTTATATTTGTGCAATATTGAACTTGTTGGAATATCGTTATCATTATGATGTTTTATGTAATGAGTTTTGATATTATTTACAGTTAAAATGTTTGTATACGTCCTTATTTAACGTTCGTCACTAACTTTTTTGTAATGTTATATGAGTAGGTTTTCTGAAATCAATGTCAATACTTTATTAAAATTATATAGTATTAAGTACCTTCTACAATGTAAGTATATCTCTACCAAAGAATTCTTTTTGGAAACAATGTTCTTTTTTATTGAAGTTAATATATTATTTCATTTCAAAACAAAATATGCGTGTTTCATTGAGCAAAAAAACAATAGTAATTTGTGCAGTTCTTTATTTTGTACTTTTCAATATAAAAACCTTACGACTCTAATAAGTTAATATGATCATCCTATTTACATATATACATCGCCAACCGTTTAAAGATTTATCACATAATTAAAATGATTGCCAACAGTAAATAAAATTAATAATAAAAAATGTGTTGCCATAACAATCCCCACAAAATCAAGTGCTTTGGATGTGAATCAATGAAAATCATAAACCGTGCAGTGTTTAACAAATTAATTTGAATATTACTAAAAAAAATTTTCAAATTTAAGAATCATTATTCATAGGCCCAGTCATAACATACAGCGTACGTTTTTGAACACAACATCACCCGCAAGTCATAGATAAAATACACTAAGGTAAGAAATACAAATAGATGACGTATGTCACAATGGTCTGAAGGTGTCTAAACTTGTTACACATAATATTTAACAACTCTGATATGTGCGTCGGCTAAATGTTATTTTAGTTAAACATAGATTTCACGGTCGTCATCAAACTATCTCAACCAGAAAAAATGTTTTACTGCAACGCTTTACATTTTCTCCCTTGTAACGAATTTTTAATTAATAGCAAATTTTTGGCATGCATAATAAATACAACATTATAAATATTTACACAACAACCTAATTAGATTTGTAACCATAAACATTTTGAGTGTATGTTGAAATATAAATACATTAGAGATTAATCCAATTAAATAATTAAACCCAGCCTACTTACCCTGACCTAACAATAAATAACATAATGCTACAAATAACATTTATAACTAGGGCCTGCGCTCACAGACGGCACGGCATGTGGCGACAGGATCCTTCGGCATACCCATGTGCGCCTTACATTGGTAGGCCGAAGGATCCTGTCGCCTCCCACGGCATGCCAACAAGTCAAGACGCGCTCGTGCACCGGGCGCTCGCGCGAGTCGCTGAGATTGTTGCGCCGCAACGGGCTAGTTTAAGAGCTTGTTTACACCACCAATGAGTGTAATGAAAACGCTAACTCGTGGCTCGCCTCACAGCTCGCCTCGCCACTCGCGGCGCTCGCGTCGGAGGCGTTTTTTTAGGCACGAGTCAAAGGGCCTCGCGACTCGCGAGGGACGCGAGCGCGGTGTTTACACTCGCGCTCTCGTTTGGTTATAACATTTTATTTTATTATATTACGAGGTGATGCAGCGGCGTTCACGGCAATCCATGGAATGCCGTGACGTGCCGCAGGTTGCCACGGTGTCTCGCGAGAGGTTTCGGCCTATTCGTGTCGAAGTAAAAGAATGTCAATGCTAATATCATTAAAATAAGGTCGAACATCTTCTGTCCATGAAAAAAATCCCTTGAAACGCCGTGCAAGCCGGCGTGAGCGCAAACTCCCACACAATTTTTAAAAGCAAACATTAAACAATGAAATTAGGATGAGGTTTTCAAACATTTCTATCAAATTTTGATGTTTTGCAATTAAGTTTTAAACGTCTTTCAAAAATTTTCATGTCACACAAAATAAATACAGCAACAAGTTACATTTTGGTTTATAGACTTTTTAACCAATGCTAAGCTTATAAAAACAAATTTCAATTTTAAAATACTATCTATACTGAATATTAACAATATTATATACACTAAGGACTCGGTTATAGTTAGTGCAAGTTCCTCAGAATGCGGTTCCAGCATTATTCAGATATTTAAAAAAGTAGCCTCTGGATGACACTGGAGATAAAGAGGAATTTAAAAACACTTCACTACTCAAAATTCGTCGAGCCGTTTCGTCTATAGTATATAATAAATACATATATATCCATTAATTTATTCATTATTACCGAATCGAAAGTCCGCAATAGAAGCATAGGCATCCCCCATACTTTGTCTCATACCACATAGCTACCACGCTTAGCAGGCGGATGGGCAAACATATTTTTTTATTATTTTGAGTCGTTATCAGAAAGATACCGGTGCTCGTCTCCAGTTTCAGTTTCCCTCTGTCACCTCTTACGATACCCATGGACTGATAGGGGTAGACCTACCACTCCATACGCCTCTCTCTTACACCACCACACCACACAGCGATATTATACAAATATACACACTAAAAAACCCCAAACATTACCCGCGAAACGGGGCAGAAAGAAAGAAAAGCCAGATATCAATGTGTCCACTATAAAGTAAACATTCACATTTACGTTATTATTTTAATACATAACAAAACTACGTCAATTCGTAATTTTGTACGAGTATTAATTTACTTAACACAAATTCGCTCACACAGACAGCTATGAAACTTTCTGCCTAATATAAGTACCTCAAGTTGTCATTAACATGTTTATTTTTTGAAAAAAGAATCTTACTGTTCTAATATTTACATTTAATTTCTTCAATTAACTAAGCATTTTTCCCCAAACATAACTACTGTACAGGTCTATTGCGACGGCAACACAAATGTAATTTTTTCAAATATTATGCAGGTCAGTCTTACAGCAAAATTGATCTCAAAAATAATTTAACTTCACTTTGGCCTGCCATGTGTCGATTCTTAATACATACAATTGCACTAGACTATCGTAAAAAACGTGATGGAAGATTATTCCTAACTATGATACAAGTATAATCAGGCACGTATCTCTTAGGCCTCATAACATTAGGGCGTTACTAGTTTATTTTAAAAACTGTTATTCCACACAAATAGGTAGAGTCTAGACATGGTAATGAATAGGTAATATAAGTATTACACGTAACTTGAAACATAATGAAGATCTATGTTTTTACATTTAAATACTTAACAATATGCTAAGTTTGATCAACATTCTTAAAATTGAATATATTTGGTAAAATGAATTTTGTTTCAAATTCAAATTTATGTATGAATAATATATCAAATTTGGTTTTAATTTTTCACGGTGTGTTCAGTACCACATATATTTTTCTTACTTTATCGATGCTATTCCTGAAATTTGAAATTAGTTTTTTTTTTTCGCCTAAAATTAAATTCCTGATTATGCCCTACTTAAACGCCCCACTCACGCCATATAATATTTCACTGGAGTGCCACATGAACAGTTTTCAACCACTGTTTTACAGTTGGTTCGGTTCTGTTTTTATTTGCTATGAAGTGGACTGCATCGGCTGCGGCGCGAGTCTCCGCCATTGATTTGGTTGGTGCTCTTGTGCTGATTCTTCTTCCTGTAATTAAAAACAATCGGTATATATTATTGTGAATTTAAAGGATTTTGAAATGTGTTAGAGCCACCCTGCAGTTGTAAATTTTTGTTTATTGTAAATAACCTGTTTTTCTTCTTAATACGAGACATCTTAATAGATGCCAATACCTCGCCCATGAAGGTTAGAGAACAGGAGAACGATCGCTACGTACTAAAGCATAGCCCGCCTGTCCTTGAAAATTTGTAGAATTTATAGCGGCGCTGACGTCGTTGAGCAGTGACTACGAAGTTAGCTGTTTATGAGTACAAGTAGGTGAAGTTAGTTGAATAATGTACAAATTTTCTTCGCGACATTGGTGAGAAAACTTTCATGCTCCGTAATGTTTTAATTTTTGACAAAAAGAAACATTAAAAATGGAGAAATATTTTATTGTGCGTGGACGTGCAAGTGGTTTAGCATCTGATCGGAAAAAAGAGAGTGAAAATGAGTTTTATTGAGCGAACTTAGCGATCGCAGCGCCTCACTTAAGGTGTCCATATTTCTGGGACACTATTTTCTACGGCGATCGTTCTCCTGTTCTCTAATCTCCTTGACCCCGCCTATGAAATGAGGGCACTACGACTTTTCCCGCCACAAGGGTACACAGGGGGCACTACTTTGGAAAAAGATTAAGCCTGTGTTCCGTACCCAATACCGGCGAATGCAAATGACGTAATTAATTGACGTCATATTGTGTCGGATATCCCGCCATATTAAAACAATTTTTAATTGTGTGTACGATGAATGAAGCATGCCAGAATTTGTTTTTATTTATTCAAATACAAAAAATGGCAAAACTTAAACAGTTAAATCTGTCCGATGAGTAATCATACTCATTCTTTGTTACTGAGGAAGAGTGGTCAAGAGCTTGTATGATGTCATATACTGGGCAATGTTTTGAAACGAATCACCAGTAAAGTCGATTTATGACGTCATTTGCATTGGCCAGTTACTGGGTTCTATCTTGGAACACAGGCTAAATATTTGACAGATCTCATGGCGGCGAAGTCAGATGTTAGAAAAGTGTAAGTTTAATAATTTTTTTATTTAATATTAGTTATGTTGTGTACTGATAAAAAAAATAGAAATGTTACCAAACTATGGACATTCCTAAAAGTAGAAAAATTCATTGAGTTAAAAAAATCTATCACTACCACTAAATATTAGATTTGCGTTTATATGTATAAATGCTAAAAATATTTTATTTTAACGAAACTTTTTAATGATGATGGCACTATGCGAACACCTGTCTGACATAATAAGTTCACTCAGTCTCAACTAGCAACATATAGCAAGTGGATAATTATTGGACCTCATTGCGATCGCTGCACACAAGTCTGTTCCAAGTATTAAGACGAGCAAACTTACCTGTATAATGGTTATAGAGACTGTGTCCGGCTTGATATCTTCTAGAAGCTTATGAGTATCGTCTGATTGCTCCAAGTTCTCCATATTCCTGAAAACAAAGATCGTAATGTTTATTTTTTCTATAGGATAGGGTGACAAACGAGCACACAATCCACCTGATGGTAAGTGGTTGCTATGGCCTATAGACATCTACATGTATCCTCGATTACGAATCTAAATGCAGATGCGTTGTCACCCGTGAGAATTTGGACGGAATGCCTCGTTTCCAGTAAAAGGGTCTCCGGTTCTCTACACTCACCATACGAAACACAGCAACATTAAGCTGCTGTTTCACGCTGGTATTCTGTGGGAGCGTGATCTTTTCCCTATCTCTGTGTCACTATATTGCAATATTTACGAATGACTATTTTATAATATACATATACCATACTAGCACAGTTTAAATAATTAACCTTTTACCCGCGGCTCCGCTCGCAATTATTTAAAAACCTACGAATTTTTTGTTGCACCATATCTCAAAAAGACTAATTTGCTATAGACTAAAACTTACTTTATATAAAAAATAGTCTAATGTCCTATTTTGGATCGTTATCTACAACCTTGCGTAGTTTTATCAAAATCCGTTCAGAAGATATTACGTGATTGGGCTAGAAAAATCTAAACGTTCACATTTAAAAGTTTCTTACTCTTCTGAACTATTGTAAATATTAATATAAAAAAGGTAACCTAATGTGAGTCAGTGGTTATAATTAAGAAAAATCAACGCCGATGATCACAATATATTTCGTCGTCATTCGTCGGAAGTGGTGTAGATGAGAACATAATATATCAAATGCATGCTCAAGCCTCTATAGTGATAAAAAATTAATTCACTCCGCAGATCGTGTTTGGCATTTTTTGAGGGAGGCCTATGTTCAGCAGTGGACTTGTTAAAGGCTGTAATGATGATGATGATAAGGAATTTTTAATAATTTTTCACTCAGCACACCATATTTCTGTTAAAAATTAATAAATCTATTGTAGAAAGCGTCTGTAGTGGTTTTTAGATAACAATAGAACTGATTAATAGCATACAGCAAATCAAGGTTAAAACTTACTTTCTACTTCCCGAATGGAATCGTCCGCCTTCACCCCGTATCCTGTTCATTGCGTGCCTGTGCCTGGATTCGTGTAGATATTTCTGAAATTAAAATATGTATTTTTAATGGATATTTCCTATAATGAGTCGTGGCAGCTCAGATATTCGATCCACGTCGGTATACAATATAACTTCAAAGTGCAGTTTGATGTTGATTGTTGATGTATCACGTATGGTGTAAAAAAAAAGCGTGTTAGAAATAAAAAATATTTCGACGTCATAATTTGAAATACACTAACACATACAGAATGTGAAATTATTTTATACTATTTAGTTCTTTAAAGTTGGTTTTTACTTTGTATAATAAGTTATATTTTATTCAATAGTATAAATATCAAATAATGAAGTTTTATTATTGTGCCACGATCACTGTAACTCGTCTGCCAGGTAATGTCCGTTCAGTCACGCAGTACACAATGATTTCAAAAGGAAGGATAGGCCCGGGCCATCTAAACATTTTACTCATAAGTTTTTCATAAAAGAAAAAGTAGCGCATCTGTCATAATACAAACGTCATATCATAACACGACGTAATCAGGGTCGGATTTCGTAGCATAATTATCCTAATTGTACCATTATTTCATAGTTATAATACAAGTATATAGTATCGTAATAATACTAAGCGAAAATACCATAATTTTACCTAAAGGTCGACTTGTATTATTCTTGGGTCCTTTTACTTTTTAATATTAACACTACGATATCGATAATTTCTGTATTGTAAGTACCGCGTTTTTAAAAAACAAATTAGAATTAGCTCCCTTTCTAGTCAATCGATGCTCGATCGATGCATTTACATTGCATCCTTGATACAACTATAATCAGGGGCTACCACGATAAAAACTCTATGATCCAGGAGCAATCGGTTTAAAAACAGAATTTCAAAATATTTTATGAATCAGAGTTTCAGATTCAATTAAGCAGATATGGTTTCTTTTGTACTCTTTTCGTTTACCCTTTTTGATTATAAAATATATTAGGTACCATATATTCAAAATTTAACTTACACTAAGTTCTTTAGACAAAAGTTTAACAGAAATAACAATTTAAAAAACGAAACGTGTAGATAACTAGACGCGTGATAAAACCCAGTTTGGGCGTTTGGCAAAATTCACACGATATTTTATACTAACAGCATTTCCTCACCTAAAAAGTAGCATTTAAAATTGGTATAAACATTACATTCTCTTTAAAAACTAGACGCGTGACGCTAAAATCCCGGCACATGGGAAAAAAGAAACATGAAACGTCAAACGTGATATAATTTTTTTTAAATATTACAATTTTATTTTCCATGTACAATATTTTTGAGGGTCTGAATCCAACCCTGGCCTAATCTTGGTAACATAACTAAACTAACTGTAAAATACAACTTCAAAAATGCTTTTATATAATAATTTTACTGTAACAAAATTAATATAAGGTTATTTACCGATGACACGATATGTTATGTTCCTTTTTAATGTTTGTATCGTAATTTTTGCATCCTTTTACCATGCAACTAGACATATTAATGACAGGCAAATCTGTCCTGCGCGCGCACTACTGTCGATCGATTCGCGTTGGCCCTAAACTGTAATTTTAGGGCTTAGAGCTCTGGTCCGTTTTAGTTGTTCGGTCGGCCCGGTCCTTACGCTAGTAATATATAAGTCAATGGTAGTTCATTGCTCGTTTATTCCGTTCATTCATGCAATGCGTGTGCTCACCGGTCGTTCCTTGGGTATCTTGCCGAGCTCGTGAAGGCGCGCGCGCGCTGCTCGTCGCTTGAGGATGCGCTTGTACTGGCGCGCGTTCACGTACAGCAGCGGCTCCTCGTCCGACGCGCAGCCCGCGCCCTCCGACCCCGCGCCAACGCCCGCGCCCGCGCCGCCGCCCGCAGCCCCGCCGGACCCGTTAACCATCTGCTCCACGGAACAGAACCATTCGTTACGTATCAAATTATTGCACTAAAACAAATCGAAAACTAACATACATAACAGAAAAAAATAAAACTACACAACTAAACTAAAAGAGAAACTAGCCTTTATACGTCCCACTGCAAGGCACAGAACTTCTCTTATTTCTTAGATTAAAAGCAACGCTACCTCGCTGCCATTGTGTTAGCAGACTTCACATATCTAGACTTAATTTCATTTCATGATAAATCAGTACTTAAAATTATAATTCACAATTTTATTGGTGCTGTGCTGCACTACTACGCCTTAAAATAATTTCCATTTTAGAACTTTTTGAATGGATTGAGCAAAATCACAACTAAGATAAAAATTCCTTAGACGTGTGACTTTTTTTAATTAAGGTAATATAAAAAGTATATGTAAATAATAAATACTTAATAAATAAATAAAAAATACATGCAAGACGCCTCACAAAGCTTTACCTCATCGCTGAGTACATGGTAAATCAGCACTTAAAATTACAATTAATAATATACTATACTAAATATTAAAAAGCCAACATTTAGAATAAACATATTAATTACGGATTAATACTACATATATCTATATGTATTATCGTCGATGGTGTGTCTTACCTGGAATAGTGGTGTTGGAAGTAGTGGTGCCGGGAGTAATGGTGTTGGGAGTATTTGTGCTGGGACTAGTGGTGACGGAGTTAGTGCATGCAATTGAGGTAGGGCAGGAGGTGCTTTTCAATCCAGGTAAGACATCATTGTATTTAGTTGGCGGAAGGTTGCGAAGTAATTAATATCTTTATTATAATGGATTTCCGCAAAGTAACACCTGATTGTATCAATTATCAACATTTAGAAGTATATGAGACATACGAACCATGACTATATTTGGTTGGTTGACGACCTGCTGCTGCTGAACTGCACCGCTAACCCCAGCCAATTGCACCAGGTTGCCATTTAAGTTAATCACTGCAAGAAAAATAAAATTAAATAAATATTGTCGGGCATGCTATAACACATATTGGCCTCCGGGGGAGAGCGAGTGCTGGTAGTTTATTTGTTATGTTTGTTCACATCTAAGCTGCAACTAAAAAAGATAAATATCCACAGCCACGGCATCTATTTACTATCAGATGGACGGTAACCAGAGGCAATCTCGGATTTAAATATGTACGTTACATGAACAATAAAAATAAGTGTATGAGGCGAAAATGCTGATCAGGCGATATGTGCGGTTGCACCGTACAAAATAAACTACACAATGTTAAAATGTGAGTTACATATTCTGATCTAGGCTAGTGGTTGTTTATCGGTGGTCAGCACCACCAACGGTGTCGTCGAACAATTCTCTCACATAAAAATTAAGTAATAAAAGATAAAGAAAGTAATTAAATATTTTTAACAAACGCTATGCTAAAATAAATAAAACAACGACACACATACCATTTTTTCAAAGAGTATCCTAATGTTATATTTAAGTTCAAATATTATTGCAGTTTTTGAAAATACGATTAAATAAGGCTTCAACTTTAATTTGAAATTATCCCAATTTGAATGTGATTTATGTACAACAAGTACGCATTACTTTGTTTTTGGCAACCGAGCCACCCTTACGAATGTGCGTGCATGAGTAGTAAAACACTAGGCGTTAGATATTTATGAACGAAAATTATATAAAATAATTCTAGTTTTAAATTTAAAAGGTAAAAAGGACAGAACGCTTGAGATTTTTTTTTAAATTAATTTTTCTTTACCATTCGTGCTTACCCTGAACCTTCTCTGCAAATTTTAGCTTATATTGCAAAATAAAACTGTATACATTTTTATATGTGCTTTACTCATTGTATGAACATAAAAATCTACCTAACCATAATTTATAATATGTCTAAAAGATGGTATGTGGCAAGACGAAAATCGATCAAATGGACTCAAATTTTCACATTGTGGAGTTTGAGTTTAAACTCAAAATTGTTCCTAAATCCCAGGCGTAGGATCTGAGGTTTTAATAGCGTCTATCAGTATTCCTGTGCTAACCTGTGGGTTGGTGCATGAGGTGGTGGTCCACGGCGGGCTGCTGAGCGGCACCGGCCTGGTAGAGAAACGTCTGCCCGTCCGCCGTTTGCACCAGCTGCATGGGCTGCACACTGCCGCTTGCGCCTGCAGTTATAACCACCTCTAAACCACCACTATAATATTAACTAAAAATATTGTTAATATAAATATTTTTAACATACTGTCCTTTAGTAGACGTACTACGTAACTTAGTTACGCACAATTTGTGCTGAGCCAGGCAAGGAAAATTCATTGTTTCTTTTTCAGGAATAGGAAAATTAAAAATAATTAATTACCTTGTAAACTAGATATTGGTAACACTTGTAACTGTTGCAATTGTTGGCCGTTAGGAGTCGCTACCTGCAAAGTGAAAAGGAATAAAGATAATATTAGTAATTAAGTAATAGCTTACAACTTACACAATATTGAAACGCATTCATTCTATTTATAGTCTACGTGTACTGCATGTTCAAAAACTTTTTAACTGCTTTTCTTTGTTATAAAATTACAAATTTCTACCCATGAATATTGTAGATACTTGTTATAAATCGACTCTCTACAATCCTACTTTTTTTACTCGACTTTTTCTACAATTTACCCATCCGGGTCTCACGCTTGTCACCCAGCGGGTATATATATTATGTAATAAATACTCTGTTTCCACGCTGCATTTAAAACATGCTTACATATATATTCCATATGCAAATGATTATTGTATCGACGTGTCTTTGCTAGATAAAAAACATTGGAAAATGAATTGAGTGGTATGTTATGTGCAAGATAATATAAATGACATGCAAAAATAAAAATTCCGCAATAGGTCGTGTTACAATTATTACCAATTTTTTATCAATAGTGAAGTGAATTGGAAAAGATTATGTTTTAACTTCAACAGTAATATTTCGAGTTATGTACATGTACAACTAAACTGTTTAGTCAGTGACATTTACCAAGCAGCCTGCACAAAAGCCATCGAGTCCTGTCAGCCACTCCTTTAAAGGAGGATCGCCCACTGGCTAGAATACAGACCTGGGCAGAAGGTTGCATTAACACTAGCAGATACTATTTTCTTTATTTGATTTAGAAATAATATAATTGTACTAATGACGTAATCATATAACGACTCCGTGTAGTAACAACGTAAGAGAATTCACCACCCCAAATCATTCCGTAGCTGTCGTCATAAAAGGGCAGCAGCGTTTTCTGACTACTGCAGTCTATGAATAGACTAAAAATAAAAAAATTTAAAATAAAATTTAAAAATTAAAAAAAGAAGGTTTATGGCTCTGAGATGATCGCTAGTAATATATGATGGTAAACTGTTTTCAAAAAAAAAAATGTCCCCCTGGGTTTCTAGCTGTTTCTTCTCAGAACAGAGGTATTTCCCGAACCAATGGTAAATTAAACATAAGAATGACTTTTAATAAGTATTATTTTGTAATCTATATTAAATAAAAGAGTTTATATTTCTATTTCATAAAAGGATCACTTGGTAAAATTATTAAATTATTTTCTCTAATGTTCCCATTTAAATAGATAGTTAATTGCATAGAATACTATAATACACACTAGAATGGCTGTCAACGTTATTTTGTACGACGATAGGCATCGCCGGGAGCACACATACAATCAATTACGTCGTATCATCAGTACAAACCAGATTCGCTGTGTTGACAGACGGATTTTAATACATATTCATTTGTAAATAGCGTGCAGTTTGGCATTTTCTAAATAATTTGCATGCGAAATTTGGAAACGATTGTAACGCCAAAACACATCTCGTGTTGACATTTATACGTGTGAATTGACATGTTAGTGACATTTTAGTGGCTACACGGGCTCCGCCCACTCCCCCCTTCTATTATGTATGTATTATAGTATTCTATGGGTAATTGTGACACGACATAAAGCTGGTGCAACCATAAAACGGCAAAAAAATCTTAGCAAAGCTATGAAAATGATACTACCACCTGGATCTGAGGAGCTCCGATCTGCGTGCATGTAGAAATAATGTTCATTTGTTATTTTTTTTTATAAAATGTGTAAGATTTGAAATAGCATGGTAGTACTGGATTATATAAACGATTTTATTATCATTCCATTTTTTATCGTTTTTATGTCCCTTGAAATTAAAAAATAATGTTTACCACACCCGAATCTGGGGTGTGGTGTTTTAATTTATAAGGAGAAGCAAAAAAGCATGCCGATTTCTTGACAGCAAGTGAGATATAATATAAGATACAACTTTTTGAGTTTCTGTGAACAGCAGTACAATGCTATGTCAAACCATTCGTATTTACAGAAATATAATGTTGAAATGATTGAAAAATTTGCAAATGTTTCGTTCACTGATGGAGGGAATGAAATAATATCCAAGCTAAAACATGCAGGGCCAAGTATAAGGTGAAAGTGATAATTGTATAATAATCTAATAGAAGTAGGTATATAGGGTTGTAATTTGTTTGATATCTACATACATACTACTTTAGTGACGATTTATTTTATATTAATAGCGACAATTTCAAAAATATGTAGCATAAAGTGTCAGGGAGTTACAGTAACCACAAATGCCAAAGAAACCATACCTGAATAGCTTGAGCAGTAGATGGAATAGTGTGAACGACAATTTGCTGTCCGTTGGGACCTTGTATCATGTGGGGGCCGTTACTCATTTGCAACACCTGCATCTGCTGACCATTGATGGTCATCACCTGAGCACCGTCAGAGTTCTGTATCTGAGCGTGCTCCATTTTCTGCTGCAAAAATAAATATTAAGCGCTGAATTTAAAACGCTGACGATGTTAATAAAATTACCACACAAAAATATTAGGTACATGTTTTTTATTCAGTCCACAAGTCTCTTTGTAGGGACTCTACAGGTAATCGACGATCGCAGGAACCAGACGTCTCGTATCTTTGACGTTACCACGTCCCCGTTACCGGTCTGGGTACTTTATGTCCAACATAAACATAAATGATACGATATACTATCATGTGAAGGAAGCCATAGGATTTTTTGACATATCTTTTAGTTACCGACACCCACGAGACGAGATCAGAGCACTCTTTACTGGACTGTAGAAATTATTTTATATCCGGATTACCGCCAAACTGCAGTGCAACAGCTGATGAAGTTCCGCTCTTCAAACGAATTGGCGATCGTACTGCCTGATGTTAAAATCGTGAAATATAGCCTGGATACTTTAGTCGGGCATATTACGTGATGACTGACTCTCATCTTTCATGGTTCAAGTATTTATCACTTAAATAAAATAAAATCTAAAAACTACTTACACATACAAAAGCTAGTGATACCTACATCTATCTATACATAATATGTAAATGATGGCAATATCGTCCTGGCTAATTTAAAACGGAGTCACTTCAGATTATACAACCGGAAGTTGTTAATTAAGCAAGATAAAATGTTAGGTGTATTTCCATAGGTCTTAACAGAAATTGTAAAAAGACACTCCTTCCTGCACCGTCTGATACCCAGATACGAGTCAAAAAATAGATACGTGTCAAAAATCGAATATTATTAACTTACATTGTAAAAAGTGGGCTAGAGTTGAGGTTCAAACTTAGTTTATTAAGCAGTAATTTTAAGTTTTTTTAAAACTAAGGTAAGCAGATGGATAAGAAAAGGAACATATACTACCGTAATTAAAATCGAATTCTAATAAATTTCTTTGTCAGACGATAAGGGATATGCAGTAAAACCCGTCTGATTTATAGATGCAGAAAATTGCTAAAATTAAAAACAAAAACATAACGTATTCAATTTTATCTCCATGTAGGAGAAAGATAATAAAATCCAAAAATATTTTTGCGGCAACGATATTATAGGAAAGGGGGCAGACAATCACGCAGTTCACTTGATGGTAAGCGCCTACAGCCGCCCATGAACAACCCTACAACACTAGAACAAATTGCAGGCCTTTTAAAAACGTGTAGACTTTTATTTCTTGAAGGTTCTTGAAGGAGTCGTAAGATTTCACAAAGTACTATAGTCAAAGAATATAATTATACACTACGCGAAAAGAAACGACAATTAAGCATATGTGCACGTAAAATCGCTTGCGGCTATGTGTGGTTGTCTGGATGTGTGCGGGGGCCTTGAGAGGCGCGCGGGGCGTGGAACGGGCAGTCGCCGAGTCGCCGACTGCCCTGGCCGAGGGCTAGTAGTAATCTCGATATTTGTCAGTATTAGTTAATATGAATATATTCGTCAAGTGATATAATATTTCAAGTAATATATGAATATTACCGATATCTTAATGTACATATTACTATTCTATTCATGTAGATATTAAGTTTATGTTACCAAGTAACGGTAATAGTTTTTATAGCCGTGTATGCTAGGTTTATATGCTTTGATAAATATTTTTGTTTTTATTAAATAATGATATTATAGTATATGTATAAGTATTACTGAAAGTTATTTTAAGTGATTACAATTAAAATAAATTGCCTTGTTTTGTTAGTTTAATTTTTAATAATGTTTTATGATACCTAAAAATATGTGAACTCATTTTAATGAATGTCGATATGATCTTAACAAGAATTATGGGGAAATACCATGGCAATAAAACTAATATATCGCCAATAATTTTATTATATTACATTAACTGAAATATACACTATTAAAAATACCACTAGAGAGTAAAGAAATTTTAGATATCTATAAAGGGTTTTTGTATTTATTCATTGTTGTATTTATTCATTAGAAATAGAAATGACTTATCTCCTCAACACATAGGGAACAATTGGTTGGCCGCTATGTCCCAGGAAGCCTGCATACCTTTGGATTTTCTAAAAAAAATATACATGCTACGAATTTTTGCAATTGTTAGAAATAATATTGAAAATTAAAAAAAATTATCGAAAAATTCAAAAATATATACCTAAGAGTAAATTATTTTTAAAGTATAGTAGGTAATACTGATTATTGCGTACTGAAATACTAAATGTTGGTTAATTCTTTAAGATTACCATTAACTGTCGTGCACATTTGATTTTGTCGGAAGTTTTAATATTCCTCATTTAATAAAAGTTGATTTAAAATTGAACGTATTTTTCACTACCTAAATACATTAGTTTACATAATATATAACACATACCTACTATGTATCTTCTTTGGTACAAGTCTATAATATTTCATTTCGGTTCGATATCAACCCTAGCGTTACACGCATCGACTCAAGGTCACCGGCGCTTAAGCTCTCACGTACAGGGAGTGTCACCGCTGTGCTATAGTCGAGTGAAAAACATAGCTTCTGGAATATCGCCCAGCAGGGGACCGACAAGTATACAGATGGTGTATACTTGTCAAGTGTGTCAAGTTAGATATATAGTTAGATAGTCAATAGAGATTTGTCACGATGTGCGATGTTAGAATTTGACGGTTGGAAATAATCCGAAATTCATCACAGCATTCCCAGTGGTAAATGCGATGAAAAATTACAGAGATGTAAATCTCTTATCAACGTCAGTAAATCAAGCCGATCAGAAAGTATCTGCTCGGGCGTCAACAATTCTGGCCGCTCTTCACACTAGATTATGCGGCCAAGTGAAAGCAATTGGCACTTATAAGCCGTGGCCGTAGGTGAGAACTTTTAGGCTTTGTAAGGCCGAACTTAGTCTTAAGTTGCAAGCGGCATGCCGATATGAAATACTGTCTCGATCCACCAAGTACTTTAATTTCGTATTATTTTTACACGACACATACGACAACACCTATCTAGAAAAACTTGAAAACTGAAAAAAAAAAACACTAATAGCAGGACTATTTAAATTATCTCTTTGGTGAAATTATCAATAATATTGCGCGGGCACTTAAAGTGCTTCAAAACACGAAACATAATCATTACCGCTGTTTTCGAGGACGCGATTAAAATTGATCGCATAATATTCCTATAAATAGGATTCTTAGCTTCACGCAATTGTATTTAATATTGTTTTCTTAAATTCAGATAACAAAAAGATATCCCTAGCCCGCAGTAAAAACAAAATAACCGACTTCCAACAGGTCTAAGGTAGTCTGAAGAAGCAATGGATCTTCCAAACTCTAAGAACGGATATAAAAACGGATGGGGAAGAAAGGTTAAGTGGTAACTTGCAACCGCAAGATCATTGTAATATGCTGTTGCTTTATGGATAATGTAGGCGGCCGTGCACTAGGGGTATGTTCCGAAATACAACCCAGTACACTGGCCAATGCAAATGACGTCATAAATCGACGCCATTCTGGTGATTCGTTGCATGGAATATGGTGGAATATTCAATTAATGACGTCATTTGCATTCGCCAGTATACTGGAAACATTTCGGAACATACCCTAGATTAAGAGACCGACATACAGGTCTCATACTGTCTTATTAATAAAAATTGCTTATTCCAAGCTTAATTCGAAGTAACACTTGGACTAGCTAGTCTCAGAGTAACTGACTAATTATTTACTTCGTTATTACAATGTTATTAATAAATATGGAGTGACCTCGGACTAACTACACATTCCTTACGCCGGGATTAACGCTTGCGCTATGGCAACCCACTTATTTTAAATGTAAAAAGAGTGAGTCAGTGAATGATTAGTGAATGAATTCAATGCTTGATGATGACATTACTGACAGTAACAGGCAGGCAATATTTTGAAAGAGCGTGAGGGCCAAAATTAATTAAATAACCATTTTTGTTTTGTTTTTTGGGGATAAATAAATCTTTTGTACATGTAATTATTGTATATTTATTAAAAAAAAATCGTTAATAAATGCTGCCCGAACAGAATTTCCTCTAACGGAGTTAATATAAATTAATTGATTTATTTACTTAGTTCAAACTTTTTGTTTTTATTTTTTTATTACCGAAAGTTTATTTCAGGTTAGTGGTATCTATTGACAGTTAAATTTCATAGTATGTTAATGTAAAAGCAAAAAAAAATGTTAAATATCAGTGCCAAAGGCTTCTATTCCGTTCACCTGTCTTGTTATACCCTACTTTTTTCCAGACGGTAAAAATCATCCAAATAAATGTACACACATAAGAATATTAATAAAAATATGCATAGAAAAATATTTTGCCACTATTGTTTTTTTTTTTTACAGAAGAGCGGGCAAACGATTATACGGTTCACCTGATGTTAAGTGCACCGACCCGACAACCGCAACACCAGGGGAATTGCAGGTGCGTTGCCGGCCCTTTAGAAAGGAGTAAGCTCTTTTCTTGAAGGTCCTCAGGTCGTATCGGTCCGGAAAAATCGCCGGTGGTAAACTATTCCACAGAGAGGTCGTACGCGGATGAAAACTCCTTGTGAAACGTACAGTTGTTGACCACCAAGCACCCAGATGGTATGGATGGTATCGGGAGGTTTGCCGCGTAGTGCGTTCATGCAATTTGGCGGCTGGGGTTAATCTGAACAATTCCTCAGAGCACTCCCCATGATAGATGCGATAAAATACGCAAAGAGATGCAACATCTCTTCGCAGCGCCAATAAATCGAGCCGATCGGAAAGCACTCGCAACAACAACAACAAAAAGCAACTATACGAAATATCCCCCAAGATTGGCTGCATTTATTACATGAATGAAAGAACGAATACCTATATAATATGAAAATAAAAATATATAAGTTGGCCAGTACCTACAAACATAAAGAAATTGCATGGCATGGTGCAACTGCAATCGGTTGAATAGAACCGAGAATATATAGCTTCAACTTATTTTCTCGTTACGTTTTTTTTGTATATTGACAATTGACCTGGTATTCCATCTGATGAAAATTGCCTCTTGAGTCTAAGAAAACCAAAGACGCGTTATCATACGTGAGGACTAAAATGGAGTAAGTATGTTTACAGCCAGTAATTCCCGTCTGTTGTTTATGATATTATCTATAAGTATAATAAATAAAATTTCTTTGTTTGTCACTCCGAAGAACCTGTAAAAGCCAACTGGCTCACAGCACTAACATTACGGAATATATCGTACCTATTGGTTCATATATCCTCCAAAACCCACTACACGGTGTTGATGGGAGACTTTAACGCAAAACTAGGGAAATTTCGAGTAGGGCAACGGAACCGTAGGGGCCAGCAGCTGGCTGACTTTATGGAGAAAGTGGGACTCTTTATGATGAACTCTTTTTTCCAGAAGCGGCCCCACAGGAAGTGGACCTGGTCGAGCCCCGACGGTTCGACAAAAAATGAGATTGACTTCATTATGACGACCAGACGCCAACTGTTCAGTGATGTCTCCAGTGATCGCAAGGGTGAAAACCGGCAGCGATCACCGAATGGTTAGAGGCACACTGAACCTAAACGTTAAGTTGGAGAGGTCTCGTCTAATGAAGTCAACGCTCCGTCCCCCTCGTGCTCTAATCCAGAATCCCGAGACTTTTCAGCTCGAGTTACGTAACCGCTTCCAGTGCATAGAAGATTGCAATGCAGTGGACGATATGAATGACAAGCTCGTGGAAACTGTCCATGCGGTCGGAGCTAAGTTCTGCAAGACCCGCCGCAGAAGAACACAAAAACTCTCCGATCACACTCTTAATCTCATGGCTGTTAGACAGGAGATGAGGCTGCAATCGTCAACAGATTTGACAGCATACAGGCAACTGAACAGACAGATCTCCAAATGCATGCGGCGAGACTTACGCAACTTTAATACTGCTCGTATTAAAGAAGCGATCGAGCGGAACCAGGGCTCCAAAGTCTTTGCCAGAGATCTGTCTGCCAGAAAGAGCCAACTGTCAAAGCTGAAGACTGAGTGTGGCAGCATCGTTTCCGGGACACCTGAGATTTTGAGTGAGATTGAGAGGTTCTATGGGCAGCTGTACACATCATCGTTGGAGCCACACGCAAATGTGAGTAACGATCCAAGAGCAAGTCTTACCCGACACTATTCCGATGACTCTCTAGCAATTATGGCTCTCCAGCACCTTAAAAACGGCAGGGCCCCAGGCGAGGATGGAATTACAGCGGAGCTTCTGAAATCGGGTGGAACACCGGTACTTAAAGTCCTTCAGAAGCTCTTCAATTCCGTCCTCCATGGTGGCACTACTCCGGAGGCGTGGAGCAGAAGCGCGGTGGTCTTGTTCTTTAAGAAAGGCGACAACGCTCTCTTGAAGAACTACAGACCGGTTTCCCTTCTGAGCCGCGTCTACGTGCTGTTTTCGAGAGTCATTACGAATCGTCTCGCACGCAGACTCGACGACTTCCAGCCTCCTGAACAAGCCGGTTTCCAAAAAGGTTTCAGTACCATAGACCACATACATACCCTGCGGCAGATTGTACAGAAGACCGAAGAGAACAATCTGCCACTTTGCCTGGCGTATGTAGACTATGAGAAAGCCTTTGATTCCGTCGAAATTTGGGCGGTGCTACAGTCCCTTCAGCGGCGCCAAGTTGAATGTCGGTATATCGAAGTGCTGAAGTGTTTGTACAATAGGGCTACGATGGCTATCCGAGTACAGAACCAGAGTTCGAAACCTATCCAACTGCAGAGAGGTGTAAGAAAACAGGGTGACGTTATATCCCCGAAACTCTTCACCGCTGCGTTGGAAGACGTTTTCAAGCTACTGGACTGGAAAGGATACGGTATTAACATCAATGGCGAGTACACTCACCTTCGATTTGCCGACGATATAGTCCTTATGGCAGAATCGCTGGAGGACCTTAGCACTATTCTCAATGACCTCAATGGTGTCTCCCAACGGATAGGTCTTAAGATGAACATGGACAAAACAAAGATCATGTTTAATGTCCATGTCACACCTATGCCGGTAGTTGTTGGGAGCACTATGCTCGAAGTTGTTGACGAGTACGTTTACCTGGGAAAAATAGTCCGACTAGGTAAGTCCAACTTCGACCGAGAGGTCAATCGACGGATTCAACTCGGCTGGGCAGCGTTCGGGTAATTACGACATATCTTCTCGTCAGGTATACCTCAATCTCTAAAAACTAGATTGTACAACCAGTGCGTGTTGCCAGTGATGACTTACGGATCTGAGACGTGGTCCTTCACTGCTGGCCGTATGAGGACGCTCAAGGTCGCTCAGCGAGCTATGGAGAGGGCTATGCTCGGAGTTTCTCTGCGTGATGACTCAGAAATGAGGATATCCGCAGTAAAACAGAGTGACCGACATAGCCCAACGGATTAGTAAGCTGAAGTGGCAATGGGCCGGCCATATAGCTCGAAGAACCGATAACCGATGGGGAAGAAAGGTTCTCGAGTGGCAGCCTCGTACCGGTAGGCATAGTGTAGGGCGACCCCCCACTAGATGGAGTGACGACCTGGTAAGACATGCAGGAAGTCGGTGGATGCAGGTGGCTCAGGACCGTGCTTTGTGGCATTAATTGGGGGAGGCCTATGTTCAGCAGTGGACTTGTGAAGGGCTGTAATGATGACGATAATAATGATTGGTTCATATGATATGCCATTTTTTAATTTTTTTTTTACTGCAGACAGAGATAGATATTTACAAGAAAAAACAATAATATAATATATCAAGAATAGACATGTTGCAATATTTCCAAAAGTCTACTGACCCAGCAACTTTCACCCAGCATCTGTACATTGCAGTCTGTATCTATCTATCTGCCAAACTACGCACAATAGAGTTGCTACACAAGTCAACTCTGGACATAAATGATGCTATCCTCTTTCGATGGATTGCATTAAAAGAGTCATCCCGGGTTTTCATGTACATTTCAGAGGCGCTACAATAGCGATTAAATCCCATTAGAAGTCTAAAAATATTATTATAAGTTACCCGTACACTATCATGTGTCTTCTTGGTATAGTCTACCTAGAGTTGACACGCGTAAATCACTTGGCAGAAAGATCTAAACAGTGTAATTTTCACATCCGGCGACTCCTTGCAGAATTTTCGCGCAATCATATTGCCTACTACACACAGAGATCTACGTTGACGTTCCACATCCGTGTCATCTTTTAAGTCTGAAGTAACAATATGGCCAAGATACTTGAACTTGTCTACTATCTTAATATATTTTCCATTAAGAAGAATCTCCGGCACGCTCTGAGGTAACTTTCCTGATCTGAAATCATTATTTCTGTCTTTTTAGAGTTGTAAGTCAAGTTATGTTCTTCAGCATATCATTCACAAATTTCAATTAACTTTTTCAAATCTTTCATCGAGGGACTGAGCAGCACCATATCGTCAGTATAGCTCAGGCTGTTAACATATCTGTTGTCCAGTCTGAGCCCTACCGGGGATCTGCTGAGCTCCACGATTAAATCATTCATATAAGTATTGAAAAGATCAGGTGAGGTAACACCTCCCTGTCTCACGCCACAAGAAATCTTATAGCAGTCCGATATTTCACAACCCCACCTAACGTTGTTGGTCTGATTACGGTACCAGAACGCTAGGAGATCAACAACCTCAGCCGGACCTGTGCTAGTGTCACGGAGTTTTTTCCACAGTATTTCATGACTAATTGTATCAAAGGCCCGACTTAAATCGAGAAAACAAGCGTATACAGTAGTATTCCGCTGTTTATAATAACCTATAATATTTATATGATTTATGATTACTATGAAAATTTGCGGAGTTGATGCGCACAGGATTGTTTCTGATAAAACATGTATTGCAACGCAAGGCGGGCTCAGCAGGTTACGTTGCGCCAGTGTGTTGGCAAAATTCACATGTGCTCGAAATATTTTATTACTCAGACATGCAGTTGTCCTCACGCTGTTTTCATTCACCGCCGAACAAGTGGTAGCATTTAAAATTGGTATGAACAATTACATCGGTTCCGGCGTGGATCGAATCTGGGTTGCTCGTATAATGTTAAATTTATACCGAGCCCTCAATCTATTCTACCTTAGCTACCCACAATAAGAAAGCATATTATAAATGCCCACTCAATACTCACTCATTTTAGCAAGTATTTAAAAATATAAGGTTTATGTTGAAGTCTTTAAAACTAATAAATATTATGCTCCGATCAACATGGACGATTCAAGCGACACATAGGTAGGTAAACCGTGCTCAACTTCTCACACACAAATTTTTTTCTTACTTTCTACAACTATACTACTACCTTCATAGATTTTTTATTATAGGATAGGGTGACAAACGAGCTCACAGTCCAGTGCAGTCCAGTAGTGATGGTAAGTGGTTGCTATGGCCCATAGATATCTTCATCTATCCTCGATTACGAATCAAAATGCAGATGCGTTGTCACCCAGGAGGACTGAGATAGAGTACCTCGTTTCCAGTAAAAAGGATCTCCGGTTCTCTACACTCACCATACGAAACACAGCAGCATTAAGCTACTATTTTACGCTGGTATTCTATGAAAGCGTGGTCCTTCCTCAGCCGGGCCGACCCATTCGTGCTATAACTTTTCTACTAATATGATTGCAGCATGGCTCTACAACGTATAAGATGAGATGTTTTCAAAATATATCTGGATAATATAATATGGTTATTTATAACAGTCGAATGCGACTAGTTTCTAGGCTACTCTTGCATTGCAGCATGTTGACATACCTAAGTGTGAGTAAGATAGCCATAATACAATGTACCTACCTACCTACGTTAGGTATATTAATATAATTTTTATTTTTATTGGTTCGTTTATACGATCTAAAGGAAATCATAATATACAACCAATAATATATACATATCCACTTTTTAAGTAGGATGTATGTAGGATTCATGATACAAATCAGTAGGCTATGCATTTGGGATTGGCCTTTGCCTTTGCAAAAACTAGTAACAAATAATAATGTTAAATACAGGTTTTGCTGAACGCTTTTGTGACGTTATTACCACTCGGTACTTTTGCTTATAAGTAGTACATAGGACATGGTAAGACATGCAGGAAGTCGACGGATGCAGGTGGCTCAGGATGCAGACCGTGCTTTGTGACATTCCTTAGGGGAGGCCTATGTTCAGCAGTGGACTTGTGATGGGCTGTAATGATGATGATGATAATGACTTCTGCTTTACTATTTGACTATTAGATGATAGGACGCCTTGGAGTCCGTCAGCCGTCAGGGAAGTTTGGATTTACCACCCACTCACCAATTTCTGCCATCGAATAGTACCTACTAGTAACAATATTAATGTTACTTGCACTGGTTCCCGTATGAAGTGTAAGTATAGGTATAGCGCTGGTATAAATACAGGCTTTGAGGCACGCAATCTTTTGTCTTTAGAGGTGATAACGCAACTTTGCCTGTGGACTTCGTTTGAAATTGTCTGCAGGTTTTATTGATTTGATTGATTATTGTAGCCCACATACCTACCATTCGGTGGACTGTATCTATATACGTTCGTTTGTAAAGACATAAAGTAACTGTATGTCGAATACTGATTACATACTTACATATTAATAAAATAATTAAAAAGATCATGGTAGGTATCATAATCATACCAATAAAAGGTTTCAATTTAACTTGTAAAAGTAAAAATGCTCGTAACCGTAAACCTAATTAGTTTATTTTGGATTACGAACGAAGTAATTGCCAGTCAATTTTTCAAATAACATCAACATAAAATTGACAAAATAAATACACATTGAAAAGTGTTTTATTTATCTTAAATATTATCATAAATTAAGTACTACGTCATTCGAGTGAGGCCAACGCAACGCAACGTTGAGAACGTAATCAAAATGGCTGCTTTTCTCAGTAATTTTGTAGCAAATATCAAAAACTTTGGAAAGTAATCGAAAAGTTTTGCCTAAATTACAAAAGCTCGTTAGCCCAACCATCACCGGGTATTATTCAATGAAAATTGTGAACTTACATTGGATATCCTCACTGGTTTTTCGATGATTGGTTGACAAAAGATAGACCAATGGCCGGTGTCAATGATCACAAGAACGTTGTAGATTGGTTCGGCGCATTACCACTCCCAAAGAAGCGCGGCTGCTCTACTATCCAATACTCGTTCTCGTAATTACAACATAGTCTATGGTCCTACAGGGATACCCAAGGATATTACAAATAAAACTACAATATCTTTGGGGATACCATATTCTCACTTTTTTAACATATTGTAACGAAAAAAAAAAACGAATGTAATTGTTATTTGTTACAATTTCTTCAAAATTTATTCATGAAATAAATTATACTTTTACTAATTTAATGAAACAGCTTAGAAGGGATATTTTCTCGTATTCAATATTTTATTCATATATTTTAATTACTTTATCCGATTTATATTTACTATATTTATGTACTAATCTTCGTATACTAGAATATTATTTTATTTATTACGCTGACTAAAAAATCAAATATCTTTTACTATTTATTAATTACCGACACGTCCAGAATAAGTAATATTTTCTTTAATTTTAAGTAACGTAAGTAAAAATAAAAATATATGGTATATTCAGTGGTTTTACCGGTAAAAAGTATGATAATTTGTCGAAGGGTATGAACGTGTCCGTAAATATGGATTAAGTAATTAAGTATTGGTGTATCCGATAGTAACATCTAGATTTATACTTTCGAAGCCGACATCAAAAAGGTTTCTCTTCTCTCGTATCTTGCGTGATAACTTCGCCAATTGTGATCTGATTTTTTTTTAAATTCCTCTTTTTCATAAACCCTAATATTGCAAAAATAAAGAATAAAGTTTTTTGATTTGACTTTTTAGAAGACATTCAAGATTTACCTCGAATTTGTGATAGGTATTACTTAGTCCACTTAATGGTGAACAAATACACTTTTAATAAAATTAAAAAGAATAAAATGATTTCCACATAGAAGCTTCTGAAGTTGTTTTTGATTTTTCGATACACTGTCTCATTATATTCTTTGTAGTTCCTTGTAAACTGTTTTATGTATTAAAAGAAAGTTTAATTTTACACAGAGCCATGTTAGCCTAACAGTGCCTTGTCTTAAATTTCAAAGCAAGGTGAGTAAAAACTACCTAAATTTAATTCCCACTAATATCTCCAAAAATATTTTGTAATTTTAAGTCTAATTTATCACATGTTCGGCGGTATTTAATATTTGCCATAGTTTTCAAGTTTGGCAGGCGGGATGGCAAATTTGAAAACTATGTTTTTTTTCTACTTCTTATTAAAATGATGCAGCTGCCCATCTCCTAGTTTGATTCAATTTCGCTTCTAACGTCGTTACGTGATGTAGGCTAGTGAATATTTTTCCACCGCCACTACACAGTTGGCATTAGGGTTAATTTAGTCATATGTAGAAATACTTCTCTGTCAACAAAAACATGGAATGAAAATTAAATAAGATAAAAAAGATAACGGAATTTTCAGATTTTAAATTGTTTTAATTTTTCACAAATACTATTATTAACAACTATTTAATTAATCAAATTATTATTATTGGAAAAAAGTTTACAAATTGTTTATAAGAAAATAATTACACTAAATGTCAATGCATATAAATTTTAAATAATGTCATTTGTTTTTAATTGTAATAATTTTATTTCTTTGTTGTTAATAATTTCAGGTATGTGTTTATTATTGTAATATGAAATATCTGTATTTTTGTCGATAAATAAATAATTCTACATGTGAACAAACCCTAATCTAAAACGTGTAGTGGCGGTGCAAGTGTATCAATTACCCTTAATCGTTCTGTAAATATCGTAAAAGTGAAGAAGTGAAACCAGGAGTTGAGTTACTGTGTCTTTCTAATAAAAACTACAAAAAAATGCGAGCAGCTCACACGCGATAGAAGTGAAACCTTCAAGTGTAATAAAATATAAAATACAAATATTTTACGTCAAATGATTTATTTAATATTATAGAAAAGAAATTTACCCAACAATCAACACAATATATATATATATATATATATATATATATAATATAATATATATATATAAATATATATATATACATATATATCGAAAAAGAGTAATATATATATATATATATATATATATTACTCTTTTCGATATACCTTATATAGTACTCACTAATTACAAAAAAATTTATATCAATTTTACCTGTTACTAAGTTGAGGTTTGGCCGTTTTTCATTGCTGTTTATTCCATAGGCACACGACACCTTCGTACCTTGTAAAACAAAACGCGTAAGCGAATGAAAATACGCGTATGAAAATATAATTTTGATGGCAACACTAATTGTATAAGCGAGACATACTGTAGTGGCATAGATATAGTATAAACTCCAGTACCAGTATAACTCCTGGAGTTTATACTAAATCTATGCTGAAGTGGCTACGTAAGATGCAAGTCTACCTGTAGTAGATTTTTTCCGAAAAAAATCGATCTTTAAATGAATTTTAATCGATATTGATGAATCGATTCACATAAAAAGCTAGGTCTAAAAGATCGATTTCTCAAACATTTTTCTTTTTTCGATTGGCTTTTAGAGTTTATATTTACAATATCAAAAGATACAACAAATACAGATTAAAAACGTAAGTTATTTTTATATCTTTAATCCATTAAGAAGAGGCGAAAGAAATTGTACACTCAGCAGCTTGGTGGATTTTTTGAATAGAAAACTTTTATTCTTTACAAGTTTGGGACTTTGGGTACGTTGAACTAATTTTAAATAATTTAAAAAAATTATATATGCTTTCTTTCTATTATAATCATTGAAAATAATATCATAAATAATAATCGAGAACTTTACCGATAAGACAATCGAGTACATAATATTTCATAAATATCGTAGTGATAATCTAAATGTGACAAGCACACTACCCACGAGCTATGTTACAAATTAGGTTTAAAATTGAACACGCAGGCACAACGGTACTCCTAACGAGACTAGTTTATATAAGCAACATATAAACAATAAAAGTGTGACGAGACTACTTAATTCTGGTGCGCTCGCGCCTTATAAAATAACGTAAATGGTCGCGTGGATTACGTATGTAGTTCAATTTAAAATAAGGAGAAAGCATTAAAATATCAATTAAAATGTATTTTTATTTTATTATAAGAATGAAACAGGGCAACATTTAGTTAACGGTTAATCATATTTAATAAACAAAAACCATTTATACGTCCTTTTTTATTCAAATTATAAAATTAAAAAAATTTAGTATTAATATATAAAAATATTACTTTAATTTCAAAGTTAGATCACAAATCAGTTTATCTATTATTTCTAATCATTTGGTTCCAGAAATATCCAAGAGATTATTTTACAGTGGTTTACTATTGTAATCCACGCGACAACTGTAGGATTAGTGTTTAAGAGCACTTTTCAAAAATTTTGTATGGCAAATATTTTAATTTTTTATTTTTAAAAAAAATCTTTGTTTTAAATGATTTTATTAAAAAAAATTTAACGTTTGTTACCAATAAATATATACAATTTAGGTATAAAACAGGTTTATTTTTGAGCATGGCACTACCGTGTTCAATTTTGTTGCTAAACATAATTCATTAAATTAAATAGAGTTCTTTGATAATTCCGTGTTAAATATTTTATACGATTACATATAAAGGCATTTGATTCCCCAAAAAATTTAAACTTGAAAAAGTTTGCTAATTTTTAAATTACAATACAAACATGATCATGACATGATGACGAATACAAAACAATTTTTTGTATATATTTTAAAATAAAAATATAATGTTAATGATATGGAACAATGATATAATAAAACAATTTTCCGGCAAATATTAATAAGTAAATATAATTAGTTAAAGTTCAAAACTCAAATTTTATCAATTAAAAACCTTCGTTATTTTTATGGACAGTAACAAAATTGATTATGATTGGTAACCAAGAAATTACTAAGGCCCTACTTTATTACATTTTTAGTGATAATGGTCCAATTAGATTTAGTTTAATAAACGGAAAATAAATAAGACGCTTAATTAAAATAAGCAACCTTTTATTTTAAACGTTTAAAACAATATTTATTTATGATGAAACATACGAGAAATGAACTAAATTTCATGAAATGCGTAGATTTTCCTAAATAAAAGAAAACTCCGTCGTTTATAATTGTTAATTAATACAATTGAATAAGAATGCATCTCCATCCTCATCAAAATGCAAGGATTTAGAAATATAGATGATATAGAAGTTGATCTTTCAAAAGTCAATTCTAAAAATACTAAATCTATGCGATTGCATGTCCTTTTCTTTTCTTAAGCAATGAAAGAAGATAGAACTGACTAAAATTTAGTTGTGTTATTTTAACTATTGCTCTTTGCTTTTGAGTTTTCAAATCTTTATAAATTTGTTGTAATGATATTCTTTTATTTATTTTTTATTATTCTGTAAAGATTTTTTTACTTTAGAATCATTTTTCAATTTAATTTTGTACAATCTTTCGCTTAGTGCTGCGTAAGATTTACATTCTGTTGAATATTTTATTTTCTTTTTCTTCAAGTAATTTTTAGTTTATGTAACATTTTTCTGTAATATTTTAATTTCTTGTCGCTCTCTTTTTTAACTTTTTTATTTTCTTCATTCTTTGCCGCTTCTGTTTCTTCCAATGATTGATTAACGTTTTGTGATTTTTTTTGATTTTGTTTTCTTTTCTTTGCACTGCATTACTTTTGCTTATCTCTCCAATACTTTCTTTTTTTCCCATTCTGCTTCACTGAGAGCAAACTTTTTTTTTATATTTAACCATCATCCTTTCTAAATTTTTACGTCGTCGTTCTTCTAACTTTTCTGGTTTTATAAGCTCATTTCGGTACCGTTTCATTTTTCCGTTGCAGTAAGCGGTGCCAATTTGTACGATAACCTAAAACTTAAAATCAATTATTTGAGATTTCATTCAGCACAATAACACCTCCATAAAAAACTGTTTAAATATACAAAAACACGACTGCAATTAAATCTTCGCTTTTGAAAGTTAACGAGAAAGGAGTACGATTTCGTTGAAGTTGGTTTTTTGTTTATTTAAACATTTATTTGGCCCTTTTTATGAATAAACTTTCTACATTATACTTCAAATTAACTTTAATGATTTATTTAATGAAAAGTTAGAATGAAAAAACCTATTTCTACCAAAAAAAGCATTTTGGAAATCAGTCAATCGTAACAAACAAAATGAGTTTTAAATATAAGAATACTTTTTGCAGACAAGCTTTTATACGCATACTAAATTTCATTCAGCTGCTGTTAACCATTAAGGAGTTCCTTCATGAGGAGTCACTCCTGTCTATGACATCAAGATAAATCTATCATAAAACTGCTTTGTCATACAAACTAAATGTGCATGCAAAATTTTAGCGCAATCGGATACCAATATTGAAAAATAGTTTACAAATTTTGACGGACATATTTTTAGGAAAGGTGCAAGTTAAATAAAAGCAATAACATACGTGGTCAAATTGTGTGGTGTTTTTATGGAAGTCTGATTAAAATAAATCATGGCTAAAAACTATGCATGGTATCGCCAACATGAAATTCGTTCTGGATTTCATTTAAATATATTCAGCAGATTATACGAGATCGAAAAAAAATTTAATATTCTAATATTTTCTATTTGTTGGCAGTAGCTGAATGTATTCGGTCCTTAATGATATCAATTGTGTTACCAATGAGATCAACATTACGTTACCTACTCAAAAGTAACAAAACTGAGGTAACAAAATTTGATGTTATGGGATTCTTTACCGGCCAAAAATATTATTTTATTAGCTAACATTGTAAATAATAGTGAAAACAAGAGTTAGTGCACGTAGGAATCATTAGAAAATTTTTCTTCGTAATAAAGTCTGTACTTACCGTTTAAAGTCCAGTAACAAGTTTGAGTTTAATCGGTACCCACGGCACTCGTGCACGGATCGTTTGACACTGAATACATGTCAGCCTACCAGTTTAAGAAGGTGGACTTAGACATGAAGAAAAATGTCACCACAGCATTAAAAACATCCCAAAAAGTAGTAATTTTTACAAAATATGTGAAATATCATAGTAACAATGTTGATAATCGAAATTGAGTTAAATTTAGGACAACAAATAAATTGAAAAAATTAATAAATTAAATGCATGTTCAAAGGTATCATTGCGTGAATAAATATTGATATGATTAATCAAAATAGAAAGATGTACTCCTAAAATTTTATTTTTTGGTAAAATGAATTTTCAAATCATGTGATACGGGATAGGACAATCTACAATCCCTACAACAACAAACAAAAAAACAGTTTTCAGAAAATAAATTTTTATTATTTTAAAACGCTTCTGGTAGTATTTTATTTATGATTAATTATATCTATAGATATGAATTTAAAAGATTTAAAAAAAATCAGATAAATATGGTTTCTTGTATAGTCACAAAATAAATACGAACTTAAAGGACATCTAAATTTAAGGTGGTACAATTTTGGTGAGGATTGCTCTTAATCTCATTAACTCACAACTTTTTCTATGTTGATGTATTTAACCTACATGTGTGCGTAAAATGTTATAATGTTGGAGATTTAGATTTGTGTGTGCCATAATGAAGCAAAATTTTATTGAGCAAAAAAAATAAAAAATTTAATTGTTCTAAGAACTGAACTGAACAAGATTCCCCAATCTTAAGCTCACAAAACACTTTTTTCTCACTTAAACCAACTTGTAAGCTCCTTAGATCGCTACGAACAGTCAAAGTTGTAAAGCAAAGTGTACTTTGCTAAACAAAAAACCGGAACGGCGAAAGGTACAAACAATCACACCACTCGGTCTCATTTCTATGCAAGACTTACATAAATCTATCTTTTTCATGTATGAATGCGAAAAAAGGCTTCAATTTGTCTATAGGTTTCTCTGTCTACGTCTAGCTAGCTAGATGTAGACAATAAACTAGGCATGTAGGCATGACGATTTGAGATCGATTAATCAATGAATCGATATCTTTAATCGAAATATAGTACTGAATCAATCCAATGAATCGATATCTCACCCTGGAAAATCGAAATCGAACCTTTTTCTGTTTTTATAGGAATTATAATATTATTTACAATTAGTTAAATGTACCCAAAGTCCCAAACTTGTAAAGAAATTCTTTATATCTATATATAATTCTTATAAAAACAAAAAAAGGTTCGATTTCGATTTTCCAGGGTGAAATTTCGATTCAAGTGGATTAATTCAGTACTATATCTCGATTGAAGATATCGATCGATTAATTGATTAATCGATCTCAGCTTAATAAATTAATAGATCTTAGCTATCAGCATGCTGAGTCTTCCACATTCAAACGCGAAATATAGTGGAATTTCGGCATTTTTGAAACAGTGTACTCTAATATAAATATATAAAATACTTATACGTGTCACACATAAAAACTTATCTCAAAATGTTCTCGACAAATTACTAAAACTGCTAAAAAAAAGAATAGAAGCATATTTCACCGCAAGAAACCAGACGTAGTGGATTTGTCTAATTTAGTTGATTTTAATAGCTAATATTACTTAAGAAATGAAGATTTCTTTAAATAACCGCATTTTTTCTTATTTCCTTATACATTTACAGGATACAACTTAGCGAAATTTTGTTGATTTCAAAAAGCAGATTTTTGTAAAATATAGCGCTATTTTGATGATGGTTTAGTGCATCTTTTTTCTTCATATGACTCAAAGAACACTTGCTCCTTGAAATAATACTAGTTTTTACGGAATTTATCGCGTATACTTTAACTTTTTAAATACCCGACGTTTCGAACGCTTTACAGCACTCATGGTCACGGGCAGGACTGAGATGTTCAACGTCCATATGTCATAGTTAACTGCGGTTACCATAGATTAAAATTTAACTTTTGTTCCGATCTATGCAGTATGAACTTATGGTATCTTGAAGTCTTGCAGTTGTATGCTTGGGTTGGGATTTAATTTTATTTATTATAGGATCCCAAGCAGATGGTAGCACCCAGCCATCTTCTCTATTGAAATTAGGATGTTTTTTGTTTTCAATAGCCTCGCGAATCATCCTTGGAAGGAATCGGTGTTCTTTAGCGAGGATCTGCGGTCTATCAAATCTGATGTAGTGACGGGGGCGATCCTGTACGTGTTCACAGACTGCAGACTTCCCGGAGCGTCGATTCTTCACATCAGCTATATGTTCTTTAACGCGGGTTTTTATTGATCTTTTAGTTTGTCCTATGTAGGAGAGACCACATTCACAATCAAGCTTGTACACTCCTGCATCTTGCAGAGGGACATTACACTTGACCGATGGTAAAAACTGACCAATCTTCTTCAGCGGCTTGAAGTATGTTTTGATGGAAGCGCGCTTCAAGATGTAGCCAATCTTGTCAGTGATTCCTCTAACATATGGCATTACAGCAGGTACACGCTCGACTGTGGCCGGCTTCACTCGTTCTCTGCGACGTAGGCGCGGGACTCGAAGCTTGTTGTCATGCAAAACTTGCTTGACATGGTGGAGCTCTGCAGCCAGGTGTTTACTGTCACAGATCCCTCGTGCTCTCTGAAACAAAGATTTACCCACGGTAGCTAACTGTGAAGGATGGTGGTGAGAATCACCGTTTAAATATCTATCTGTATGGGTCTTTTTCTATACACAGTATGGCTCAAGGTGTTTTGCTCCTATCTGACTCGTATCGGTGTAAAAGTGTTCTGCAAGTATTCTGTGAGCAATACGGCTACAATGAGTAAAGTGTAAAGCCATAACCATGAAGGTTAGAGAACAGGAGAACGATCACTACGTACTAAAGCATAGCCCGCCTGTCCTTGAAAATTGTAGAATACATAGCGGTGCTGACGTCGGTGAGTAGAGACTGCGAAGTTAGCTGTTTATGATTACTAGTAGGTGAAGTTAGTCGAATAATGTACAAATTTTCATTTCATTTTTTCTTAAAAATTTTCATGCTCCATAATTTTGTAATGTTTGACAAAAAGAAACATTAAACAATGGAGAAATATTTTATTGTGCGTGTATGTGCAAGTGGAATTGAGTATCTGATCGGAAAAATAGACTGAAAATGACTTTTATTGACTGCACTTGTGACACAGAGTACCTTTGTATAAACTTGTGATCGCAGCGCCTCACTGATGGTGTCTTTATTTCTGGGACGCTATTTTCGACGACGATCGTTCTCCTGTTCTCTAACTTGCTACATATTTATTTATCTATGGTACAAAAGGTGTAAAGCTGTAAAGTGACTAGCTTGCTACATATTTATTTATCTACATATTTATTTATCTATGTTTATTTATCTATGAAAGTGACGCTATTGCAAATATTGTGCTAATATTTTGTGAATTTGTTATATCCGAATGTGTATAGAAATAGGTAGGCTAACATAAAATGCATTCATCAATATCTGACGATTTAACTCGAGAGCACTTGGCATTGGAAGCAGCAAAGTGTTTGAGTAGGTTATTTCAAAATTCGAAGTTTGACTCGGTTTCATTTGTTTCAATTATTTTGACAGCAGTAATTTTATTTAATTTCAGAAAATATTTCCGTAAATACTAAGAACGTAAGTGCATTATATAAGGAATTACAGGAGATAAATTTGTCAATAACAACTTACATTGAAGAGAGCAAAACTCGTCTAAAAGACATTCGTTTAGAATTGGCTAACCAAGCTACGAGTGCCTACAAAGTTGTGGAAATACTGTCGTCAAAATGTAAGTCACAATTATATATCTTTCTTTTAAAATGAGAAAGTATAAATACATTAAGAAGACACATTACCATCATATTAGTAACATACATTAATATCAGTTGATAAACAAACATAGGAGTGACATGTGCTTACCTTTTGCAATACAATAACAATATCATGAAATTAAAAAAAATATTGGTAATTTTTGTGTTATTCATATTTTGTTACTTATTTCCGCAATATGCAAAACCAATAAGTATGGTTATTTCATACCTATTCGTTATAGTGATTTCAAGAAAAATACATTTATGTTAGCATGGAAAACTGTTTATTGTATATCATCTACTAATATTCTTATTTTTCATGTAATAGTATTATGCAATTATTTACATTTTCAGAATTAAAGAAATATGTCAAAGTCACCAGCCACTCCATATAAGAAAAATAAAGTCAGGCGAATCTCTACTACACCTATCAAAGAGGATGATAACATCTCACATTTAAAAAATTTTAAAAGACAAAATGCAAGAACTTTTATAGCATGGTATAAACAAATGATTGATGAAGATCGCCAAAACCTCTCGTTGTACTTGTCTGATGATGCCACATTAGAATGGTTTGGCCGGACAATCAAAACTAGAAAAAAAGTTACAGCATTTCTTAGATATGATATGCAGTGTTCTAGGCATGATTTTAGAACAGTGGAAAGCATAGAGTCAATTCCACCTAGAAGAGAAATATTATCAAGGTTTGTATTAACATAATGATACATATTAAATTTTTGTCATAATAAATAATAAGTCATTAAATCTCTGGTTTCCTTTCAATACTTGGTACCTTATTTTAATAATGCGTAAATATTTTTAAAGTATATAATCACTAATTATTCATGCAAACAAACTAAGAGACTAAAAGGATTTTGAAGTGCCGATGTGTGGCCCTAGTAGGTATTTTCAAAAATGATATCTGTTTCACATTGCTTGCTCCGTATCACCATCATGTGATAGAGAGTTGCAAATGTTTGAAGTAATTGCCTACATTTTCTTTTTAAAATATTGTTTCAAGTGATAAGGTTTTCACCCCCCAAAACCTTTACAAAATGAGGCAATTTTGGTTTCATTAGATTCAGTATACCTTAATTTAGGTCTGTATGTTTGTTTTCTAGTAATTCAGTTTATTTTAACTTAAAAATTCGAGGAAGTTTTTAAGTCAAAAATATAGATATTTAAATGCTAATAACTTATATTGGACCTAGCTTTTTCATTATTTCTGCAATGTTTCCAAAAATTATGAAAATCAGACTATGTTTACAGGAGGGAAAACATTATTGCTTTTTGTATGAAAATTTGCTGCATCACAATCCTCTTAATAATTCCATTTTTATTAAATTTTCTAATAATGGAAATAATGGCTGGTTAATCTTATTTAAAAATAATTTTATGTAAATTGTTCTAATTCTATATTTTAAAATATATGTATATGATTGCAGTAAAAATTACTATGGTTAATTGAAAATAATACTATCAGACTTTGTGATACTGCTAAATAGCTGGAAAAAAAATTACTGACTTATACTTTTTTTTTTAATTTAAAAAGTATGAATCTAACAATGATAGAGCTTCAAATACATATTTTGTTTTCAGGAAGGATGATGCGGATCTTGCTAGTCCATTCAATTCTCCTGAAACTTGTGGCACTGTGAAGGAAAAACGGGGCAAAAAACGTCAATTGAGGTCTAAATGTAATAGTCCAGAATGGGCAGAAAATTGTGGGCCTGAGGGTGAATTAAAAGACTCCGAAAGAAAAATATTGAGAAATAATAGTATGCACTTGTTAAGTAATGGTAATAAAATTGATGTCAAATTTGGTAATGATATCAAAGAGATTTTACCTGCTAATGTAGTATCTAATTTTAATAATAAAGGTGACTGTACATTAAATAAACGAGCAACTAAACGTAAGTGTTTTACCATGACACCTCCTAACCTGGAAGTGGGTCAAGGTGATTGTCTTCCCTCTACTAGCGGTACAGACTCTGATAAGTCACATGATACATTGAATGCTCAATTGCCAAAGCTAGCAGTCGAATGTAATGGTTACATAGAGTTTACTCGTACTAGAAATAACCGTAGTATAGACTCAGTTAAATGGGAGAGAAAGTGTAAATTTCAAATATCCTATTCAGAAGATCCTCTTAACGTTGGGGAGTATATAATTTGGAGTATAAGGTATCATGATGAGAGTAAATGTAGACGAAATCTCCTGGCAGCATTTGAAGAAGTTGCTAGAGAAGAAGAGTTTAAAAAGTTGTTATAATGTTTTAACAAGTTAAATTGTTGTAAAAAATTACAACTAAATTAGCTTTATGGTATATAATAGGTTGATATTTAGTCATGTAAATTTAAATAGGTTTATATTATGTAAGGTATTCATACTTTAATTTGTCTATTTATCATTGTAAACCTGGAACTATCCTTTTTACAATATGATCAGTGTCTTCAACAACCATGTGATATAACATTAGTTATACATAGAAATATATATAATTATAAAATAGATTTTATTATTAGTCTATGTAGGTGTATTTATCATTATGACAAAAAATACCGCTAGGTATTATGAAGTTTATAGTTTAACTATACAAATGTTAATGTAGATTTAGCTTTAATGAAAATGAAGGTATATTTTTACAAGAGCTTACTGTGAGGAAACCAGTGTTAAACGCAAGAATATGGATTTTTGTAGTAATAGACTTGTCTGCTGTTTTTCATGTTTTTGAAATTTTTGATCTATGAATGACATTATAGTAAATCTTTTATTAGCTTACAATAAATTTATGAAATTTTCTACAATGTCTGATATCTAATAACTTGAAAAACTGACAACTGCATATGAAATAATTTGTTGTTTTAATTTAGGATGGACTATGGGATATTCCAAATAAATATTGATTCCTTTCCTTTTACATATGTTGAATTATTTTTAGAGATAAGATCTACTTGATACCCTTATTTCGTGGCTCTATGTCTCGGGCACACTCACCTTGCTTAGGTTTCAATGAGTTTTACTGGAAGAACACTCACAAACACGTTCACAGTGCCACCAGTGTCAGCTACTCACTGGCAGTCCCTTCTTGGGAGAGGTCAACACTTCTTTTTCTCCTTCCCATATGTGCTAATGCAAAGCGTGCCTTCTTCGTACAATTCTCACACTTTGTGCATAACAAACTACAATTTTTTTTGTCAAGTAGATTAGTCATATACAAACGTAGGAAACTAAGATATCTTAAAAACCCTTAGTGGCAAATCATCTTGTTTAACATATGTCACTAACAAATGCGGTATACTGTTAAATTCGATGATAAAAAGATCTTCTACATACACACATATATATATATATATATATATATGTAGTATTGGATCAGTAGTCATTGTCATAATTCGGGTCGCTTTTTATGTGATTATGGAACAGTATTGATTTCAACAAAACTTGTCCAATCTTAGCTGATATTTTCAATGTTTTAATAGTTTAAAACTAAATATTGTCTGGCTTTGCTATATCCATTTTATATATGAACCATCTTGAAAAGCATTTATAGCATTTAACATTATAGATATTATTATAAGTGCAAGTATTTTTAGTTTTTGGTGCAACCTTGATAAAATATTATTGTAGAAAAACAATGAAAAGTATCACTGAGTGAATTGTGTCCAATTTTATAGTCCTTAATAATGTAGCAATTTTAATACTTTATGGAAAAAGATTGTATTAATATTATGAAATAATATTATTGTGCATGTATTGTCCCTTATTTTTATCTCTTCATATTGCCAAGATTATCATTATAATGAAATACCATTTCTAATATATAAACAGTTTAACATAATGTGTAACTACGGCATTTTAAAGAGCAGTAGATATACGAGTGATATAAACCATTTATTAAGTCTGCTTGGGCATATGAATGTGTAATGGTAGGCGATCGATATTAATTCTGCTGCCTGATTGGCTCATTACTTAGTTTCTCCATATTTAGTAATTAGTACAAGTACTATACGAATTCCGAAATACACAATGATGTAATCAAAAATGAATATGTGCAACTTTGCTCCTTTAATATTGTCTCAAATCACATGCTGATTTTCATTGATGTTAAATATTAATTTTCGTTTATTTAAACCTTTAGAGATTGCTTTTCTCTATACCCTTAAAGACAACATATTTTTTTATTACTTATGGTACCTTTAACAAAATGCTGTTCAATCATGATAAGCACAATAAGTTTCTAGATGATAATGTTCTTTGTAAATAATTTTCAAGATGCAGATATTTCAATTATGTTATATAATTGAAATATCTGCATCTTTTAAAAATATTGTATAATTTATGTAACATTCTATTATAATACTGTTAATTATTAAGTGTTTTAAGTTTTATTTTGTTAATTAACATTACTTATGAAGTAATGGAGAAAGATGGATTTTTGTTTGATTGTGCTAGAGATGTATAAGCTGAATAAACATTATTTAGACATTGAGATCTATTTGTCTTCCTTCCAATTCGAGAGTGCTAATTAGAATTATACGTGGTAGAGCCATGCTGCAGTTATATTAGTAGTATAGTTGTAGCACGAATGGGTCGGCTCGACCGGGGAAGGACCACGCTCTCACAGAATACCAGCGTAAAACAGTAAATATTTTGTAATGTAAAAAAATGTCACGTGTAAGAAAAACGGGATGATATAGGTTACTATACCATCCTGTGGATTTTGTGTCGTAAAAGGTGACAATGGGAAACTAAAACATGGGCAGTAACAGCTTCCACATAATCACTGAAAATAAGACAAAAATATGCAGTTGTGAATCTGCCTGTGCAGGCGAAATTCCCCCTTTTAGACAATATATAGGGGATACCTATGTTCAGCAGTGGACTTGGTTGTAATGATGAGGATAATGACATTTAAATTACCCAGTCTGCCAGTTCTGCTCATAGTCTTCGCCGACAAAGGTGTAGAAAGTGTAGATCATTGTCATTTACACGTCTTCCTTCAGTTGCTTTATCTAACACATGCTGCTGATCACAAAGTCGAGTCGGGAGGACAGCGACGGAGCCATGTGCTTGCAAAGTTTGATGCATATCATTTTATTGCTGATATATTATACTTTTAAGGTCTGGTATAGTGCTTCTACATCTATCACAAGAACAAGTTTTAAAATTTAACATAAACCCAGTATAAAAATGTGCAAATAAAAAAAGGAACAATAGTTTTAAAATTAATATTTAGCCTTTTTATCACGCATGTCTAAGGCGTGATGGCATTTCTTACCGATTGTAGTAGTAGATATGCACTAAAGTGAATTATACTTCAATGGTTTTACCCAGCTACAATATGTTTATTTCATAGTATAGTGGTGTTGGGTGTAGTAGTAGCAGTGATGCTGCATGTAATTGGGAGACGGTCCCTCCTACTTTAACATGTTTCCTGTCCATGAGGTAAACCCTGACCTCATTGAAGATTTCCACTGACACGTTCATGAGGTCACTATTACCTCACGACCCTTGCTATAAATATTTATATACATTTACATAACATAATTTCATATGGGGTTGACCTCATTGGGTTTTCGGCCTATTAAAAAAAACCAAAACAAATGAAAAATAATTAATTAACATCTAAACTGTATTATTGATTCTATATTAAACCATTATAACCGAAATCTAAAGTGGACATGTGGGTGTAATCATGATTTTATATGCGGACAGGGAATGTGTTAATGAAATGTCTTCGACACGAGAAAATAAAATTTCGTCGGGTAAATTTTTTTAAAAATCTAGTTTGTACTATTTTGAAATAAGGTTTCTCTCGGCGTATATTCATGGATTGTCGCAAAGTAACTCCCGATTCTATTAATTATCGTAAATTTGGTGTGAAGGATATTATTTCTGATAATAAGCAGCAATATTAAACGTAGAACCATGCTGTAGCTATATTACTGGTATTGTTGTAGCACGAATGGGTCGCCTCGAGCGGGGTAGGACAGCAATTTCACAGAATACCAGCTTAAAATAGCAACTTACGCTGCTGTGTTTCGTATGGTAAGCGTAGACACCGGAGACCCTTTTTACGGGAAACAAGGCATTCCATCTTAGTCCTCACTAGTGATAACTGATAACGCATCTGCATCTTGATTCGTAATTGAGTAGAGATGTAGATGACTGTGTGTTCGTTTGTCACCTGTATCCTGTAAAAAAATGTGTACAGTATAATTAAATGCTGTAAGAATTACTTTTCTTTGTTCTGGAGGTAAAGACTCCTCATTCTTATTTACTTAATAAATGCTTAACTTTAATCCCATTTTTATTAAGCAGTGTTGTAGCCCGAGAGCTTCTTGATAAGTTAAAAAATAATGCCATTAATAAGCGTTGGAATTATGGAAAATTAATGAGAATATTAGGTAATTCATTGTAACAGTAATTCCTTTATTAAATTCAGGTGTGTAAATTTTTTTAGAAACCACTTTTACACCACTACTTTTGGTGCGTTTCAGAGTAACATATTATTGTCCAGCATCTCTGTCCTTATAAAATTCATTTGCTAAGTATATCCCATACTACAGGACGATTATTACGCGTTCCACTTCATGTTCGCAATAAAAGGAAAGTAGCTATTGGCATTATTATTAAGTACTTAGTTTTATAGGCATCAAAAAGTTTTATTTAAGTTACTACAAGTCCATTTAATACTTTGAAATATATGATAATATATACATAACAAGTAATATGGTAAATAAATTCTAACGCCTGAGATTCTCGTCAATAATGAAAGATAAGATAAGACACAACGCGGGATCCTCCATACCCGCATAAGGCAGCAGACTCCCACTCCCCTCCTTTCTAGATTTACAACCCACCCCCCCCCCCCCTATTGCTTCGGGCGAAAAAAAAGTTACTTCAATATCAGGGTAAATTTATTCTGTGCTTCAATATCAGTTAGATTTTTTTTGAGGCGCGACGACAGCGCCGCCACATCTCCCCGGCGAACTTTTTTAAAAGTATAATTACTTACATATTTTTTTCTATAAATTGGTTTATTTGTCCCTTATTAAATACACAAGTACTCATTACATGGTTCAAAGGAAGACAAAACGCAGTTTAATTGTGTTGAGAATACACATTTTGTTTTTGCATACTATACATAATAAAGTCTTTCAGATCTACATGTGGCACCATCATGGCTTATTTAACTTAATGTTAACTTTATTTACTAAATTTTAAATACAAATAACAATCATTAAATCTAAATTAAAATTTTGATTGTGATGCTTATTTTGAAGAATTTACATGATTAAATTATTTGTATACCTAATTAATATTTTATATAGTAATTTGTGACAGTATTACATTCATACAAAAAATACATTAATCATATAATATTGTTTTATATACAACAAAAGGATTTCTGTAAAGATTATACAAAAACACATGAAATTATTTTTTTGGTAACATTTTTGTGAACATTTACCATACCATGTCATATTAGATGATAGATGAAAAATAAAAATTTTACTTCTTATTTTACAACCAGTCTTATTTTTAATTACAGAATGTTTTTACCTTTTAATATACACTGAAAATATAAAAACATTTATAAAACACCAAATCATGTATCTTTTTTTATAATCCGCATTTATTATTATTGATAGAGCTTTAAAATTGTTAAATAAACAATATTTAAATTGGTCTATAATCTGCTTACACTCGTGCCGGTTTTCTTGTGCCATCAGTGTGCTTTTTAACTTCAATAAACAGAATTTTCTCAATCAAACAAAATTTAAAAATTATAAAGAAAGCCTCTTAAAATACCTATACAATATTTTATAAAATTTAATATCTATCAAATATTTATCTTAACATATTTAAAAATAATTATTGTATGTATTCTCATTAATGCTTTGAGTAAAAGTATCTCACCCTAAGTTAGTAAACACATCGAAATTAAAACTTAAGAAATTTAAAAATTTACTACTTGTGTCCAACCGAATCTTCTGGTTCATTTCGACCATCTTCGGCCAAAAAAGCAAAATGTAAGAATTTTTGCATATGTTGTCAGCAAAGCGGGCCCTGTACTCTTTATGTTTTAGACTATTAGTGTAGTATATAGAGCTAAAAATTCAGTTATCTATTAGTTAGTTAGTTTATGATGGGCTGTTTTCCGCAACTACACGTCTAAGCGCGTATTTTGCGTGTGGGCAGGAATAATGTGGTTATTTGAGCCATGATATTTCCCCGAAGAAGTTTAACAGTCCTTTGATGTTGCAAGCAACTTCGGGGAGCGATCCCGGCGTGCCGAGATGTTTAGCCCTGTATGAAGCGACTTCTGGACATGTCAGCAACATGTGAGCCATCGTTTCTTCCTCTCCCATGCATGCCCTGCACAGGGGGCTATCAGTAACACCTATGGTGAACAAATGTTTGATAAAAGTGCCATGTCCTGTGATAGCAGTTGTTACTATCCTGATCTGTGGCTTGTTCAGTTTCATTAGAACCTTGGTTAGACGACTGTGTCAGTTAGCTATAACCCTCTCAAAAATGAGAGTAGGCTTGTGCCCAGGTGTGGGACATATATAGGCTGTAATTTTAACATTTTTTAATAATTACATAAATTTATTTCATTTATAATTTTAAATTATTTCTCAGAATTATTTAAAATCTGTGGCATTTTATTACCTGTGCTAATGTGTTGGCAGAGACAGAAGGTATTACTTGATTTATGAGGTAGGATATTAAATATCTGGTAGTCTAAACTAAACGCACGAGGTTACTATTGCTATGTATTTTAGGGCTTTATCATGTAAAAAGGTCATAATTTTTCTGTAATCTAGGAGCTACATTATCCAGTTGTACCATGATTGTAGTTTTTTGTTCATTAACACACACTTGAAAAGAACTTTTTGACTCATATCAGATTTTGATGTTGGTACATGTTTGTCAAGCTCCAAGCCACGATTGGCTATGTGAAAATAATGCCAAATGAATCTACTTTGCACCTCCACAATAAAACCTCACACCCATTCATTGGTTGAATGTTAAATATGTTTCCATCCAAATTTTGACTCTGTTCTGCAGTTGAAGTTGCATCAACTCATTTGGCAGCCAAACTGTATGTTTGTATGACTTTCCTAAAGTGTGGAATCGCTTTTCCATTCAGAGCTCTTAAGTTGCTCTGCTCGTCAACATGAAGTAGATCTAGAATACATATCTATGAGCCTTTTTAATTTTTCCACATTTATTGCAGGTCATCAAACAGATCATAAGTTCCATCCTTAATTCTGTCTGATGGTGAAAAAAAAAAAACAAATATCCGCACATCATTGTAAGGTCTCCGCTTCAGTAATTTTTCGGTCTAAATAAAATTTGCAAAATATGAGTAGAACTTTTCTAAGAGAAATGTCCATAATTTATTGTTTGACTGCCAAAGGTTTTTGTTTAATAGAATAAGGGTGACAAATGAGCACACAGTCCACCTGATGATAAGTGGATGCAGTGGCCCATAGACATCTACAATTATCCTTGATTAAGATCCAGATGCGTGGTCAGCCCTGAGGACAAGAGCCTCTTTCCCGAAGGTCCCGGCCATACCACCAAACAAAACACTGCTATTCACAGTAATTAGTGAGAGCATGGTCCTTCGCTGGTCGAGCCAACCTATTCATGCTACAACCATAACAAAGCTCCAACATGGCTCTACCACTTAAAGTCCAGTTGTCAAATGATTTAAGGGCGAACACTCCAAGAAATTCTAGCTTCTATAACATTTTAGAAACAAACTAAAAAACTAGTAGGTTTATTAGTTGCTAACTTAATATTTATATTTTGAGCTGTGGTAGTACAGGGTCCAAGTACTTGCTGTAGATTTTAGTGTTTTGTTTTTTTATAGCATTGGGTGACAAGCAAGCACACAGTCCACCTGATGGCAAGTGGATGCTGTAGCCTATAGACATCCACATTTATTGTCAATTAAGAATTAAAATGCAAATGTGTTGTCTCTGCCTCGTTTCCAGTAAAAAGGGTCTCTAGTTCTCTACACTCGCCATATGAAACAGCAGCGTTACACTGCTATTTTATGCTGGTATTCCGTGTGTGAGAGTGTGGTCCTGCCCCGGTTGAGCTAAAAAAACCATAACATTATAATATAATCATGGTCAATCTTTGACGACGCCAAAGAAATTGTTTGTTAGAGTTAATTTTCTCATGTGCATGGCTGAGTAGGAAACCATAGTGAGGAAATAAAAATATTTCAAATCATGCAAAATTTTTCAAAATGCACTGATGCAGTGCAACAGACTAATAGCCCTCTCCGAAATGAAAATGGCTGTTTGACCGTACAAAATAAGTTGTATCTTAAATTAAACAATTAACTGAATGTTGCTCAAATGCCGACCGTTAAAACTTTTTATTTTGTCCTATTAATAAAAAGTTAATTTAAATGAATTAAGTATTGGTGTCAATAAAAGAAAATATATCATTGCTATGTAAATTGAAATGAATGCAAATTGCAATTATATATTTTCATGTCTATGTAACTACATACATCATTTTACTTGGTAGAGCCATGCTGCAGCTATATTAGTAGTATAGTTGTAGAACAAATGGGTTGGCTCAACCGGGGAAGGATCAAGTTTTACACAGAATACCAGTGTAAAATAGCAGCATAACGCTGCTGCGTTTCGTATGGTGAGTGTAGAGAACTGGAAACCCTTCTCATTGGAAAGGCGGCATTCCATCTTAGTCCTCACGGGTGACAAGGCATCTGCACTTTGATTCATAATCGAGGATAGATGTAGATATCTATGGGCTACAACAACCACTTACCATCAGGTGGACTGTGTTCAAGTTTGTCGACCTTATTATATAAAAAAAATAGTACAGTATTTTTTTATATAATAAGGGTGCTTTGAATTCTTGCTAGTGCTAGTAGAAATTTCTTAGCACAATTAAAATGTAACAATCTTCTTTGGCTTTGTACAAAAACTAAGCTTCGGTCGGACACTTCCTGCTACATTATTTGTACAAGAGCTCAGTTGTGTACACAATATGATACTATTTTTTCCTCTATGTTTCACATTTAAATAATTTTCATCTGCACCGTGATCTCACATGTAACTTCAACACATAATTTAATAGAAGTATGTGGATTTTGAGACCACATTTAAGCAATTCACATAGACCACCAACCATGTATTAAATATTTGTTACACTATAAGCATATACATAGTCTGTTCGCTAAGATATTGTTGGAACACCTGAAGGTGCATTTTTTTAAATAAATATTTTCCTATTCTAAGAATAATATAGATTATATTATTCTTATAGTTATTGTAACAAAATATGAATATAAATAATAAACACAAGTTAGTTTAGCAAAAAACCTTTTACTATAGCACTTCATTTTAACATGCCAAATTCTTGTTTGATTGTAGGTCATGTGCGGCAACCTTTGATATTGTAGCAGCAACAAGATGCCGCATGAAGGCAACTGTATCTAAGGGAACATACTACATAAAATATGTAGAGCTCAAGATAGTTAAAAATAATCACTTGTAAACCAAGATGTGTTTTTGCACCCAATAGATATTGCTGGAGTTCTATAACATAGCAGACAGGCTTGCGTAGGTCAGGCAACTTTTAAGAACATCTGATAATATTAACTAAACACTATTATGCTTACTCAAAATAATAACTTTTCAAATGGGCAAAGATTATCCAAAAAACTGATAATCTTAAACTACAATGACACTTTAATTTCATCATTTTTATACTTACATTATCACACAACACTGAGGCCACCAGTTGTAATGTAATTTTTTTTATATTTATACTTGAGGGTCAAAATCATTACCATCATTTAAAGCATTAGGATCTTCCATTTCCTCCTTGGCATCATTTTCAAAACTTGGATCATTAATTGGATTGTGTATGTTTAAGGCTGGACTTAACTTAGGTGGCTGAGGTGCTGGAGTAACTTTTGCAGATACAGAAGGATTAGGTGCACTTTTTGTAGTTAAAGATGCTTTTAATCGCATGATTTCCTTTTCCAACTCTTCAATTTTTTCTTTTCTTTCTGCTAACTGAGTAGTAAGAGTATCTTTTTCCAATCTTAAAGTCTCTAATGTTGCCGATTTACTAACTTGAAGATTTTTTAAGCTTTGTAGTTCAGTCTTACAGTATTCAAGATCAACTAAAGTACGATTTGCTTGAGTTTCTGTTTTAGTAATTTTACTAAGGTACTCAGAAATCTGATCATTAAGCCTTACCTTTTCCTTTTCCAAATCATTCATTTTAGTGTTATATCCATCTCGTTGTTCAAGAAGAGTCAAGGACTCTTGCACACATGTTGTTTGAGCTTTCGAACACTCTTGTAATTGTGCACTTAATTCACCGACTTTGATTTGTAATTCATTCTCCATACTCCAACTATTAAAAAGTGAAAGGGTGAGTAAAATGCACACCGCAAACACTATGTACATCGGCCAGCGACGCATATTTTCCAAGCCCATACTATAATAAATAAAAATCTATCTGGATATTCCCTCTCTTTACAAATATTTACCATTAACACTTTCTAGAGTTTATAAAAATGAAGAAAATTTGCATGACGGTTGACTGCGCCTTACCATAGATGAATATAATAGTAATAGATATTTTCATTTTCAGTTTATATTTTATACAAAGATACAAAGGTACTCTGTGACGAATTATTTGCGATACTACCATATCGATAGTTTCCCTAAGAAAAAGAGAAAAACTCACAAGCATTAGAAAATACACTCGATCAATTAAAATAATCTTTTTAGTTGGTCTGCGTAGTAAGGTTTTTAGGGTTTCATACTATGGTTTCATAGTTACACAACAAGGACGCTTATAGCTTAGCTAAGTTCAACAGTCACACAACAGTTTGTCTGCGACTTAATACAGAGACTTCTAAACTTACGCTTAGGAATATTTGTAATAATAATAAATAAGTTAAATATTAGTCAAAAATCGGGTGTTTATAAACTTTGGAATAAAATGCACAGGCACAACCTAGTAGCCAGAATTCTACACCAGGAGCTCGCTCTGAAATACGGTCTCGTGGACCGAAAATTGCCGTATTACAAGTACTTGCCGGAAGCCGTGCTCGAAAATGACCGCGCCAGGCTCTACTGGGACCGGACCATCATCACGGACAGGACTATTCCTGCGAATAAGCCTGATATCGTGCTGATGGACCGGGCATAGTCAAGGATATTTTTGGTCGACATTACCATTCCGTATGACGAGAACCTCGTGAAAGCCAAAACAGACAAGCAATCAAAATATTTGGACCTGGCTCACGAGGTGACCGACATGTGGGGTGGTCTGCCGAAATTATTCCTGTAGTCATGTCTGCAAACGGGTTAATCCCAGCCAGCCTCTCGGGCCATCTGAGGCGACTGGGACTCCATGACGGACCGCTCCGGGCTCAAATGCAGGAGAAGGTGCTCGATACCGCCCGCATCGTCCGCCGGTTTCTTTCCCTTTCCCCTTAACCCTCGGCCGTTTGGTCTCCCCTGCCGAGGGCTTCCATCTGGTTGGGCTTTTATTTATTTATGTATTATTTATTTATTTATGTTAGTATATGAAATATATATTTAAGTATATTTATTTTTCCCTTTATATATTTATCCAGCCCAACCAGATGTGATTACTCTATTAATAACCCAAAAAAATAACATTTAAAAATATTAATCATAACAATAATGATAATTAGTCGCAGGTTTGTTATCGCACAGCGCGGTCACTCGCTACTTTGGTGGGGAGCGGTTGTGTCGGCGTGTATAAATAACAGCCGTTTCGGCTCGCCGCTAAAAAACTAAACAACAACTAAAAACTAAAAAAACAAAAAAAAAACTCGCCACTCACTTAGCGGTCAGCCGCCGTAGAGTCTACATCACCTAAGGTTACCTCGTGTAGAGGCGAAACACGTGTCGTATTATCGTCGATGGTGGGTCTTACCTGGAATAGTGGTGCTGGGACTAGTGTTGACGGAGTTAGTGCATGCAATTGAGGGAGGGCGGGAGGTGCTCTTCAATCCAGGTAAGAAAAAAATTGTCAGTTTGTAACTTTATTTATAAAAAATCAAAAACTTTTTACGCCGCGAGAAAGTAGAAAAATATGTTTTTCTTGTAAGATATTGACCTGAGAACATTGAAACCACTACGAATGTTTTGCAAATTGATTACTGATTCTGTAAATATTGCCTTTATTGCATTATTTGCATAGACACTAAGTAATAAATTAATAATTTTTTCGTCAACTACTCTACATCAATGCGGGTGGTTCGTGTACCATATAAATCGTATCGAAAAAAATTAGATTATTGCGGAATCGTTAGAAATATTTGTAATTTCAGGTAAAAAAATTGTCAGAAAAAATTAGACAATGGCGGAATTGTTATAAATATTCATAATCTCAAGTAAAAACTTGTCAGTTTACAACTTTATTTATAAAAAATCAAAAACTTTTTACGCCGCGAGAAAGTAGAAAAACGTTTTTTTGTAAGATATTCATTTGAGAGCATTGAAACAACTGCGAATCGTTTGAAAATTAATTACCGATTCTGTGAATATTGCATTTATTGTTTTATTCGCATAGATACTAAGTAATAAATTAATTATTTTTTCGTCAACTATTCTACACCAATGCGGGCGATTCGCGCACCGTATTGTATAAATCGTATCGAAAAAAGAATAGATAATTGCGAGATCATTAGAAATTTTTGTAATCTCAAGTAAAAAAAATGGTCAGTCTATAACTATATTTATAAAAACTCAAAAACTTTTAACGCCGCGAGAAAAAAGAAAAATATGTTTTTCTTGTAAGATATTGAAATGAGAACATTGAAACCACTGAGAATAGTTTGCAAATTGATTACGGATTCCGTCAATATTGCCTTTATTGCGTTATTCGCTATAGCAAATTTTTTCCACCATCAATGCGGGTGGTTCGTGTACCATATTGTATAAATCGTATCGGAAAAAATTAGATTATTGCGGAATCGTTACAAATATTCGTAATATCAGGTAAAAAAATTGTCAAAAAAAATTAGACAATGGCGGTATCGTTAGAAGTATTTGTAATCTCAAGTAAAAACTTGTCAGTTTACAACTTTATTTATAAAAAATCAAAAACTTTTTACGCCACGAGAAAGTAGAAAAACACGTTTTTGTGTAAGATAATTGATCTGAGAACATTGAAACAACTGCGAATCGTTTGAAAATTAATTACCGATTCTGTAAATATTGCCTTTATTGCGTTATTTGCTATAGATACTGAGTAATAAATTAATTATTTTTTCTTCAACTATTCTACACCAATTAGGGCGGTTCGTGTACCATATTGTATAAATCGTCAAATAATTTTTAATATTTGTAATTTCAAGTAAAAAAATGGTCAGTTTATAAACTTATTTATAAAAAATAAAAAACTTTTAACGCCGCATTCGATTCCGCAAAATCAATACGATTAAACCGCAAAAAAACCACAGACATTTATTTTTAATCAATATCTACTTTCTTTTTATAAATAAAGTTATAAACTGACAATTTTTTACTTGAGATTACAAATATTTCTAAAGATTCCGCAATTATCTAATTTTTTTCCGATACGATTTATACAAATTATTCGCGAACATCGTGTAGCTGAACAGAACCGACTTTACCTTGGACTCTACCTCAAGTGACTACAATTTACATATTTATATTTATTACTGGCAAGTAACTTATTTGATCACGTGACTTGGTAGCTATAGGCTAGTAAAATCCTTCATCGACTTCTTTGGTTTATAGCCACGAGGTTATTAGCAATTTTTCAATTTATCAGTGGTATAATAAACAAAAACTTCATATCCTCCGTACAAAATGCCTCCTAGTAATCCATTGCCGCCTAAGGAAAATGCCCTTTTCAAACGAATTTTGGTAAGTTTCGTTGTAAACACATAATTTTGTTCGTCTTGTCATCCCTGTCTTATATTTCAAAATAATAAAAAAAATATTTTGTAGAAATAAATAAAATGTATTACACTGGCTTAAATTTACTTAGACTTTGTAGCATAGTTTCATTTTTAATTAACATCGGCTTATTCCAAATAAATACATGACAAAAACAGCGACCTTGCACTATTTGGTTGCTTCCTATAGTAAAAATAGGTTAGCATTAATTTTCATTACAATTTTACATGACTTTTACCTTCCAGAGATGCTATGAACATAAACAGTATAAAAATGGGTTAAAATTCGCGAAGCAAATACTGTCCAATCCAAAATTTGCCGAACATGGAGGTGAGCGTTTGTTTTTTTAACGTATGCATGAATTATAAGAAAAATATCCCTTTTAATTGTTGAGCGAACAGTTTATATCATAAAATGTTATATATTGTGTTGTAGAAACGTTGGCTATGAAAGGATTGACACTGAATTGCCTTGGCCGCAAAGAAGAAGCCTATGATTATGTGCGTCGCGGTCTACGCAATGATTTAAAGTCTCCTGTGTGCTGGCATGTATATGGACTGCTTCAGCGATCAGACAAAAAGTATGATGAGGCAATTAAATGTTATCGTAATGCACTCAAGTGGGAAAAAGAGAACATTCAAATACTCCGTGACCTTTCATTGCTTCAAATTCAGATGAGAGATTTGGAGGGATATAAAGTAAGTATATTCCAATTCCTAAATCATATAAGAAATAATTTATTATCTCTGATGGGCTTACAAGCAATCCTCATGTTGCAAAAATTTCGTGATACGGAAAATGCTTTAAAGCTACCTTCCATGAACAAAATTGGAGAAATGGTTTTCTTTATACTAAAGTAATACAGTTATATGTACTGGCGCAAAGTCTAGCAGTGATCGTTATTGTGCATAAGTTGAAAATAAGGAATAGTAAGCGGGTCGCGGGCGGGTATGCATATCACTGAATGGCTGTGCGTATTGTTTGCATCCACTGTTTGGCTTCTGCTACTTGCATATGGCTACGGCTATTAGCATACTGATACAACATGCACAGCTATCCCTTCCATGTTTTATTCACCACTAGAGTTAGGTGCCGCGACTTGTACTAATTATAATCATCAACAACTGAGCATGGTGCTCTCGATAACTCCCAGCATAGGCTTGATATGGAAGTTGAATAGCTTGACAGACACCATTGGGATTATTTATCATAACCCTGAGGTCTTATGTTATGGCAGAGTCACTTAAAGACCTTATGCTATGGCTTCCATAATGACTATAAATATATATTTTATAGTAATTATGGAGGAATTGCTGGATGACCTCAACACTATCCATAGATAACCACATCTGTCCATCGATGTTCTGTCAAGAACAGAACATAGATGTTTTGTGTATGGGATCTAACATATAATGCTTCATGACTAGTGAAAATGGTTGCTGATTTTCAGCACTAATTTTAAGAAACATGCAATGTTATTCTGCTTATTTATACTTTTATTTCTTGGGAACATTGCTTTTTTAATATCAAGCTTACCTATTCATGGTCTAGATTAAATGATAGGTCCTTATTTTGTGACTTAAGAAATTGAAATTTCATTTGTTAAATTGAAATGGTTTTTAATTTATTACCATTTTAAATGAGGTGCCTCTGATTGGAATAAAACTGCAAAAGGAGCACTGCTGGTATCCTCTTATAATATTATTTATAATTTATAACATTTGCCTTGTATAAAAATATCTATATAATGAATAGATAAATAATAACTTTAATTATACAAAGTACTAGCGGATACCTGGTTTGCGCTACTATGTTTTAAAAATAATACTTTTTGTTTATTTCTTGGAAAAAAAAAGGAAATGTTAATCTTTTTTTTTTAAATTATAATATTATTTTTTTAAATTATTATCGCATTATAGTGGTTTAAAATCATCTTTGCATTATTGCTTTTCTAATGAAACTAGTTTGGGGAACATTGGTTTGATGGTTTTAAAGTCTATAACGGACAGAGGTATAAACATATTTTGTGTTTTATATGGATAGAGAGATAATTAAAGTATTATGTGTTGTTGTTTGAATTCCATTTAGCTATATGACTACTCCTAATTCATATAATGTACACAGATAAAACATTGATATAAATAGATAGTAAAGTGATATTTATGTGATAATAGTATTATAGCATATATATGAGGGCTACACTAAAAGTTTTGGGAATGGAATATTTCCACTGTTCCTGTTATATTGAAATCTTTTTAATTGAAAACTCCTTGGTTTTAAAAATCAAATACCATTTATTTATTTAAAAAAAGATTCTTGGTCTTGTCACAAGGTTCTGTTAAACTTGTTTAGTCGTTGAGAAAATGGAATTGACTCGAGAAAATTCAAGAGCGATGATTTATTATGACTTTCGAAGTGGTTTAACACAAAAACAGTGTGGACCGGATGATTTCTGCATTTGGTGATGAAGCCCCATCCAAAACCACAATTTATCGCTGGTTTGCTGAATTTCAACGTGGACGTGTCAAGCTCAGTGATGATCCCCATCAAGGTCGTCCAAAAACTAGTCACCCAAGAAAACGTTGATGCTGTGCGTAAGCTGATTGAGGAAGATCGACATGTGACATACCACGAAATTCAGACAACTTTAGACATTGGCATGATACAAATACAAATAATTTGCATGAACAATTAGGTGTAACAAAGGTGTTTTCCCTATGGATACCGCAATTGCGCTCTGTGAAGAACAAAAAGTGAGGGTAAGTTAAAAAAAAAAAAAAAAAAGCTCGCGTTACTTGGTGTGTCAGAACTCTCGAAAGATTCCACGCAGGATCCTCAAATGCTGTATACAACATCGTATCAGGTGACGAATCCTGGATATACGCATACGAACCTGAAACAAAAAACCAGTCACGAGTTTGGGTGTTCGAAAATGAGTTAAAGCCAACAAAAATTGTTCGTTCACGGATTGTTGCAAAAAAAATGATAGCCACATTTGTGTCCAAAACCGGCCATGTTACGACCATTCCTCTTGAGGGAAAAAGAATGGTTAATGCAGAATGGTATGCTAGTATTTGTTTGCCACAGGTCGTTTCTGAACTCCGTAAAGAGAACTGCAACAGCTGCATCATCCTCCATTATGACAATGCGAGTTCTCACACCGCACACAGAACAAAAGAGTTTTTAGAGCAAGAAAACATAGAATTATTAGACCAACCGCCGTACAGCCCGGACCTAAGCTCAAATGACTTCTATACTTTTCCTAAAATAAAGAATAAATTGCGTGGATAGAGATTTTCATCACCTGAAGAATCTGTGAACGCCTACAAAACTGCCATTTTGGAGACCACAACTTCCGAATGGAATGGTTGCTTCAATGATAGGTTCCATCATATGGAAAAATGTGTCAAATTTCGCGGAGAATACTTCGAAAAGCAATAAATACATTTTTAAATAGTAATGTTGTCACTTCCTTGATTCCCGAAATTTTCAGTGCCGTCCTCGTATATACACATATTAGCATATATATATACAAGCAGGCTAATTCCACAATAGTTTTTACAGCCCTGTTGTGACTTTTTTTTATACAGTGCAGCTGTACTTGCTAGCATGATTTTAATTGTTTTCATTATTTCATTGATAATTATCTTATAACTTCGTCCTTTTTATTCAGTTTCTTTTCATTTACTTGAGATACCTTCTCACTTGATTTAATGCATTGTTTAAAATTGAATACTTGAATTATCCATTGTATTTAAATTTCTCCAATTGATAACATCAGTTATGAAGAACATATTAGTCTTGATGTGTCTGTAAATTTACATATAGAGTGTAAACTCTTTATAACTAAATTCAAGGGACCAGGCAGTTTTTTTCGTTATAAATAATTTTCATTATACGGAGGGAACAGAAAAAATTTACTAAATTTAACCAATTACAATAATTTCTAATTTTATTACTATCAATAGGTAAATTATTCTATATTATGTTAACTTTGCCTGATGTGTTTTGCTATGCCAATATTTTTTTAAGTATTTTGTGCATGTCTTGGGATGTGGTGGAATCATCTTCATGAAACAATAAGAAATTTTCTACAACTTTGGCGGCATCAAGTGCTTGTTCGTCCACTTGATCATCTTCATCAGCTTAATTTTGTTCCTCTTTACTTTTTCACACTGAATCAATAATGTCTTCATGAGTAAGCTAAGTGGTTGTGGCAAGGACCTTATCTATATTTTTATGTGTTTATAAATTTTCGCTGAAATGATTCAATTGTATGCTGAACTGTTAAATCCAATCACTCGGTGGTAGTGTGTCCTCACTATTAAACAGCTCTGTTTCTACTACTGTCTGGCTATTACAGTCCCGCGTGACGAAAAGAATGCTGTATGGTCGCTGCTGTTACCTCTTTCCAGGCTTTCAATATGAAATTCACTGCTTGTGGTATATTAATCAGGGTCTTGCCATTAGTTTCAATCAAGTCCATCAACAATTTCCTTTTATAGTGGCACTCTAGACTTTTAATCACACTCTGATCCATCGGCTGCAAATTACTAGAACTAAAATTTTCCGTCCCTTTAATTCCACAACCCACTTTCTAGCTTCCTCTTCAAACAATTGAAAATGTCATTTGGCGAATACTTCTCCATTAATTTAGGCCACACTTTATTAATTCAATCGTTAATCACGTTCATGTCAACGTGTCTCGCCTCTCCGTTCATTTTCCAATAGGTAATGTTATGATGGTTCTTGAATTTTCCAAGCCATGTTCAGCAAACTTCTCAGCCTTGGCTTTAACAATTGGACCCAAGATGGGTACATTATTCTGGCACTGATTGTTAAACCACGACAAGTTTGCTTGATCTTGTTGTCAAATTTTGGCTTCCTCAATTTTTTTGAAGACAATCCCTGCAGTTCCGCCTGTAAAATCGCTTCTTTGTTTTTCCAAATGGTAGCAACAGTCGATGGACTAAGGTCTAAACATCTTCCAACGTCATTTTTCTTTCCTCCCTTTTCTATCACATGTATCAAACAAACTTTTTCGTTAACACATAATGCTTTTCTTTTACTGGCCATCTTGACAGTTTCAAAGATTGTTTACGATTGATAATACAGGACAGGTTACCATGGTGCCTTTAGTAACCGAGACCAAAATTTCCTACAGAGAGTGTAATCTAAGTATAATGGCACACATGTTAAGGCAATTAACAATAACAAAGGCAAGACAGCTGTTTATAACCTCTGGTGTCTTTCTTAGAAATTTCCACACCTCAAAAGATTAGTTTTGTAAACTGATTATAAAAACAATTACAGTTAAATATGTTGTCGATGTCTAAATATGAAAATATTTCTTGTAGAGAATGGCTGTTGAATGATAAAGAGAGTGAATAATGTATGGGTTTTGTGTTAAACCAACCAAATTTGACTAATTTCTACATTACAGAAAGTTTTTCGTTATAACAAATGACTATAAAGAGCTTACACTGTATTAGACTTAGCTAAGTGTAACTTATTAAAATAAGTGCTTAAGTGATATTTGACTAAACATAAAGTCGACATGTCGTGTAGTGGCGGTTGAGAATATCCACTACCCCTTATCTTCACGTGGGTGTCGTAAGAGGCGACTGAGGGAGACAGGCAGGAGATGGGCAGCAGCATCTTCCTGATATCAACAACTATACAATAAAAAACTGCGGTTACCAACCCGCTCGCCAAGCGTGGCAACTATGGCAAATATCCCCCCATGAGCAACGACGCAAACAAACTGCCCCCGGTCCCAGGCTGCCCCGCTATCCCTGGCTACGGTGACGACCATGGTAACTGCGGGGCAGGGGGTGCTAAAAATCTCCGGTGTAGGTTCGGTTGCCACTTACGACGACTCGACCTAGCAACATATAACGTATGCACCCTGAGGACTCACGAGAAGATACTGGAGCTGGAAGAAGAGGTAGACAAGTTGCGCTGGTATATTATTGGATTATCTGAGGTCCAAAGGGAGGGGGATTGGAATTTTGTCTGAATTCCAAATATTAGCCGAATATTTATTACGAAATATTTGTGTTTTTAATAGTGATGGTTCTGGCTGTGATTTAAACCGATAAAACATAGTCAAATCTTAAGAGCTTATCCTGTATGAGAAGTAAATTATCGTAACTATAAAACCGTTATTCTTTTTAGGACACTAGGTATCAATTGTTTATGCTAAGACCCACACAGCGAGCATCATGGATTGGTTTTGCTATGAGTTATCACCTCCTCGGTGATTATGAAATGGCAAACAGTATCTTAGACGCATTCCGCACTAATCAGATGAAGGGACCATATGATTATGAGCATTCAGAATTATTACTGTATCAGAATATGGTGCTAGCAGAATCAGGGCAATATGAGAGAGCCTTACAGCATTTACAGAAGTTCCAAAGTCAAATTCTTGATAAGTTATCTGTGAAAGAAACCTCTGGTGAATATTATTTGAAACTCAAGAGGTAAGTGGTATTTCCTTAAAAATATTTTAATAAATTAATTTACATAAAATAACATTAATTATCTTTAAATATAATTATAAAAATATGTCTGCCTATATAATATTATAAAAATGATCTTTGTTTTTTTTTATTTAAATATGTATGGCAAACAAGTCCAAAGCCTATTTGACAGTAAGGGGTATGAATCAGAAGGAATGTATCTTTTTTTTATTACAATCAAATAACAAACGGTGTTTTTCTCATTAGCTGTCTTTAGAACCAACTGCCCGAAAAATCTTGTGGTTACATGGATTAAAAAACAGGCGAATTCTTTATGTATAGTGCAATATCTCGGCGGCTAGTTATATATATACTTTATTGAAGAGAACAGAATAATATTTATTCAATATTGATTATATCCTAATCCTAGATAGAGAAACCTATAGACAAATTGACGCCTTCTTTCGCATTCGCACACGAAAAAGATAGATTTATGCATACGTCTTGCATAGAAATGAGATAGAGCGGTGTGATTGTTTGTCACTTTCACCGTGCCGGTTTTTTTGTTTAGCAAACTCTACAGTTTGCTAAACAACTTTGAAAGCGTAGCGATTTAAGTAAGGAGTTTACAAGTTGATTTAGGTGAGAAAAAAGTGTTATGTGAGCCTAAGATTGGTGAATCTTGTTCAGTTCAGTTCTTAGAACAATTAAATTTTTTATCTAAATGTGTTTAAAAGTCATAAAGATTATTGTATAACCTAAAAATTCGTTATTGTCCTTTCTCACTCGAGGCCACGCCGATCATTAGTCTATAGGTTTCTCTGTCTACGATCCTAATACTAATGAGTAATTTTTTTTTATTTACTACTGCTTCAGAAAATACTTCTTAGGAAAACACAGCAAGAAGCTCACCACCCTATGACTATTTTATTAGATATTTATAATTTCACAATAATTTTGTACACTATTTAAGTATATGAATTTTAATCTTATCCTTAAGGGTTATTTTTATTAATTTATTCCGTAAAATTATAATAAACTTTATGTACAGTTTTTCTTTAAAAATATATTCTCGTTTATTGACAAATTTTTAACATTTTTTGGGATTTGGTTGTAAAAGCAAACACATTGCCCCATAAATTAATTACTAATTCTCGGTGCAAGTTTTTGTATGTGATAGAGCCATGTTACAGCTATGTTAATAGTATAATTGCGGTATAAATGGATCGATTTGACCGGGGAAGGACCACGCTCTTACAGAGTACCAGCGTAAAATAGCAGCTTCATGTTACTGTGTTTCGTATGGTGAGTGTAGAGAACCGGAGACCCTTCTTACTGGAAAAGAGGCATTCCATCTTAGTCCACACGGCTGAAAATGCATCTGAATTTTGATTTGCAAACGAGGATACATGTAGATGTTTATGGGCCATAGCAACCAGTTGCCATCAGGTGGACTGTGTGCTTGCTTGTCATCCTTATCTAATAAAAAAAAAATAGTCTGAAGTTCTCTAGTTCTGTGGAGTCATAACTAGAACTAAAATTGTATGCTATATTATAAATATAGTTACATTTTGCAGTAAATTTTTAATCTGCTTAGATATGTAATTAGATATTAAATTATTGAAGTTGGTTGTAATCTGTAAACTGTAATTTTTTCCAATCCAGTTATTTATACTATACTTATATTTGTAATTATTGTCGTTTGGTGAAACTACATCACAACATCATATAAGTGAAACAAATGTAAGTGGCTACTTAAATCACAAATCAATTATCTGATATGGTTTTCTGTGAATTTGACTCTTTTTAGAATATTATGCTGATCATGTTGTACATTATATAATTGTTGCTAAGAATTATTAATTTTGTAAATTAATTTCTAGGTTTAAAGAAGCTGAGGGAGTATATGAAGACTTATTAAAAAGAAATCCAGAGAATGTAATGTATTATCATAAACTAATTGAAGCCAAACAACTTAGTGATGCTGATGAAAAAGTGGCCTTCTTTGATGTATATAAGTAAGTAGTTTGGTCTATAAAAACTTCTATTATAACTAACTTCTGAATGCCATGTAGTAGCGTTGAAAGAATATGCACTACCCGATTTCGACTTGCGGATGTCGTAAGAGGCGACAGAGGGAAATTAAAACAGAAGATGGGCAGTAGCATCTTTCTGATGGTAACAATTTAAAGGTTATAAAAACTGTGGTTGTCGTCAACCTGTTTGTCAAATTTTTGTAAAAATTGTGGCAAAGTTCTCCCGATGAGGCAATATATAAGGGAGGCCTATGTTCAGCAGTGGAATTTTATAGGCTGTATGAACTTCTTAACTCTGTAAAGTAACAATTTCAATGGTTCTATTTCAAAAGGACAATTACTATTTATGAAAATAAAGAATAGCGAGAGTATGAACCTTAATGCATAAACATTATATTATTGTCATTCAATTACAACTCATCAAGATTTGATTATGATTGATACTCTTCTCTTCTGCTTTGTTCAACTGACTTCAAAAAAGAAGGAGGTTCTCAATTTGACTGTATTTTTTATGTGTTACCTCAGAACTTTTTTAAGTGAATCGATTTCGATGATTCTTTTTTTATTTAAAAGCTGGTGCTTCTCATGTGATCCCATATAAATTAGATCTATATCTGTTTCTGAGTTATCCTTAATAATACAATATTTAACTTCATTGATGATATTCTCATTTTATTTATATTGAAGTTGGTAGTACAAAATTTTAAATTTTACCACTTGTAATTGAGAATGGTCCAATCCATAGTGCACATGCCTAGCATGGGCCTTTTCTGTATTATATTGTCTTCTATTGTTGCCATTACTGCAATATTTGGGTGGAATGGCATTAGTACCAGAAGTCTGGGTATTTTACACCTGGTCTATAATACAAGATGGTAATATCTTTATCAATCAGAAAACAGGGGACATTTCGTGCATTTCCTGAAGTCACTCATATGATATCTATGATGTGGAGATTCTTTAATGGCGCTATTATATGACTATTAATCATATCCGGAGGAACAATTATAGCCCTAAATACTGGTGTAATATTCACATTGAATACACTATTAATTTTAGATTGTTGTAAAGGAGACTGAGCTATGTACTTTATTTGTTGTATTATCATTGAGTGTTTTATAACATGTTTACCACATGTATGGGGTCCAATTGTAACAAATTAGATAGTTTTGTTATTTAAAAAAAATGGTGTTAATTTGTGGCAAAAAGGGCCATATAGTTCGAAGAACCGATAACAGATGGAGAAGAACGGTTCTCGCGAAGGGTAGGGCCCCCCTAGATGGAGTGACGACCTGGTAAGACATGCAGGAAGTCAATGGATGCAGATGGCCCAGGACCTTGTTTTGTGGCATTCCTTGGGGGTTTGTGGTATTCAGCAGTGGACTTGTGAAGGGCTGTCATGACGACTATTTCTTTAGTTAGTTCCCTATTAATTGAATACATATAGTCGTGAATTGTGTTTTTGGTCTACATTAAGAAATATCTTGTTTTTTTTTTAATTTAATTGAAAATCAATATATCAAATAAATCACTACCATCAAGTTTTTATTATAATTTTTATAGGCAGTAACTTGCTATCTCTGACAAAGTTTAACTAGTCCTCTTGGCATGTGCTGCTAATGCTAATATAAAAAAATTATTCAGTCAAATAATATCAAATAACAAAATACATTTTAGATACAAATGATTTATATTTGTATCTAATTATTATTCAAAATTATTTGCAAGTGCGAATGTATTTTTTTAAATATATTATGAATTAAAGAAAAAGGAAAAAACTTATTTGGTAGCATAAATTTGCGTGTTGTTTTCAAAGGCAAAAAACTCATAGATATTGCCCGCGCCCGCAATTGGAACCGTAACACGCGTAGAATATACGAAATGTAGGTGGTAGAACTATCGTAAATCTCTCGAAGCGATTAATGTCCGCAACGCGTGTCTAAAGGCAACTAGTATAATAAAATTAATAAATTAAAAAATTGTACTCAATTAAATTAATAGAATCGTTAATTATCACATTGTTTTGTAGGATTAGGGTGACAAACTAGCACACAGTCCACCTGATGGTAAATGGTTGCTACAGCCTATAGACATCTATTGTCGATTACAAATCAAAATGCAAATGTGTTGTCAACCGTGAGGACTAAGATGGAATGCCTCGGTTCCAGTTTAAAAGGTCTCCATTTCTCTGCACTCACCGTACAAATCAGTAGCATTAAGTTACTATTTTACTACTACGCTACTTCTATTTTACGCTGGTATTCTGACAGAGTGTGCTCCTTCCCGGTCGAGCTGACCAATTCGTGGTACAACTATACTATTAATATAGCTGCACCATGGCTCTACCACGCATATATAATCATAATCGTTTATGTAACACTAGCTGGTATTCGCGCGTTGCTGCTGCAGAAGAAATAATTGTGGAAATATTTTAAATTTGGAAGATTTTGACATTTTGTTTAATTACTAGTGATAAAACGTTAATTGACATTGATTACAGGAAAGAGTTCCCGAAAGCGATTGCACCGCGGAGGTTACAGTTGACGGAAGCACAAGCACAACCAGTGTTTGAACGACTTGTAGATCAATATTTGAGACAGGGTCTGCACAAAGGGGTCCCACCACTTTTTGTTGACTTGAGGTTCGTACATTTAATTTGCTTAAGAGCCCAGTCTTTCAGAGCAAAACAGAAAAATTGCGTTCTGGTGACACATCTACACCCTCCCTGCCCCGCCACTTCATGTACCGCCACCGCAGTTACTTTCTGGCCGTAGCGTGGAAAGTTGCTCTACTAAGATTTTCCAGTATCAATTTATCTAATATACAGGATTATTGATAATTAGCTAACAAATTTTCACATACAGATTTTCTACCTCGTATCTATTTTTGTTCCATGCTTTTATTACAAAATTCGTTACACAAAAAAAAAATATTTTAAGTTTGTATAATTTTTGTTGTTTTGTTGAAAAGGTTTCTAAAAGATAATCATCTAGAACCTGTATAACATGTACTCGTATTATTGATTATTCAAATGAATCTGGCAAGTGCTAGAATGAGTCGTGCACTGAGGGTTTCGTAATAAGTCGATGACACTATCGAAAATCCGTCAAGTACGTCAAGTAGTTCTAAATACTAAAATAGATTAAAAAAAAAACTCAAAATAATTTCTATATAAGTACAAACAGTCCACTATCACACATATTTATAGTTTCTCATTAAAGTATAATGTAACTTTGTATAGCATTTACCTATATGCATGAATTACTATTCTTGTACAGCAGCATCGGCGGACGACTTAGCGCTTTTTTTTTAATTTATTCGCAATGGCTTGAATGATGTATGGAGGGTGTTAACTATTTTACTATGAAACACAAAAAAACTTACCTTTGAATTCTATTTCTGTTCATTGCTTCAACGTTTGATTTCAATTTTCGTTTTTTGGTACAAGCATATTTTTTACGTTTATGGTCCATATCGAAATTAAAAGTTATAAAACAAATACAAAATGATTTATAAACCCTTAAAGAATTATATGCAAAAAATAATAAAGTAGAGCAACTTTCAATTCGTAACAATGCGCAACCAAGATTAGGGAAAGAGAGAGAAAGAGGAATTTTAGAGCGAGAGGAAGTGCAAAAATTTGGCACAGACAAGACGTCTGAACGCTACAGCCGCTCAGCGGCTACTAAGGAATATTGCCCGCAATTATTGTTTATAAAGTCAATATTTTATAGGTCGATCGAAATAATTATTAATTTTGAAATAAAGTGGTTTAAATTATTAATTTTTTAATATTTGTCTAATTAAACACCTGCCCTTGAGAAAAAAATAATTATAGCATAAATATTTTCAGCTATTGCTATGAAATAAATAGTTTTTTATGAGGCGAAAACAGCGAAATTTAATGAAATTGAGACCTCTTATTTAAGACAATGAAAGATATTTAGAAAAAAAGAAACAGCGCATTTTGGAGATGAAGATGTTTAGCTATTAACGCGCTGAATAGATTTCGCCTTTTTATTATCGATTGCCTTATAATGGTACACGAACAAAGCTCGAAATTGCGTTGGGTGCGAGAGAGCTCTATTTACCGTTTGATTTATCTAACATAGACCACATAGATGAACCAAAAAAAAAATTTAGCCATTACTTATAATCTGGGTATTTATGTGTTATCAAAATATTTTACTCTGAAACAATAATTTGCTGTAAAAAAAGAAATCAAAGTGGCGCTAATGATTCGATGTGAGTCAACTTTAAAAGACTGTAGCCTTAAGACATTGCTATATTTGCCGTGTAGTGGTGCTGTAAGAATATCCACTACCCCATATCGTCCCGTGGGTGTCGTAAGAGGCGACAGAAGGAAACAGAGATGTTCAGTAGTGTCTTCGAAATCATAATCAGGAAATTGCTAATGAAGTTAAAATTTCATCAAAAATGAGTCATCCCAATATAATCAAATTTTATAATTATTATTATCCAGATAATCGTGTAATGATTTGCATGGAATAATAAAAATAACAATAAAAAATAAAAAATACTGCGGTTGCCAACCTGCTTGCCAAGCGTGGCAATTATGGCAAATGGACGTGGACTCTAATAGGCTGTAATGATAACGGTTGCTATAATTAATTTATAACAATGAATTATGTTCACCTGGAACAAGTGTATTTAATTTGTAAAGTTTTCCAAATTGATTTTGATCAACTAATGTAAGCTGCTTTAGCTTAACAGTGATATTGTTCGTTATGTTTTGTTGCTTTCATATGTATTTACTGTCAGATATCCCTTAACTAAAGTTTAATGGTTAATAATTTTTCTACCTTTATTAAAACAGGAAATTCATGATGATACGACAATTAGTTAAGGTAAAGTTATGTTAGTCCTGAAAATATTTTTAATTCTAATGTCGAAATGCTCAAATGCTACTCAATGTTAAGATATTGTTAAGTCTCGTAGTGTCACAGTCACTTTAACTTAAAGTGCTAGGGACAACACGAGACTTACAAAATCTTAAAATTTTAGAAAAACTAACTATTACCATATACAGTCAAACCTGGATAAGCGAGAGTTCAAGGGAGCACAATCTTATTCTAGCTTATAGAGGTTTCTCACTACCCCGAGTTTCTCGCTAATGCAGGTACATGGGTAGCGTTTCTCTTATAGAGGTACGCAGCAATAACAAGTCACAGCAAGTACGAATGTAGTAAATATGTAATATGATAAAATTAGGTGAATAATATGCACAACATATATTATGTACATATATATTTTTAATAGTGTGTATATGTTACGTTCATTAGATTTCGACATATCAAGTTTATAAGAGATTATCAAGATGCTTACGAAAACAAAAACAAAAATTCATGCACTATGTTATTTTATTTAGAACTTATTTACGCTTAAAAAAAATCCGTCAATTTCGTTTGGGTTTCTGTTTTTGTATTTTGAATGTTTTTGTATTCTGTATGTGTGTATCTTTTATGTATGTATGTATTTTTATTGTAGCTATAGTTCCTGCTAAAAAAAAATAAAGCTCGACTCGCTTATAGAGGTATAGATAAGTAGCAGTCCCACTTACGGAGGTCCATGAGAGAAAAACGACTCTCTCTCACAGAGGTTTCTGTTTCTCACTTATAGAGGTTTTAGGAGCTTAAAATGACGGGTCCTGGCTATTACTCTCACTTATAGAGTTTTCTCACTTATCCAGTTCTCACTTACCCAGGTTTGACTGTAATTGTTATTTCAAGTAACGAACGAAAAACATACAATTTCAAGGAAGAAACCTTGTAATTTTGCGTTTTCTTTGTAAAACTCTTATTTTCATTGGTATTCGTGAGAGCCAAACCATAAAATTTACGGTGAGTGCTTAGGCCCGGAGCTACTATGAATTGAGGAAATAAATTTTTAGGTTAGTTTATGGGTGCTTTAGTATTTTTGCCAACTTTTCAGATGTCAAAGTTGTTAACCAACTGTCGCTATATTAATTGATAGTGTTTTCGTTATTTTGACAAAAGTTAGTAAAAGTCAAACTCATTTTAATAATTATACAGACTTTTTTTTATAGGATAAGGATGACAAACGAGCACATAGTTTACCAGATGGTTTGTGGATGCTGTGGCTCATAGACATCTACATCTATCCTCCACTACAAATCAAAATGAAGATGCATTATCATCCAGGAGGACCAAGATGGAATGCTTCGTTACCAGTAAAAGGGGTCTCCGGTTCTCTTCACTCAACATACGAAACACATCAGCTTTAAGGTGCTTTTGTACGGTGGTATTCTGTGAGAGCGTGGTCCTTCCCCGATCGACCCGACCCGTTCTTTATACAATTATACTACTAATACAGCAACAGCATAGCTCTACCACGTATAATGACTACGCTTTTGGATAAACTATACCACATATAGTTTATCCAAAAGCAACCAACCGCACCACTTTAAACTACCACAATTGGCTGCATCTAGTTATAGCCAGCTAAACCTAGATGTAACCACACTTTGGCTTATAGCTGTGACATTATAACAGATTTGCAGGACGTCATATTTAGTTTCACATTCTTTACAGGTCTTTATATGCAGATCAGAGCAAAGCAGAGACGATAGAAAAACTAATTTTACAATACATAGAGAATTTATCAAAGAGTTGTACATTCAGTTCAGAGCCAGACGAAGGAAAACAGCCCGCTAGTGCACTATTATGGGCGTATTATTATGCAGCCCAACATTTTGATTATAAGAAAGATACAGACCGGGCTCTGCATTATATTGATGCTGCAATAGAACATACGCCGACGCTTATAGAGTTATTTATTGTTAAGGGGAGAATATATAAGGTATTTATGAATGATATTTATAAATAATATTTTTATGATTTATATATACTTATTTTGTTAGGGGTTCTGCTTTTGTTTTTTAAAAACCTTACCTCCACATTAGGATTTTCTCCTGTTTCATGGCGGCAGTTTACAAATATTTCAATTTCACAAGGTAAAACATCTAGTCTGGGAACAATTATTTGTAAGCCATACAAATACTTGTTCCGTGCGGGATTTGAGCCCGTAGACCTTAGTGCTGCAACTCATTGCTAAGCCACAGCGCCATCAACTTCTGCCACATTATATCTTAGACATTGTTTTCAGTTATAAATGTTTTAATTCAGGAAGGCGTGTGAGCAATACTTGTAGTTTTTTTTTCAGAATAAGGGTGACCATCAAGCACAGTTCTACTGATGGTAAGTGGATGCTGTGGCCCAAAGGCATCTACATCTATCCTTGATTAAGTATCAAAATGTAAATGCGTTGCCAACTCTGAGAACTAAGATGGAATGCCTCTTTTTCTGTAAAAAGTGTCTCTGTTTCTACCCTCACCATACAAGACAAAGCATTGAGTTGCTATTTTACGCTGGTATTCTGGGGGAGCATAATCCTGTAATGATTTCTTAAATTTATGCGAACCACCACATTGAATAACACTAAATTTACGGACTCTATCGCGTTTATTTAACTGATTTTACTTATTTTTAATTCCCGACGTTTCGGGTGCTTTACAGCAACCATGGTCAAGGGGGGGGCTGAGATGTTTGATGTCCCAATGTCATTGCTAGCCCGGTTACCTTCAGTTTTTGAATATTAATTTTTGGTCCGATTTACGCAAAATTATATTACAGCTATTATAGCTAACGTGAAACACCGACGCTCCGGGAAGTCTGCAGTCTGAACATGTCCAAGATCGTCCCCACCATTACATCAGATTTGATAAACCACAAATCCTCGCAAAAGAACACTGATTCCTACCAAGGATGATACGCGAGGCTATTGAAATTAAAAAACATCCTAATTTCAATAAAGATGGTTGGGTGCTGTCAACTGCTTGGGATCCTATAATTAACAAAATTAAACCCAAACCCAAGCGTACCACTGCAAGACTTCAAGATACTGTAAGTTCGTTTTGCGTAAATCGGACCAAAAATTAATATTCAAAAACTGAAGGTAGCCGGGCTAACAATGACATTGGGACGTCAAACATCTCAGTCCCCCCCCGTGACCATGGTTGCTGTAAAGCACCCGAAACGTCGGGAATTAAAAATAAGTAAAATCAGTTAAATAAACGCGATAGAGTCCGTAAATTTAGGAGCATAATCCTATCCTGGTTGAACCGACCCATACTTACTTTAACCATAATATAGCTGCAGCATGGATGTAGAAGATTGTATAAGAAATGTGTTGTATTATGTTGTTTATATTTACAGCATGCCGGCGATCCGGTGTTAGCTTATAAATGGTTGGAAGAGGCGCAGTCGATGGACACAGCGGACCGCTACGTGAATAGCAAGTGCGCGCGTTACATGCTGCGAGCCGGACATGTAAAGCGCGCTGAGGAAATGTGCGCCAAATTTACTCGAGAAGGTCAGTTGCATGTACTGGACGAAGTAAGTTTTCTTTCAATGGCTTAAAAATAAAAAAATTATAGCTGTCAAAATAAAAAAAACAAAACCGTTCATAAACAAAGAATAATTTTAATTTGAAATACTATTTATATTTAATAAATTTCCACCATCCATTAACGTCTATAGTATAAAGTCTATGGCTGAACAAAGTCTCCCCTACAGATTGCCTCGTAACAGGAATTTTACCACAATTGCCAAGCTTGGTAGGTTAGTTGGTAACTGTAGTATTTCAGTTATTTTGAGTTATTAGGAAGATGCTGCTGACCATCTTTCAGTTTCCCTATTTCACTTGTAATGATATGGTGTAATGGATATTCTTACATTGCTACTACACAGTGGACATTATTTTTATACTTAATTAAAATAACTGATCTCATGACAACAAGTGTACAAATGGTAAGGATGGTATCTTGAATTTTGACGCAATGTGCGTTCGTAAAATTTGGCGGCTGGAACTAATCCGAACAATTCCTCGGAACACTTCCCGGAGATGCGATAGAAAACGCAAAGGGATGAAACATCCCTACGCAGCGCCAGTGAATCGAGATGATCAGAAAGAACTCGGTCTCAACGATTCGAACCGCTATGCGCTGGATGCAGTCAAATGTTTACTCGGCGACGTTTTCCCGAGAAATATTAGCGCGGCTGGTGAATAAGGCATCACCAGCGCTCTTGTCTGCGTAGCTATGAATGTTACCAGTTTGCAACATATCATTGATATGCAGAAGAAACAGCGTTGGTGGATAGCACGCAGCCTTATGGAACACCAGCATTAATAGGCTTGTAATCGGAGCTTGCACCGTCTACAACGATCTTAATGCTCCGATCTGCAAGAAAGCTGGTGACCCAATTGTACAATTTCTCAGGAAGCCCATAGGAAGAGAGCTTCGAAAGAAACTCTTTGTGCCAGATCCGATCTAAGGCTTTCGCTATGTTTAAACTAACGGCCAATGCCTCCCCCTTGGACCACTGCCTCCGCCCATCTAACGCAGTTATCTCCTTTTACTGGGAATTTAAAATAAATAGCATGCAAAAGAGTTCCAATAAAATAGGATATTATACCCTGTTCTTAAACTCGTAAGATTAAAATTAATTTTTGTGTGTTGACACTTTTGGTATATTTTATGTAGTCAGTCAGTACCTCCCACTGTTTAATGGCGGTGTTAAAATATCTATGACCCCATATCATCCCGTGAGTATGTCGTAATAGGCGACAGAGGAAAACAAATCTGGAGATGGGCAGCAGTGTCTTCAAGATAACAAATAAAGATAAAAAGCTGCGGTTGCTAAGTGGTAGTAACAATGGCTTATATTTTTCCTCTATGAGGCTGAAATGGTTATGATGCAGTACAAGTTATGCTTAAAACCGTAGTAGATACATTATTTTGCATAATGTATCTATATGATCATTCCAATAATTTACAGAAAATAATAGAACAGAATGATTAGACTCAATTAACGAGATACTAAACAACTATTTTATAAATATTTTAATATTTAATGTAATAAATTCACTCTTTAATACCTTGAATATATAACATGACAAGTAATATACAATGAATAATCACAACCATAACCTTACAGGACCCATCTACTATATTGTTTATGTATGTAATTTTAAAGAAATAAAGCATTTATTATTATTATTATTATTATATAAGGATTACACTACCCTTATGAATGCAGCAATATTATTTTGGTGGACATTTTTTGTGTTTGTCAACTTAGTCCTCGGAATTATATATACGAACTCTTATTGGAATGTAATTGTATTGTGAAAAAAATTGATATGTATTTTTATTTGTGAAATTGTTAGTTTGGTACATGAGAATGCATATATAATATGCATATATGGGTGCATATATGGATATATCAGATAATAAATATAATAAAAAAATTTCATATTCTTTATGCTTATATTTTGAAATAATTAATCAATTAAATTATTAATATTTTACCAGGTGTTCCAGCGACTGAGAATCTAAACGAAATGCAATGCATGTGGTTCCAAACAGAGGCTGCAGCCACGTACCAACGGCTACAGCAATGGGGAGAAGCCCTTAAGAAAGCTCACGAAGTGGACAGAGTAAGTACTCTTCTATCTAGCAAAAAATAATATCCAATTTATAAATAAGTTTAACCTTTTGAGCGCTACGCCAAAAACGCACTACCATGTCCTGTACGCCAAAGCGAAAATTAAACAAAAATACCTACGAAAATCGGATTAGTAAGCTGAAGTGGGGCCTATGGGAAGGCCAGTTCAGCATGGACCTGTGAAGGGCTAATGAGATAATGATAGCTGAAGTGACAATGGGCTGGTCATATAGCTCGAAGAACCGACAACCGTTGGGGAAAAAAGGTTCTCGAGTGGCAGCCTCGTACCGGTAGGCGAAGTGTAGGGCGACCCCCACTAGATGGAGTGACGACCTGGTAAGACATGCAGGAAGTCGATGAATGCAGGTGGCTCAGGACCGTGCTTTGTGGCATTCCTTGGGGGAGGCCTATGTTCAGCAGTGGACTTGTAAAGGGCTGTAATGATGATGATAATGATGACCTACTAAAAAACTAGTGTTGCCAGAGTTGATATATCGATAACACGAAATAACTTGATTTTTCTTGTTTTTTTTACGCAATTAATGATTCTTTATAATCGGGTATGTTTTATTATTTTAAAATTCTGTAAATTAAATTAATAATCACAATGTCAAGTAAAAATGATAATAATTTAAAAATAAAAATAAAATTAAGTAAAAATAATAATGGAATAAAAAAATTAAATTAAATTATATTGGCACAGGCCGAAGTTGTCCACACAAATTAAATAATATTTGTATCAAAATATTCATTTAAATTATAGAAACATTTTTCAATTAAATATAACTTTAATTTGGGTAAAAATAATGTAGTACTCGGTTTTATTAAAATTAATCTCTAGGTTGTAATGTGTCAGCCAATTTGTAACTTGGTTCAATACTTGATTTCAATTTATTATAATGATTTCTTAAATTTACGCGCACACTACACATTGAAACAAACTAAATTTACGGATTTTATCGCGTTTATTTCACTACTTTTACTTATTTTTAATTCCCGACGTTTCGTGTGCTTTACAGCAACCATGGTCACGGGGGGGGACTGAGATGTTTGACGTCCCAATGTCATAGTTAGTCCGGCTACCTTCAGTTTTTGAATATTAATTTTTGGTCCGATTTACGCAAAACGAGCTTATAGTATTATGAAGTCTTGCAGTGGTATGCTTAGGTTTGGGTTTAATTTTGTTAATTATAGGATCCCAAGCAGGTGGCAGCACCCATCCATCTTCTCTATTGAAATTTGGATGTTTTTTAATTTCAATAGCCTCGCGTAATCATCCTTGGTAGGAATTGGTGTTCTTTTGCGAGAATTTGTGGTTTATCAAATCGAATGTAATGGTGGGGGCGATCTTGAACATGTTCGCAGACTGCAGAATTCCCGGAGCGTCGGTGCTTCACGTCAGCTATATGTTCTTTCACGCGGGTTTTTATGGATCTTTTTGTTTGACCTATGTAAAAGAGACCACATTCACAATCTAACTTGTACACTCCTGCATCTTGTAGAGGGATATTACACTTGACGGATGGTAAAAATTGACTAATCTTCTTCGGCGGCTTGTAGTATGTTTTAATGGAAGCTCGCTTCAAGATGTAGCCAACCTTGTCTGTGACTCCTCTGACATATGGTAGTACAGCAGGTATACGCTCGACTGTGGCCGGCTTCACTCGGTCACTGTGACGTAGGCGCGGGACCCGAAGCTTGTTGTCTTGCAATACTTGCTTGACGTGCTGAAGTTCGGCGGCCAGATGTTCTGTCACAGATCCCTCGTGCTCTCTGAAACAAAGATTTTGCGTAAATCGGACCAAAAATTAATATTCAAAAACTGAAGGTAGCCGGACTAACTATGACATTGGGACGTCAAACATCTCAGTCCCCCCGTGACCATGGTTGCTGTAAAGCACCCGAAACGTCGGGAATTAAAAATAAGTAAAAGTAGTGAAATAAACGCGATAAAATCCGTAAATTTAGTTTTATTCAATTCAATTTATTATTTAAATTCTGGTCTTTTGTATGCGGAATTAGGATGGAATTGTTATCAGCAAATGTAATAGAGGTTTCAGTCAATACCCTAGATTGAGAAAGAAAATCGCGCAACACAAAATGTAAAATTGCTCTTCATACCTTAAGAAAAAAATAAACATTTATTATTTGTAATTTTATATTATTAAAATAAAAAAAAATCGTCCTCATCGACGATTTCCAAAATGCGAATGAGTTCTAAGGAATCGTTCATGTTGCACTGCACTACTATTTCCGCTATTCGTTTATGACGTCATCAGGGTGTCGTCTATCCTTGAGTCGTGGTCACTGAACTGAACGGTCGCCTAATGAATTGATAATCGATGACGCGCTAAGGATGCGCCAGAGTTGAGATATTAGATTTATTATGCGAAGTTGATTTGATGAAATTTTCTTTTATTTATGTAGCTGATGATAGTTTTATGTTTCTTACCTTTTGTTTTATTCAAATATCAATAATAATTTAAAAAATAACACCTTTGCGTTTAATTTTGAATAGTCTTCAATAAATCTATGCCTAACGCATTACAACACTAGCGGTCAAACATAGACTACTTTGGCGTGCTGGACATAGTATTTACTTAGATAAAAATCCATTTTTTTTAGTTCAATGTTTCTTAGTACTTGTGGCTCTAGGAGACTTGTTTTTTATACTCACATGTTGCTGGGTTATTCTTTTTTGAGGAGTGTAGAATTAAAATACCAGTAATAATTTTCCAATATCTATATTTCATATTTTTTGTGGGCTGGGTTTTTTGTCAACTATAGGCGCTCAGAGCTCGCAGGTGCTGGTCAAGTATAGGCGACTTTGGCGCCCAAAAGGTTAAAGATTCATCAAAAATTTATGTTTTCAAATGTTTTTATGTCGGACAATTTAGTTGGCTGTATAGCTGGCTTACAAATAAGGTATCACCTTAAAAACACATAAAATGTTTCCGTTTTTCAGCATTTCTCAGAGATAATGGAAGACCAATTCGACTTCCACTCGTACTGTATGCGCAAGATGACGCTGCGTTCATATGTGGGGCTTCTGCGTCTAGAGGATGTTCTTCGCTCGCATCCGTTCTACTTCCGATGCGCACGTGTCGCCATACAAGTATACCTGCGTTTATACACGCAGCCACTGCAGGATATACCACAGACGACAGAGCCCGATACAGGTTAGTACCAGCATAAAAATTACAATACAATTTCTTTATTTCTCTGCCCTGACTAGAATATGTTATGTGCATTTATTTTTGTTGAAAAAAAGTTTGATGACAGTAATAACATATACGACTGTCTTAATATCTTTACTTTCTCTAGGTCGCATATAGTACGCGTCATGTAAAAAGAACGCTGGGGTGTGTTTGCGCACGACGGGTACACTCGCGCACGAAAGTACTAGGGCTATTCTTTTACTTTTGAACTACCCTCTCGCTCGCGGCTTTGTATATTAGTTATTGGTAGATACATGGAATAAAATATTAGATAGAATATTATTAAATAAAATCAAAAACATATTTAATTCAGTGTAGAATGCTTAATCTAATTACAAAAAATTTAATGAATGTTGAAACTCCTTCCATTAAGTCATCGTGGGTGACGTGAAAACCAGATGAGAACACGGTGTTTATGCTAGAGGTGGCCGTTTCATTGTCGTCGCTTTGAGCTTTCATCCTCATTTGAGCCAGAATCATCATTCCCTAGGCGAATAATAAATATTGAGATTTACGAAATCTGGAATTACAATTGGACTCGATTGTAAGTCATGCTTAGAGCCTCTATTGGTGACTTCAATCTGTTTAAAGCCGATTTTGCTAGTCTCGAGCACAGTTGCAAAATAGGTATTTTCTCAGTATTCTATAGGATTAATTTCATAAAATTTATCCGGGATATTTGTCATCCATATACCACACATTGGAACCAAACAGTTTGCTTCGTCGTTCCTAATTCATAAAGCAATGGAGTGGAATAATTTGGCAGCATCTGTCATTATGCCATTTATATGGTTTCTTTATTTTACATAAAATACTTGTTGCACTGTTTATTTTATCCTGCGATTTTATGTAAAACAAAAATCTATATCCACTTAAATTGTTTTTATTGTATTATTTATAGTTGAAGGAACCATATGAGGAGGATATACTTTTGGTAACAATAAAATATGTCTTTTTGATAACAAATCTCATTAAAGTGTTGAGGATTACTAAAAAATCATATAAGTCAAATTATCTAAACGGTAAAATGATTAAATGTTTCTCCTGTATTTGCCTTGTTTACTAAGTGGTATACCTTACGCATTCTAACTTAGCCGGGCTGAAGTTATTCGCACCAGGCAGCGTAGATACCGTTTTTAGGGACAAAACGGTAACAAGAGGAGTGAGAGCATGAAGGTTAGAGAACAGGAAAATGATCACTACTTACTAAAGCATAGCCCGCCTGTCCTTGAAAATTGTAGAATTTATAGCGGCGCTGACGTCGGTGACTAGTCACTGCGAAGTTAGCTGTTTATGAGTACAAGTAGGTGAAGTTAGTTGAATAATGTACAAATTTTCTCTGCGGCATTGGTGAGAAAATTTTCATGCTCCGTAATTTTGTAATTTTTGACAAAAAGAAATATTAAAAAATGGAGAAATATTTTATTGTGTGGATTAACATCTGATCGGAAAAATAGACTGAAAATGACTTTAATTGAGCGAACTTAGCGATCGCAGCGCCTCACTTAAGGTGTCCATATTTCTGGGACACTATTTTCTACGGCGATCGTTGTCCTGTTCTCTAAACTTCTTGAGTGAGAGGGTGCGCGGTAGCTAAAACTAGAGATGCGAACATGCATATTACGCGGTTACAATTACCACAGATTAAAAAAATTACGTACAATCGATTAACGTTATTATCGATTACGATTCGATTTTATTTTATATTTAATTGAAGTGAACAATTTTTGGAATCGTTGTGATTTGAAACTCGGTGAAACGAGAAAGCGGCACTAATAAGAAACAAATATATAAATATATCTATAGGATTTAACCGTCCAGGGAATGAGATTGAATACATTATATAGTTTCCTTTTGTGCGGTAAAGAACCGCATGGATGAAAGGTTGATATAGCTTTTAACTGTTAATAAAGTTAAAAATTAACAAGTTTATTAAATAAATAAGATTAACAATATTTTTTGAGGAAAACAGCACACAGTCCACCATGGTAAGTGGGCTGGGGCCCCAAAAGAATAAAAGCAAAAATTAAGCTACTTTCGAACTGTGCCCGACAACTCTTAATGTGATTTAAAAAAAAACTTAATGATCTTAACAGAGACTGCCAAATATGCAGGAGATATTAAAGTGCACCGAAAATGTCTGAGGATACATATGCACTCTTTATTTTCTCAATCTATGTTATGTTTATATGCATGTTAAGAAAACCATCACCCACCTATGAACTTACCGCGGCAGGTGTAGCTTAATCTCGCAGATCTTTTGATCTACGTAGCCTATTACTTAAGAGGAGTATTACAAAAAAACGCGAAATTACAAAGTTACTTCGTTGAAATTATGTTTTCCGTTCGTTGCTTGAAATAACAATTACATAAAAAAATTGTTCGTTTTCTCTACTAAAATAAGCTTAAGACAAATTTTAGATAACTTACCTGTTTATTTAGTAATAATCATTTTCCAGATGCATGTTTTTGCATGGCCAAAACTCTGAGAGACGTGATTTGGTAGCTCTAATTTGTAGATTCTATTCAATATCGACTATCAAAAAATATTTTTATCTTCAAAATATCTTATAAATTATTACCCGGTACAATTCACCCACAGCTTATAATGCAGAACAAGAAGATAAAAATAGTGAAATTCAACAAAATGACAACAAACTTCTTGGGGACATACGAAATAAAATTGATGGGAGATTAGCAATGCTTTTAAATAAATATAAAAACGTCGATCCTACAACTAGACCTAGTATACCTGAGCAAAAAAATCTAAAAAACTGGCGTGTATTGTACATTACATTAACCAATCGCTGCTTCCTGTCCATGTACCACCTGATTCAGACTTTTACACGATTCAAAATGCTATATATTGTGCAGCTGCTACTGTTTCAATTTATAATGGATACAAAATAATGGACCCTGAAAATAACTCCTCACATCGGAAAAAACGCATCCCTAAATGGCAAATGAGACTAGAGGACAGAATCTCGAATCTTAGAGTTAAAATACGAAGACTAACGGAACATATAAATGGCAATACAAGCACTAACCTCATACGCGAAATAGAAGAAATTACAGCAGCTTATAAAATACATTCAATGCATGAACACGAAAACAAGGAACTAGCCCATTTTCTAGAAACCCTCAAACAAAAGCTTAGTTCCCTTGCAAACCGACTACGTAGATATAAAGAAACCACTATAAGACAACAACAAAACGCAGCATTTCATAATAATGAAAAAACATTCTACAGAAACCTAACTACACACATGATAATATTGATAATAATAAATTAGTAGAAATTAGAGATGGGCCGACTAGTCGGCATCATTTGCAGTCGGTGACTAGTCGGCGACTAATCGGCAAAATATGCCGATTATAATCGGTGGTTAGCAAAAAAAATTAAACCAACATTTATTCCTAATAATTGTTTTTTATTTTACTTTTTCATGAATCTGCTGTGATAGCAGTTTTTATGATAATTACCTAGCTGCACTTTATTATATTAATTATTAATCTGTTACCATATTATAACGAATTTAAGAATCAGTCAGTAATTAAATATCTTCAATCAATAACACATACATAACAAATAAAACAAAATAATATAGGTATCTTAATAACATTTCCAAGGTATCATAGAGCCATAATATTACTTTAAATTTAGTTAGTCTTTATTCAAGAATAATAAAATATAAAAAATATTGTGACGGAATCATTGTACAATACCTATTATAATAAATTGGCATTATGACAAAATGGTTTAGTGCTAATGAATGTTTAAAAACTACTTAAATATGTTTGTTTATAATTAGTGGCAAGTTATGATGCAAAAATGTCAATGTTTCGGCGCGATCTGGAAGTAAGCGGTTCCTTTTTGTCTCATATACATTGCCAGCTTCCGACAAGAGACGCTCGCTATAAACTGTGCTGGCGGGACAACACAGATATACTTTAGCTATACGAGCCATTTCTGCATATCTAGAACTGTTCTCATGCCACCACTTAAATGGATCTTCAGTTCGCTGTAAAACTGGCAATGTGCAGTAAGAATGAAGTTCGTGAGCTGAACTAGATGTTTCGTCGTCAATATTGTGCACTTTTCGCGTAACCATTTCTTGGTAAACTCCCCAAAAGTTGCGATGAGCTGTCATTTCGGAGTTAGGATTTTGGGTATTGGTCTCACCGTTATTTAGGTCGCTGTCATCATCATCACTCATACCATTCTTCAAGGCTTCCAGCAAACACTGTGATCTTACTGATACTATATTTTCATTATCAAAAAACTGTAGTTTGTACCTTGGATCGAGCAAAGTTGCAAGTGAAAACAATTTATTCTGTTCCAAATTTCTGAATCTAGTTTTCAAGCCCTTTTGCAATGCAGTTTTCATTTCCATTAATTGCTCATTTCCGTCTTCGTCTGTATAGTTTTCCAGATATTTTTCTAGTATTTTAGGTGAGGAATAACTTCAGATATCGAGCAGCAACTTGAACTAATTATTTTCGTCACCTCTTCAAACGGTTTTAGTAGCGTAATGCATTTTTCGAGTAACTTCCACTCCTCGGTCGATAAATTCTCAAAATTAACTGTATTTTCTGTCACATACAAAGAAACGGATCGTTTTTGCTCTAACAGACGAAACATCATGTAATAAGAAGAGTTCCACCTTGTGGAAATATCTTGAACAAGAAGATGTAAAGGTAAATTAAGCTCTTTTTGAATAGCACTTAGTTTTTGTTGAGCTGGTGCTGAGTGATTGAAATGCGTAACGATATGCCTCGATTTTTGAAGAATTTGTGCTACATAGTCAATTTTAAGCGCGTCGTGGATTGCCAATTGCATAGTATGAATAAAACATGGAACTGCTTTGAAAATCGATTTATCGATAGCCTTTGCAATGTTCCTCCCATTATCTCGCACAACAGCGTGTATTTTGGCTGCACTTATATCCCATGAGGCAGGAATTTCTTCGAGACACACTTTTATATTATGTGCATCGTAAGACATAGGAAAATGTTTCATCTGGAGTACTGCGTGACGAAATTTCATATCGTTATCCAACCAGTGTGCTGTAAAGCTTAAAAAACTTTCCTTATTGTTTGTATTTGTCCACAAATCTGTAGTTACGGATAGCGCGGTAGCCCTGAGCACTCCGTATCGTATTTCAGTTTTAGTTTTCTCATAAATGTTGGGAATGATATTTTCTGACAAATACTTTCTACTAGGCAGTACATATTTTGGTTTAAGCTTCTTCATTAGACTGATAAAACCACTGTTTTCCACAATTGATAGAGGTTGGTTATCCAAGGCAATCATCTCTCCTATAGCAACACTTATTTCTCTTGATCGGGAGTCCTGAAGCGACCACTGGACCATTACACTATCTTGAATAGTTTGTTGTATGTAAACTTCGCCTCTCGCTGAAGTTGATGGAACTGGCGTCGGTGAAAAGGGCTCAGGTTGCGATTGAGAACGTGAAGACAAATGGACTTCATTCGAACTACTTTTAATAGAACCTGCCAATTGAGGCATCAACTCGTTGTGCTTATATTTTATGTGATTAGTCATACTTGTAGTATTCGCTTTTCTACCTTGACCACCGCGTGAAATTATTCCCTGGCACTGGTTACATTTCACTTTTGTCGGTTCTCTTTCAACATCATCGAAGAATGTCCACACTCGCGATTTCTTTTTCGACATTTTAAGACCCCACACACAGTTCTTTAATTTATTTTAACTAGGCGATACCAGCAGAGCGAATATACACAAAACGATTTAAAGAAAACAAAACACGTCAAAGCTCAAAGCTCACATTACACTACAAGTCACAACTTGCTCGGTGGCCGCACGGTGGCTCTTATGCGTGCTTAGGGTGCCGAGTGATGACGGGTGACGACATAGCCCGAATACCTCCGAAAGGCTAGTATTAAAATGATCGGCATCGCTGACTACTCGGCCGACTGATCGGCGATTTGAAAACCGATTAGTCGGCTAGTCGGCTAGTCGGCAAATACCATAGTCGGCCCATCTCTAGTAGAAATACCTGAAAGAGAACAGCTGCATCAATTTTGGTCCAATATATGGTCGAACCCCAAAACACACAGAGAAAGCGACTGGATTAAACAAGATAGGGAACTATTAGTAGATTTACCAGAAATGATGTTCGATGAATTACACATAAATCTATTCACATCGGTTATTAACAAAACTCACAGCTGGAAAGCGACTGGAAGCGACAAAATCCATGATTATTGGTATAAAAAGTTTACTTGCTTACATCCGCTCTTACTGTCACACATCAACACTTAATAAAAACACCAGAATCATTACCAAGCTACATTACACTAGGAACAACTTACATGGTACCTAAAGACCGAACTGACTCAAAAAATCCAGCCAAATACAGGCCAATTACTTGCCTCCAAAACATTTATAAGATCATTACGTCTTGTCTTAGCCAATTAATTTACAAGCACGCTTATCTCTCATAATATATTAGCAGAACAACAGAAAGGATGCAGAAAAGCTAGTCTAGGTTGTAAAGAACAGTTTATAATTGACGCAATTGTCTCTAAACAAGCAGTCACCAAAAAAATAAATATTTTCACCATGTTTATTGACTATAAAAAAGCATTTGAGTCAGTGCCCAATAGCTGGCTAGTATACATTTTAGAACACAATAAAATTCATCACAAAGTTATAGAATTATTGAAAAATGCAATGCTTCATTGGAGAACTACTCTCAAGCTATACAATGGTGACTCCTGTTTAGAGACTGATGCAATAACAATCCGAAGGGGAATTTCAAGGTGATGCCTTAAGCCCCCTCTGGTTCTGCCTGGCTTTAAATCCTTTATCTAACCTTCTCAATAGAAATGACAAGGGATATAAAATCACCAATGGAAATACACATCATACACTATCACATTTACTTTATATGGACGACATAAAATTGTATGGAGGTAGTTTAAAAGATTTACGTATTCTTGCTGACATGACGGAAAGCTTCTCAACTGATATTCAAATGGAATTTGAAATGAATAAATGTAGAATAAAGTCAATTCGTAGAGGCAAAGTAGAACAAAATTCGTATACTCTCCAGACAGGTGAAACCATTGGACCTGTAGATGAAAACGCTGGCTATAAATATCTAGGATTTACTCAAACACGACAGATTCACCAAAAACACGTTAAAAAAACACTAGAAAAAGAATTTAAATTACGCCTATATAGAATACTTAACACACATCTAAATGCACGAAACACCATAAAAGCTGTAAACACATTCCCTGTAAAGCCATCCCAATTTTAACTTATTCATTCGGTATAATTCATTGGTCTAAAAGTAACCTAATAAAGCTGCAACGTCTCATCAATACAACTATAAATACAGAAAACACCACCTTAGATCTTGTTGCGAGCGACTCGCGTTACCTAAATTAGAAGGTGGAAGAGTTGTGATTGATATAAAAAATCTTCGTAACTCTCAAATTTCCGCTATCATCTTGTTTATATATCGCTTCATAATGTTGTTGTTCAAGCCGATACTAAATTTACTCCTTTAAATCTCAAAGAAAACAGAAAAACGAAAGTATTATCTCTGCACAGGATAAAATTAACAGCTCGTTGCAGAAGACGTTACATGGAAGACACCGCCACGACTTGATGAACACAAAGGTAGACAAGACAGCGTCTAACATGTGGCTCAGGCGCAGAGAACTCTTCCCTGAAACGGAAGGCTTTATGTTAGTTAGTTATTCAGGACCAAACTATACACACACTAAACTATAGGAAACATACAATTAAAGATCACACTCTACAATCAGACCTTTGCAGACATTGTCATAATAGTTCAGAAACCATTCAGCATATCACTGGTATCTGCAGCTCAATAACACAGACCGACTATAAACATAGACACGACCAAGTAGCTGTTCTCATTCATCAGTATCTCGCATATAAATATAAACTTATGAAAAAATAGCGTATTATAAATACAAACCAGAAATCACTCTCGTGAATTCAAACTCTACTAAGACAGAACTATATTAACTGGTAAGACCGTGCATTATAATCGACCGGATATTACGCTACATGACAAAAGAAACGAATCAGTTTACCTTATAGATATTGGTATACCAATCACTCACAATTTGACCTCTACCTACAGTGAAAAAATAGCCAAATACACTGATTTATCCATCGAAATAAAATCCCAGTGGAAAGTGAAAACTGTAAAAACTATACCTATCATAATATCAGCAACTGGCGTCATTCCCCATTCACTCTTTTCTAGCTTAAAGGAACTAGATATCCATAAACTTATCCGTATATCACTACAGAAAGCCGCAATATTGAATACTTGCAGAATAGTTCGTAAGTTCCTGTCTAAAGATTAAACACTTAACTGATTTCGTTTGGCTTTGGCTAACAGCCCGCGAAAAGGTATAATACCTCGGTAACGAGAGAATACATAACAAAACAAAATAATAATAATTATAAAATGTATTTTCGTTATATGCCTTTCACGTTAGGAAAAAAATGGACATAATTAAATTAACGACCGAGAAAGCTTCAATATAAGCCCCAATATCTCCGAAGTTCTACATCATTTTGACGTAAAATTTATAGCAAATAATTATCAATATTTGCTTAAACTACACTATGATTTTTACTTTTTAAATCGTTACTATTATTTTTTAATTAAATAAAACTACCATATATTTCCCTGCGCCGGCCATCTGAAACCATTACCGCACGAGCGGTCGTCAAGGTTGGATTTTGTGCGTGCTAGAGAATCGTCAACTACGCCCGCAGGTTTTAATCGTTGCGTTGGAAGTATGTAATAATGGAGAATAAAAATGTCTGCGTGCTTGCCATATGGACTGGCTCAGATTATGCTGTAAAAGTACTAAAAATCTACAAAGACGACAAATTTTTGGATTTTGAATATGTTACTCAAGTTACAAGCGTTTTATAAAAAGTGTGTACTGCCTGAAAATATTGACTCGAGATAAGGTCGGCTAATGCCGTTGCGGCAAATACTTTTATAATAAAAGAATATGCTAATTGACTGTAAGTACCGATTAAAAAATATTAGTTACAGTTGGTTATTTTATTTATACCACTATGCTACCGTTAGTAGATATAACCAATTATTATTAACCAACATCGGTTAACAATCGATTAGTGTGAAACAATAAAATATTTATGTGTACTTATTTCAACATTAGGGTTCATAAATAATGAAAAATATATCAAATAAATTATAATAAATTAATTAGATAAAATAAAAATGACATCAAAAATTTTCCATCCACTGAACTCCATCCTAAGAAAACTTTTATAATGGAAGATCAAGATAGACTAGTAGCTATACTCAGTACCATAGTGCTAGCGAGTGAATAGAGATATGAAATAAAATATCGCTCGCGTAGGTCATCGCCCTCTCGGAGCGTAAAATACCTAAATTTGCGTAACTCGAAATGTAAGAGGGCTCTAACCACAAGCTCATCTTCTCTACGACTAACGCTGTAGGCGACGAACCACGCAATTAACCCCTCGGCACACAGTCGTCTGCCATCAAGTATGAATCGAGCATCGAGCTTTGTGAGTATCAAATACAATGGAATTTATACTATCCTGGCACACTGAACGACGCGTGTATTGCGCGGGCGTCAAGAGGCGCTTCAGGAGCATTACTAAATATCTATATATAACTACGCTAAGTTTTATCATTTTGTCTTGGAAATATAATCGAAAGTTCCGCTCAACACAAAATAGCGTGATGCTATGAATATTTTAATAGTGTAACCGTGAGATGCGGGTGGTGAAGTAAGGTTTTGTATTTTTTTGGTTAATAAAAAGATATTTAGTTGGGTTCATAATGGCTTAAATACGATAATCTCAAGATTTATAATCTTTAACTTTTAAATCTCTCTATTTTTATCTAAAGTTTTTGAAGTAAATTTTTTGAAGTCTTATTATAACAATATTATACTTACTACAAATAATGTAGAAATGGCTCCTTTTAATAAAATTGTTTTATTCTTCGTTTTTTTTATACTTCTCAAGAAGATGTTTGTTGAAAATTGTTAAGTTCTTTCCAACCAACTGGCGCAATTAACCTTAACCATTTTTTTCTAATTATAGCATCCGGAAATTACATTACAATTAGACACATACGCGCAAACCAAGCATTTATTTTCATTTCTCTTCTTGTTGTGTGGGCAAGTCTATCGATTCATTATGAACATTCAAGATAAATATCGACATTAATTTTGATATAGTTGAGTCAATCCCTAGCTTACACGTAAATATTTTGTATAAAAATGTAATTAACAAATTCATGCAAATTATTAACAACATAACGTTTTTCTAGACTAGACTAGTTTATATTTTCCGCTAGGCAAGTGGTAAATCTATATAAATAAAAACCGACTACCGCGTGTATGAAAGATCATCATTCGTCACTTAAAAAAGGCAAGACAGATTTCGATGAACTCTCACACTTATAATTGGACCCGGTAAGTGGCGTTGTTGTCGAGATCTAGAAAACAGTCATGAAATGCTGAGGCGGATCGTTAGTCAGCATATAAAATTGGGATTACAAATGGGATCCAACTCTCTCATGTAACGTGTGTCTGTCAAGACAGTATTGATACCTCCCTAATTATTAGTTTTTAAAAGTTTGTGAAACGAATATTTGAAATGAAATATAATAATCATTATCACTTTAGAAAACAATTTACTTGATTGTTTGAATAATAATAAGTCCAGCCCTATTTTTTAGTCAACCAAATCTAAGAAATACATTTTGACAGCTGTCAGACTTATTGCACCAAGCATGCCAACCAAAAAATGGAAACGTACAATATTCGATTCTTAAAAAATTCGATGTTGATTATTTAGAGTTGGTAATCATTTACAGTTTGTTTTGAATAATACCAGGATAAATTAAAAACGGATAATTTAAAACACAAGATTTATCAGTTTCTTCGTATTTGTTGTTATCTACTGTTTATTTCTAGAGGCACACTTATAAAAATTTAAGATTGAAATTAGATTAAAAATAAATTTATTCAATCACTTTCAGTACAACTAGTTGAGCTGTCATTGTTTAGATTAATTATTATTGATTTTCAATAATGCTGTCATAGTTAATGTCTCAAAGTCATCCATAATTTTAAAAAAATCTGCCACTTTTGCCCAATCATCCTTTGTGACATGGGCACATGCTTCAACATACAATATACAGTCCAAAAAGTTAAAGCCGAGTCACAAAATAAGAATACAAACACAAAATTACGCACAGTAAGCTCCCGAAATGGCGCGAGATTGAAATTACGTAGTGGTTTTTTCGGCGCGGTTTATCAACTTGTATATGAGTTTTTTGCCTGTACAAATTTACGTTGACAAAGTAACAAAATAACAAAACTTGTTTCATTCATGATTGATGTAATTTAAGGAATTTTAAAAATAAAAATTTAATTAAACAAATAATATATTAAAAAATTAATGATTCGATTATTATATATTTTTACTGATTATTTGAATATTTTTTATGATTATTCATCCAAACACTACGGTAAGGTACATAGCGACATATCATTGAAACGAAGTCAAGTAACAAAGTTAATACTGGTTATTTTTTATTAACTTGCTTTGTTTGAAAGATTCGAATTTGAATTAATGATAAAAAACTATACACGTTGTAATGAAATATAGGTAACTTCATAATTCTTCAGATTTACGTTAATGGTTATTTTAAAGCGTGTGAGTACGCTTGTGCAAAGTTATTGCAGAATGATTAATGTGAAACGTCAAAAGATAAGGTTTGGTTGACTATAAATATTTTTAAGCATATAAAGTAATAAAAATAAATAATTAAACAAAAACGAATATATCAATGTCGATTGTTGCTAACATTGCGAACGAAATCACTATAGATTAAAGACGTAATGTTTTGTAAAGTAACGTCATACATAATACGGCTACAATGGGGATGTCATTTTTCTTGTAAATCAGAATATACGATTACACTTATTCTCATATTTGGCATAGTATATAGAGACCAAAGATGACCACTTGACATTTCTATTTCCACGTATGAATGACACGCAACATCTTTCAATATATTTCTCTTTTTGCCTTTTTTAAAAATTAAATAAGATAAAGCGAGACAGGTGTACTGACACAATTTATGTAGAATTGTACTTGTACATTCTCTCTATGCATATTTTTATATGGAATTACTCGGAAGTGTGCCAACTTACGTAGACCTGTTATTCAAAATCGGTTACAAAGTCATGAGAATTGCTATCCTTTTCTATTTTGCTATATTTCCACAAATAATTTTCTTCTCACTTGCACATTATGTCCATCTATTACTATCCTAAGTGTATTTAATTATTATGTTAAAATGTAGAATTGATTAATGAGTTGTTATAGTTTTCAAGGATTCTGCGATCTATTTTATACCGATTAATGAAAGTGGATTTACGAATAATTTCTTACTAAATTAATTTGGAACCACAATACTTAAATATTGTTTATACATTTTGTGATTGCAAAAACTTTTGGTGAATATTTTTTGTGGTACCTGGAGCCAATCTGCAGTATATAACCTACATGTGCAGCATGATTAGTTCGGCTCGTCCGGGGAGGGAACACGCTCTCAAAGAATACTGGAGATTTTCTGATTCGAGGATATTAGTAGGTGTATATAAGCCACAGCATCTACTTACCATCCATCAGGTGAACTGTGTGCTCGTTTGTCACCCAATTCTATGAAAAAAGCTGAGAGGGAGGGTTATTTGCATGTCATTAAGCCATTTTCTAACAATTTTTAAAAATTTTTTTTGTTGGTCTCTTTTGTTCGTCTGTACTTATCCTACTCAGGCGTACGAAGCCAGGGAAGTACACTAGTAAACAATAAAAAATGATACTTGTGCTTAAAGATTATTAAGATTTTTAAATCTTACTCAATATATTTTAATGAACTTTTTCAAATATGGGTGATTAACTTTCTCAAAATGAAAGTAGTATTCATATTTTTCAAAGTTTCGTTATTACGACGTGTAAAAACGAAATTTAAAAATATGAATGCTCTACTATTATACTTTTAAAAATATGAATAAATATGAATATAATTCAGCTTTTTATAAACAGCTTTTTAGTGAACTTTTACAATTAAAGCTTCATGTGGGACTATCCTTCTTACCTAACACTCCATAGAAATGTGTTATGTCCTCCTCTCCATCTCCATTTCGGGTGAATTATTTTATTTTATACATGCCACTGGAAACTATTTAACACTACTCATATTTTCATTACCAACCTCTCAGTTTGTTGGTGTCATAAGTGGTCCACGAATGTAGTCGATAAATATTTTAGACTTTGTTAACGTTAATTATTAGTTTAATAGGCGTTTAAAAAGTTTACTTGTGGATTGGTAATGGCAGTGCTAGACTCCTAGAACAGCATCGTTATCTTTTTTCTGTCGGTCTATACCTCGTTTTCATTATTATCATTACATTCCATCACCAGAGCACTGCTGAACATAGCTCTTCCTTAAGGAATGCCATAAAGCACGGTCCATTTGCTCTATGCCTATTTATTGATTTTTAATGTCACGCGATCAATTAAAATACGACATGAGGGATGAATCGAATGTATTCTGTTAGCTTACTCACGTTCTCAGTTGTCAGCTTCCGATTAATAAATTAAGCTGGTATATGTATACCTGTTTATGTACAGGCACTATCTTGAGTTTAAGCTCAAACTTCACAATGTCAAAATTGGAGTCTACACCATAATATTATGTACAAATTAGATATTGTTAAGTTTCAGTTAGAACTCGTGATTGTCTGTGATACCGGCCTTAGTTTTAGGGCGTAATGCTATGATTTGCGACTCACGGTCGTCGTAGATTCTTTTCTTTTAGGTTATTTTCTTTCTAGGTTATTCATTGATGAAATGAATAAACTTGTTCTTTCTTTCTTCTAATTCGACTTGAAATTTAAATTTTCTGAAATCTTTCAAATTCTATGCTTATGTTTTCACATTTTGCATTGTTTTGTATAAAAAATATATTATTAAGCAGTATTCATTAAAGATAAAAGAATGAAAGTTTTATTTGGATAATTAATTTAGTTTAATATGTCAAGTTCTTCCATGGTAAGGAAATAAATTAAGTCTCAATATTTTATAATGTCTTAACGTATCGTTTTAGCTTATCAAAAGACAATCGAGGAACATTGGCCTCCGGTCATAGATTGCCTCATAAGGGACATAGTTGCCATATTTGCCATAGTTACTACGCTTGGCAAGCAGACAGGCAATCGTAGTTTTTAGAAAGTGTTGCCAATGTTATGGTTTGTTTCCCGATGTCGACTCTTACGACACCTACCGTACGGTATGGTTAGTGACTATTTTAAGACCGCTACTACACACGTTCGGAGCTTATTTATTACAATAAAATATGTCGGGCTTTAAGTGAGGCACATAATAATCTGTTTAATATATTCTTAATATTATATTTTACCTTTTTTTGTATAAGAAAATACAAACATAGAATCACAATTACTTGTCATTATCTTTGTTTACATAACAATTATAACAACAAAATACAGGCATTTTAATCTACGACAATGCTCTCAAACACCGTCATGCATATCACATCGCATCAGACCTAGTTCATGCACAATACTGACATACATAAATAAATTAATTACCACTACGCTTGCACCACAGTCACTTAACAAAATAATTTAATAAATAGGTTATAAAGTTATTAGCGTCCAATGCGTATATCGGAAGTACTTGCTCGCTCACTGGTACATCACGTACAATTAAAATCTCGCGTTTTGTTTTAAATATTATGGCAATGCGGCCGAAGCCACTAGTCTTTTCGCACCTTATACTACTTAGGACACTTAAACATCACATTTGCGCTTTGTATTTACACAATTCGTCGCCTTCTATGCGGCGTAGAGTTCAGACTAGAGCTTTGGTTTCACCGTCTATAGCCGGCAGATCTGTGTCTCTCCCGCACGGCTTGTGATGCCTGCGGTGTCAGGAAATATACATGTGCGCCTTCCCCTGGCAGCCTGTACGACACGAAAGCACCTTGTCGTCTTCCACCAGTGTTCACCGGCTGTACCCACTCCGCGTCCGGGTTGACCACGGGCGTGGGGTTTTTGTAATTCACGTCTGTATCGCCTTCCAACGTGGGGGGAGTTGCATTCAAATCGTCCAACTCAATACCATATTGAGCCGCTTTCCGGTAATTAGGGTTCGGTATGGGGATGAATTCACTATCTGGGTTAATTGTAGGCCGAGGATATCTGTCATTTACTAGCGTATCGTCTAATAGAGACGGCGGGTTTGGTTCGTGTACTAATTGCGCACTTGGATGTCCCGGAATAGATTCACTGTTAAGATTGATCTGCGGTCTTGGGAGGCGGTAATTTACCAGCGTATCTCTGTCCAACGAAGGCGGATTAGTCGGTCTCGGGGACGGAACTATTTCATAAGCGTATTGTAAGTTTATGTTGTTGTTTACTGGCGTTCTCACAGTTTCTAGCGGAGGCGTCACAGCTAAGCCGTTGACATTATGCGTGCCGTCTTCTACCTTCTGTCCGAAGATATCGAAAGAATTTTTTGTTATATCATCGAAGTAACTTTCGTCTTGTTTCGTGTAGTATCCGTTGCTTATTGGGTTGGGCGTTGTGCTTGGGTATCTATTCACTTGGTGGACGCTTGGCACAGGCTTACCGGTCTGTATAGGAATGTGGTTTCTATTCTGATTTGGATCTTTACTCGACAGAACATCGTCGTAGTCTTCATTTCTGGTTTTTGTTTTTGGATAATATCTGGTAGATGTTGGAGTTTCCGTGGTTACTTGCACATTTTCTAACAAATACTGCTGATGATATCCTGGTGAGACTGACGGAGTAATAGCATTGAACTCGTTTTCGGCGTTAAAGGGCTTGCTGTAGCTAACCATCGGTCTAAATGGTTCCGGATCGAGTTTAGGTGCTCTGAAGGTCAGTTGTTCAGGTCTGGGATTAGACTGGTAGCTGAATTGATACACAGGTCGTGATGTGACAGATTTTTGTTTGTTAGTATTTCGTAAAGATTGAACCTTTGGCCTCTTTGTAGTATACAAGTCTATCGTTTGTTGAATGTCCGCTATTTGTTGGTAGAAAGCATGTGGATTCTGTTTGGGTTGCTGTACGTAAACTGGTTGTGGACGAGGCCTCTGTATGCTGAAGTACTCTTGTGTCAGCGTTCTGGGACCTTGCTTTTGTGGCCATAAAAATAGCCCATCAGAATCGTCAATAGCTCCATACGTAACTTCTACTGCAGGATTGTAGCCCTTCTGAGAGTTCGAGTTCGATTGCAGCGGTTGTGGAGATAAGTTAGTTGGTACAGTCTTGTAATTGTGTCTACCGTCAAAATAGGTTTCAGGAGCTGGCGATGTCTTTGTTTGTTCGTCATAAAAGTAGAAAGAAGCTACAGCATTTTGGCTGAGCTTCGGTCTGTACACGGGTTGTAGTTTTGTTGCTGGTATGCCATCATTCTGTGTGTTAGAGTAGTACGCTCTAAGGGGCACTTGAGTAGACGTAATGATTTCATCATGGATTGCATTTGGATTTTTCTCTGGTACTCTATAAATTACGTATGGACTTTCCGATGTTATTGGCATCTTTGAATTGTAAATTGGTTCTGTGTAATCATAAATCACGGAGATGGGCTTTGAAGTGAGCTTTGTTCTTGACTTGTAGACGGGCTTTATCGTCGTGTGTTTATATGTTACTTCATCCGGTAAATTGTGTACTCTAATCGGATTTCTAGGCGGTTGCTGTGTAATACGCTGTGGCTTTCTCTCTTTGGACTTGGTCACAATTTCAGTAGGTGGTGGAGTGGCTATCGTGGTCGGAATCTCAGTCGTCTTCGTCGACTCCGTTGTCGTGGGTCTTGTTTTGTATTTGCGTCGATACACAACAGACGGCGTTGCCGATGGTTTTCTAGTAGATTTTGGTCTTGAATAAGTCACCGTTTTATCTGTTATTGTAGTTTGTACTGGTTCTGTGGTGGTAGTTTCTTCTGGAGCGAAGAAATCCGGTGGTGGCGGCAAGATTATTCCTGGTACAAGTGGGCCCGCTGGTACACTGTTGTTGTACTCAGATTGGAAAGAAAAATTGTAAGGCGGCGGATAGTATATCGATGGGTCGTCTTCGTCGTACAGATCCGTTTGGTTGCTCGGTGGTGGTAGAAACGCTGCGCCCGGTGGAAAGCCTTCTGGAAAAGAGCCGTTTATGGTTGGAGGCAAGGGAAATGGCCCTTCGCTCGTATTCCCGGGTAGGAATGGGTACAGAGGATTTGGCAGCGGCGCTTCCCCGGCAGTAGTGTTTCCCTGATCATCACTTGTGGGGTAGGGCGCTCCCGCTGGGAAAAGGAATGGCGATGGTGGTAGAGAGCCATCGCCCTCTCCCGTAGAGAAGGGAGGGAAAAGGGACGCGGGGACGCTACCGTTTGGAGTGAGGAAGACGAGCGGTCCGTTGTCGTAGAGACGTACCGGAAAGGGCGGAGGTACTTTAGGTTTCTGTGGTAGCTTTACTTGCCTTCTCGGGGCTACGTAGTTATCAATCGGTGGCCAAGGTATGCGTTCAGTTTCCTTCTTGCTCTCTGGGAATGACCCGCCTTTGAGGACTAAAAGGTGATCTTCTGCGAGCCATATCTCATCTTTCTTGAGCCCTCCGAGACTTTGGAGATTGTCCTTGGATCTAGTTTCAGTGTTGGGCTCATAGCTAACGATTCCTAGCCGTTTCGGCGCTTTAGCAAATATCTCGTTTTGTATCAAGCCGTATTTTCCCTCGGCCACCTGGTCTGATAAAGTCTTCTTTTCTTCATCATTTTCTTTGACTTTCTCTGTCTCCTTTCCTTCGCCGGCGCTGGACATGAGCATGCCATCATCCCAGATACCCTGGTTCCATCCTACAGTACTGCCCGACTGATCGGGTGCGAATACACCAGCAAATTTTCCAGTTTCAGTCTTCCCATTGTAGCCGATGTAGTTTTTTGAAGCACTGTATATCTTATCGTGCTTTAATTTCATATGTCCCCCGACTAGTCGTTTGACTGTTCTTTGGGACTCTGCTGGGTCTGAGTCGACTGGTGTTCCCAGGCTGCGTTGATCGCGCACGAACGAATCGGGCGGTAATACGTAGGTTGGGACTAGCACGCTGGCTTGTGTGCTGCATGCCCATGCCAGCGCTAGCATAAGCACTGTCGCCGCCCCTCTCACCATCTGAAAGTTTAAAAAACATATGTTAGTTGCAACGAAATAAATTCACTGATGAAAAACATTTTAAATTAGGCTACTGCCGGTTAAGCGCGAATTAATAATTCACTTATCTAAGTACGCGCGCTTTTGTAAATCGAACCCACTCTGTCGCTAACATGAGCAAAGTGAAAGGACCGGCTTAAGACAAAAACGTTGGCCAGTAATTTAGCAACTGGCGAGTCGTACTCCAATGCTCGCCTTTTATCAAGTCTCATAGCTGACCACCTCCGACCGGGCTGGCATTGAAAATAAAGCGTTAAATTTGGAAATTAGCGAGCAATGAACACGAGACTGGAAGGTCGAGCCGAGCCTGCGACAAAGTATCGTTTTAAATACGTTCGCGTACGTTTTGTTAATTTGTATCACGGCATCTTGCTTTATCCGTATGGGTATTGTTATTTTGCTGTTGCGTTTGGCGCGTAGCTGATCATCGAATTAGAAATTGGCGATCGTTTTTAAACAATGATCGTTTCGGGTAATTTTTGTAATTTTAATCGGCACGGGCACGTAATCCAGCTGATTGAGATATTCGATATAAACATGCGGCTTGAAATAACTGTACAACAAATATTCTAAGAGTGTCGCATATAACGTGGGTGTGAATTGTGTAATACCTCGTTTTAAATGATTTGTGTGAATTTGGTCGTGAATTTACGAAATGAGACAAACTAGTTCAAAAACATTTTAAGGTTGACTGTGTCGTATAAAAAAAAATTGTCAGAATAACTGTTTGGCCCAAGGCAATTGAAAGTTAGGTGTGTCTGACTCTGCGAAAGGAATTTTATTTGCTCGATTTCGCCTTCGATATCCATTCGAGTCACATAGTAATTGTTCTAATTTTAAAATTAAACAAAATTGCTATACAAAGTACGAACAAGTTAATCGATTGCGCCCATATGCCTTCAAATGTTCTTATCCGTAAGATAGTCTTTCAATTCTTTCAAATATAAGCATGGAGTCATATGGGTACTATGGGTGGTTAATATTATACCGGTTTTTTAAATCACAATTTAATATTTTGAGAAATTTATGGGCTAAACAAATGGTTGTTTTGTAGAGCTAAATCTATGCAAACTAACGTTTAGCTACTGCGCTATCAAACCGTCAAATAGTAAATACCCAAGATTATACATCAATACACTAATATTATCCATGGTGCGTCTGTTAGTGATCGTGTAACTTCTGAATGACTTGATATATTGAGTTCATATTCACACAGTATATTTGTTTTGTCGAGGCGAAGGTTTATATCTACGCTAAGTTTCTAATAGGTGGTACAGGCAGGTCAAGTTTTTATTTTTTTAGGATATAGGTGACAAGCGAGCACACAGTCCACCTGATGGTAAGTGGTTGCTGTGGCCCATAGACTTCTACATCTATCCTCGATTACGAATCAAAATGCAGATGCGTTGTCACCCCTGAGGACTTAGATGGAATGCCTCGGTTCCAGTAAAAAGAATCTGGTTCTCTACACTTACCATACAAAACACAGTAGCGTTAAGCTGTTATTTTACACTGATATTATGTGAGAGCGTGGTCCTTTCCTGGTCGAGTCGACCCATTAGTGCTACAACTATACCAGTAATATAGCTTCAGCATGGCCGTACCGCGTAAAAACTAAATAGTTATTAATAAATATTGTATTTACATTGTAAAAAAAATTGTCTGGATTCTGAGTGAAACCCGAAAGGGAAGAATGTCTGCCGTGCGTTGGAACTTTGAAAGTAAGGCATTATAACCTTTATTACCGTTTCTGGGGCACAAATACACATTTATACAACATATTCACAAGAATTTCTCATTTATGTAGAATAAGCGTATTGTTAAGAATAAGGATGTAATGGTAGAGATGTAAGAGTACAAAGTGAAAAATCGACTCTGTGGCGTAGGTAACGGTAAGATTAAAAAAGTGCAAGCTCAGTATGACAACTGAGTCGTTTTGACTAACCTCGATACAGATTATAATAATTTGTCCGAATAAGGTTGCCAAGATTTTTGCAATAGTTCATTGACTTATATATTATTACGAATGCCTAAAATGATTTATATATGGTTAAGTTTAAGTTTATTGAATTATAAGTATATTTAACGTTTGTGTGCTTAATAATGCTTACATAAATTTGACATTTGCTCGGGGCATCGCTGTGCGCATCCTTTCGTTTTCTATACCTGTTCACCTTCGTTAAAAGTAATGGGAATGTACTCCACCAGGGTACGAGTCAAGTTTTTGCCAAAAATATCTTTGCTATAGTTAAAAAGCTCTTAGTCAATAGAATTCGTGAGGTAAATTTACTATCGCATGAAATATAACAATTTAGTACAATACTTTCTGATTAATAATTTTAGTCTTACTTCGAACGTTATTAATAAATTATTAATAAATAGAAAACTAAACGCCATTCCTTGGTTAGCTTAACTGTCAGATGGTGGCCTTGCAAACAAAATGCAAACTTTTTACGATCGGAATAAAACTAGTCCGTGGTAAGATTATTACAGTCGTATGCTACAAGCAACGCAACTAGCATTCGAAACTTCTTTATAGCTAAGAGATAATTTTAAACATATGCCGAATGCATGCTAACTTTCTTCTGGAGTCGCGTTCGCGACGATGTTGGGAAACTTTTCGATGTATTGTTGTCATTTTGTATTCAATACGCGGGGTTGACGAGTCGCCAACTTTCCAATGGCCTTTATTTACTAACGGATTGAACGTACAGGACATGCCGATTTCACAAAGTTTATAACGATTTGCAATTGTAAACACCGTTTTAGTTCTTTTATGTAGTGTGTAAAAGCTCAATGCTAAAATCGTTTAGAAATAGATTTTAGCATTACGGTAGAAGTCATCTACAGTTTCTTGTTTGTCTCAAGTCCTTCCTTCAATGTCAAAGAAATTTATGAAATAATACATTTTCGAAAATGATGAATTAAATTGTTGAAAAATTTAGATTCATATAAGATTTCCAATTAATTATGAAACCTTGTAGGTACATCATATTAATCAATTATTTATTAGAGTTATTAGAAGTCAAACAATTACAATATACGATATTGCGAAGAGAAACTACTGAATTCCTGTTATTAAGTAAATTTTTCCCAATTCAGTTCACTTATGGAGTTAATCGCTTCATAAAATATCTGTATTAAGCTGGTATATTCGTGGCAATTGCCTTACGTACTTTCGAAATCGTAACGAATCGCCGCAACTGTGGCATTGGACCCTTTGTGTCAAGTTATATTATTAGTGATTGCCCTTAGACCTCGGGTGTTAATACCTAAAGTATATTATCGCCTAACGAAGTCGAGACGAATCTGTATAATCATGGTTAATTATATATGGTCGACTAAATAAGACAATAACTTTGTTTAGTAAATATGGTACGAGAAATATGTGCAAAGAAGTATTTATGTGTATAATTTCGAACCTTTGCCCAATAAAAAGTTACGGAGAATTTTCTAACATCGGGATGAATTCTTCTTACTATAAATTTCTTAGTATATATATTGTTTTAATCTATTTGCAGTTATAATATTTCATGCAGCGTTTTTGATTGGTTTTTAATCTCGATAATTAATCTATAGATGTTGCGTAAATACGTTAAATTATTTATCGTATTCGTCAATCACTATTCGATTTACTGAATGGTTTGAAATAACTTCTAATAGTGTCAGGGCTTATTAATTGTCGCGAAGGCGCTGGGTGTCAAGGCAAAACCATCACATACAACCTGATAGCTGCCTCACCCAATCCGCAACTTTTAATCCTAAAGCATTAGTATTGTGATGCATTTATTTCGCTCTATATACATTTATCATGGAAATGTTATTCTTTTCATCATTTGCATCTTATTAATTTAAAATCGGTTTAGATTATGATCAGATGTCAGTATGTACTTTAAGCAGGCGTGGATTAAAATTAGTCCCAAAATTTTGAGATAATCCACTCAAATATTTTCAATTAGACGGTTGATGAAGGTCTTTTATACCTTTATTGTGCCTACGTTAAACAATTTTCGCTCATAACATTTCACAACATAATTAGATCTTTATTGTCAATCACATTGTCTGTTACAGTTTATAGCCGGCATTTTGTGGTTTAAGTGGCTGCACTGGTATGCTAAGTAAGGTCGAGTTATAAAAAAGTGATCTGGCTGGTCGTGACTGGCGGCGATACGGCGTTAGCACGCGCCCGCCCCGGGTCCATTTCGAATATTTCCAAGTATCTGTGTCCTATGCATCTATTGTTGGCGGGTTTATGATTTATAATGCCACCGCCTTCGTTAAAACCAAGGTTTCTTTATTGCACAAGTAAAAATCAATCAAATTTCTATAATATGTGCACTGCGTAAGACTACTATAGTATTTTATAACAGTTTTTGAAACAATACCTTTGATAAAGAACTCCGTGATATTTGATTTTTGTTGAAAGTTAAACGGGAATCTAATCAGACAGAGCACTAAAAGTGGATTTTTTGCTCGTATATCAATAATTGAGATTACAAATTGAACCTGCTTTGTTTTGTGTTAGTTAACACGATATTGTTATTTTTATGTAAGCGCGCACTTTCTTCTCATTGTTGTGACTTTCTTGATTGTTTGTTACGTTATTCGCAAAACTGTCGCATCTCGTATTGTATGTAATCTTCCATATAATGGTCGGTTATACGTTCTCATGTATAACCATAATAGCAATTACGCAGTTTCGAAACGTTTCATACTTTTCACATGAATTGAACAAAAGCGAAAAGAAATCGTGGGCACGTTGTTTGTTACCCTATTGAACTTTCCAATTTACCGGCTTTTAATTTTAATTACACGTTGTAATATGTTGTATGATGTATGTACAGTTAAATAGTATTATATAATTAAATGATATGTTTTTTGTTTACAGGTAAGGAATTAATTTTATTTAGCGATATTCCAATCGGTAAGTGCATTTGGAGCGTGCATAGAGAACTAGCGTTTTAGAATGTATGGGCGGAGATCGCTCACAGCGCATCTATGATGTAAATGCCAATTAACCGATCTGATAATCGTCGCTATTCGTGATTTCCATATTGTTTAATATGAGTCGCTTGTGTAAGGCATTTCAAAAGTTTTCCGCCACTCCGGCTACCTTTTGGTGTTTTTCGGAGCGTGGCGGATAGGCAACCTTAGCGGCCGGAGTCCTTCGCTCGGTTTAAAGGAAAGCTGAATTTTTTATGTCAGAATTTTGTAAGTTTTTTAGCAATAACGGACAGCGATCGGCGATCGCGCTTTCCAATGCGTCTTTCTCGCCCTCGTATGCAATATGTTTTCGCGACAAATTACCTGTGCAGATTCTCCTCGCAATTGAGTCGAGCAAGTCCATTGTTCATTTTAGCCCGCGCGCGACAATTGCTGTTGCTTAATACCATTATTATGCATATACTACATTGTTTTTATAAACTAACCTTCTTCTTAGACCTTGCTCTCTTCGAAATTGGACGAGTCTAACGTGTTTCGTGTGGTGCTTCTTTTTACATGTTTTAATAATGACGCCTCGCTGCTCCTAGCCGGATGCGTTTTTTTATTTACGGACATGCGGACAGGTGACGTAATAGCAGAGATATTATTTTATCAATTTGTTCTCACGTAAAAAACTAGCAAATTCTTTATACGATCCTTGTGGTAATATTATACATGTTGCTGTCATGCTCAGTCACGTACAAATAAGAAATGATAATGACGTTTTCGATTAAGGCTGTTTTTCATATTGTAGAAATGTGTACGTACTACGTATACGTGTAAATCATATCAAAAACGAATAAAACACAAAATAATAGGTCATATGTATCACTATTGGATTAGAAGAAACAATTCGTATCAATTTAATTACGTATTTGTCACTAAGTACATAAAGGTGTACAAACAGTTTAACGCTCACGTCTTGTTAAGCAACAGTTAAAAGCGCAAGTTTTTCGAAAACGCGTTTAAAATGGAGCGAGGCCGTGGTTTGTGAACCTCAAAATAAAGACTTTATTTTGTGTCAGTGAGGTTCATAAACTTGTGTCATTCGGGGCTTTAAAAGACAAAGTCTGTTTAATTCGTTTCTTTATTTTACAAATCACTTTAGATATGATCGAAGAAGAGACTAAAAGTTTGGGTACCACCAAGATGTTAATGTTAATATAACTTGCGCAAGTTTTTCACTTTAATTTTAATGCTTTATGCGAAATAATTTTTATCGTTGCAACGTAAGAATTCTAAAAAATTGTTTCGGATAAGAAATGCATATAAAAACCCTAAGGTGTGATTTTTGTTATTATTCGACAAATATTTCTTGGCTTGCCAGCGTTTCCCGGTTGATCAAGATTTCTGTCTAACGTTCACGTAGATTTCCTGTTTTGTGCTTTATTATCTCGCGCGCTCACGGCGTCCATGTTTGAAATGTTTATTTTCACACGATGTCAGATTCCTTCACATAACAATTATTCGTTTATCGAACGGCTACTTCCTTGATATGTTTTTGTGTTAGCTGCTCACGATCGTTTTTGTATTAGTATAGTATAATACGAGTTGTTTGCTAGCATTATGTCATCTATGTTAGGACCGTGTTCGACTTTCGTTACTGACTGATAAATTGGTCAACTAGATTAGCGAGACTATTCATTAGCGTATATCACATATTATTGCCAATGGTCGTCGATCTCTGTTTACAATGCATGTTTTTCACGAATTACGTTGTTTTGGAAAGAAGTTCGATTAGGCGGTCGATCGTAAAAAAAAATAGAATTTAGTCATTTAGTCAATGAAGCCTCACGGATGCGTAACTACAAGTACCGGTCCTGGTTAATTAGCATTGTCTACACGTAAGACACCGGTCTCCCGTTATGAGAACATCCTGCGGCATTCGTCGTTAAAGGTCAATATTAAATACCGCTGTTCGACTAAATAAATGCAGGTATTCGCAGAAGTAACAGTGAGTAATATCCCGAGTTAGGTATTCGTAATGTTTTAACGAATTACGTTTTCTAAGGCACTTAAGTTCGTAAAACTTGCATTTGTTAATGAATATGTTAGTAGTATTAATTGCCAACAACAATATTTTGAAATGTTATTACGGAATCGAAATTTTGTATAGAGTAATAAAGTCAAAATATAAATTTCGAAATTGTATACGCCTCGCGGTTTAGCGTCGCGTAGGTTGGGATGGATTAGCAATTTGCCGGTATATATAACGCGAATAATATTTGCAGTGCTCATTACCATTGTGAACGTTCCATTATCCCTGACTCTTTAGCCTGCGATAAATGTCGTCGGGTCGCGATTTACTCTTCACTTGCATTATTACTGTGCATGTGTGGCTATCTATACGACAACAATTCGCCTAACAGACACTTGTTTGTGTTTTCTCACAGGTGTTTCTCTACGTCGCGTCATTGAGTATTGCACTGAAGGCTGAGCTATGTGAATTTTTGACTTTATTCGTGTCGCGAAACGCGCATTGTTTCTGCTGTCCCTATATTGTGTGCTGCTTAACTCGTGAGATCTGGGTCGGGGGCCTAGCGTAGACGCTATGAATTCTGCATATTATGTAGGATAGATCCTACACATACAGAATTTAATTTTATATACTGCCAATTGGTTTCATATGTTAGAAGAATCTTACATTGGCTGATAACGGCTGAGGCTGCGTCTGATAAACAACACTCGTACACTTCTTCTTAATTGCACATGTCAGTCACTTCACTGATAATGTCACTTGGATCACTGGCACATATCGGGCTACTGTCGCGCTTGTCGTATGGTAGCTGAATGTCTTTGACGGTGGGTCCTGTAGGGTCGCCGCGTCAGGTCGTGGTGGGGTTCACGTGTGTTCTGTAGATTGCGCGGCGCATGAGTGCCGGAGGTGGTAGGGGGCGCCGGTGTAAATACTCCGTCGTAAGCGCGTGCGCAGCGCCCACGCACACTACAACGGACGCGGGTGTACGCGACGCACACAGCGTTAGAAACGTCTCCACGTTATAATGTACGCGTGTCGTGCGTTAGACCTGCAATGACATCGATACGAAATCGATGGGAGGGCCACGATTCCCTCGACTGACGGATGTTGTAGTTATTAATTACTGGAGTGCGCTGTGCTCATCGTATCATTTAGTGTTGCGTGCGCAATATAAGGACTTGAGTTGTTAATGGTTATTGTAGTGTTTATATTGAATAAACCTAAAATTTGTTGTATAATTACTAATTACCCACTTATGTGTTATTAGCTTATTAGGGTAGTTATTTTAACATTGATATTTAAGAAAAAGAGTTTCACTTAATTAACTTGTTGGTTGTTTATCTTCCGTTAGGTTTTAATTTGGTGTTTTAATTTTTTTATATTTAACTCATATTTTTAAATGAATTGATTTTACAACATTGATCAACAATCTAATTCCTTCTGTTATTATATATGCTTATATTTAAATTTTAAAAATATGTAGCATATTACAAGTAAATAGAAATATTACTACGTACATTGACGGATTTTTGAGACTGTCGACTTTAGAGCAGAAATCATTTTTTATTCATTTTAAGATGGGTTTGATAATATACAGTAGTATAGTACGTTGTAAATTCTGAGGAAGAATGAGAAATTCTTCACAATCTAAAATTTATGCGGTACACTTCAAAAATTGTTAAGAGGGTGGTTCCGATCCAGTCGGACTCTGATTCAGAAAATGAACCCTATCATATACAAAACAAATTTGTTTTCAGTTTGTCAGTTAATAGACTCTAAATATATTAATAAAACATAAAGATTTTTTTTACATTAAAATAGGATTTAAGTGTATGGACCCTGGAGTGGCGTGCGTGTGTTTACTACCTCATATCAATACGTGGTTGTCAATCAAGGCAGCAGCGTTTTCCTAATAACTACTAGAAAATAAAGTACTGCGGTTATTTAAATAAAATGTGTGTTATTTTAGTGTAAATCTTTATTTTTACTTTAACTGATTTATATAATTTTTAATTCAATCGTTGGAAAAACCCATAGCAACCCGGAGAAACAAAAACGCGGTAAAAAGAGAAACCCGCAAAATTTCCAACAAAAAAACCGAAAAAAATAAAAAAAAAAAAAAAAAAAAAAAAAAAAAAAAAAAAAAAAAAAAAAGGGGGATGGCGCAAAGAAAAGCCGCTTTATACCCCCTCTCCCCCCCCTTCCCCCCCATTGATTATTGCTTACTTCGAACTTTTAGCTGCGATTAAAGTGAAATAAAAATTAATAGCCTTCAAAAATACTAATAATAGTCAATTAGAAACAAAAGATATTTCCCAATTAATTTCACATGTTATTTTAAACTTAATTAATAAATTCTTGCCTAATTTATAGCTAACGATCGGCTTTATATTTTCTTAAAATAAATACTTATTTCTGTGATATGTCCAAAAAAGGCAGTGTTGAGTGCGCTCAGTGTATTTATTCTCTGCGCCGTGAGAGACATCGTGTCATCGACATCGGACGCGTCCTCGGAAGGTCGCGGCAGACTCGATTGGGAACTCTGCGCGATTTATTTACATAAAGCGTAGGCCACACCGCGAATTAAATGTACTTCACTCTCTCAAGTTCAGATTTTGCTAAATTGTATGTTATGTAATCGTTCACGGAAACTTAGATGTAGGGACGCAGTGTAATAAAACTTTTTTATTACATTGATACGCGCGTAGGTGACTGGTGACAGAAGGGCAACATTAACAACATTAAAGTTCACGTAGGTATATGAAATAGCTCCTATACTTCAGCTATACAGAACGCAGTGTAAACTAAAATACCATTATAAGAATGTAGTAGCTACGTGCGCGACTTGCTTTTAATGATAAGAATTTTTTGAATTTCTATTTTACATGTATAAACAGTTTTAAATTAAGAACCAACATCGATAGATGCTGGCTCAAGACCGTGTTTGTGCCTTTAGGGAGGTTATTTATTTTTCAGCAGTGGACTTATGAAGTGCTGTAATGATGATGAAAAAACAAACATAAGTTTTTATGAAACGATAGGTATGTTATGCATCTTTTAATTTTTGTATTTTTCTATCTAGAAAAGGAATCAAAATACAATGGTTGACGTCATTTAGATTGATTGTCGGTCATCTGTTAAAGTCCTTACGTATTTTCCTTTACGTGATAACACTACTCATAATCATGGCTCATCTCACGAATGATCCCGGATCTATTTTTTGTTGTTGGTGTATCACAAGAATTCGCTCGTCACATACTTCAAACTGGCTTTTGTTGTATAGAGACGTAGTTCTATAAATGTTTTTATGTTTTTCCGATTTTCAAAATTTCAAATTCTTATATCTTTGCGTTTTGATGTCCATAAGAGGACGTATAGAGAGCCAGTATTACACACATACAGGCCATGAGGCATTCAAAGCAAAGTGGTAAATTAAAAAAAAATGACTTTCAATAAGTATTATACAATAATCTATAATGGATAAAAATCATTCATTTTATTTCATTCCAATTTTGTTTTAGTCTCAGTAGAATGAAGTTGGCTGCAGGTGGACTTCAGTAGCTACCTACTTACCATCATCAGTCAGGTGGATTGGAAGTTCATTTGTTATTACACTTTTATAAAAATATGTTAATAATGTGGACAGACATAATAGAAAGCACCAAGCTCGACAATATCTGCACTTTCGTATCGTTTTGTATGATGTACGGTGTTAGTGCGTTAACTTTATACTAAATAATTTAACGATGTTACTTAAGTAGTAAGCGCTCGTATGAAAATTTCATAGTATGCGGACAAACCGAGCTTATTTCTCACGGGTACCGCTAACGGCGGTGAACAAAAACATCGAAAGGAAACTCAAATGTCGGCGTTGGAAAAATTAAAAGGAAATATTTCGAGACTTCCGTCAACATTCGTTGTGAGACGTCTGTCAACATTCGTTGATGCAGGGCGCAGTTCCTTGCCCTTTAACTATATCAGAAAAGAGTGGATAGAGGCTTACGCCCAGCCCAGCAAATGTAGGCTTTTACTTGGTATTTAAATTTAGGATTAATTAAAACAAATTTGAATATCAAAAAGGACGGTCGGAGAAGTTTCAAAATTATAAATTCAATCGGATGTTTAAAATAAATTATTGGTAGAAATGTTATTTTATATAGCAGTTTTACGGCGAAACTTGTAGGTCACGGTTAAGCTTAACCTTTGATCTTGTGTCACCGTCAGTTTAATCATCTTTGAAGAATGTCAGGGATTTTCCTGATGTGTTTAGTTTATATTGCGAGTAATTTTTATTGCGATTTATTTCATAATTATATCATTAACTTCTTTGCGTTATATCCGTGTCTATTCTAATGCATTTAATTACTGTATTAGGAAAGATGTAGTAGTTGTTATACGATTTATTCGTGTTTGTTATGGAATTTTATTGTAAGTATTATTTTCGGATGGAATAATGAGTTCAATATTTTAGAAGCTTAAATCAAAATTACTAAATGCTGCTTACTAGTTGTATTGCAACGATCTTTAATTTTTATAAAAGCCAGAATTAAATATATCACAACCCATTGAACATAGTGATGACGCGATGAAACGATGTTCTAATCTATTGGAATATTTAAAAAATATTTTTTTTGTCAATTAAATACACATCATACTTAGCGGGTACTTGGATAAAACTGCGATGCGGATGTGTCATTTACGTGACAATCGGTATATCACGTTTTATTACTTTTTAATATATTATAGTTACCTTTTAGCGACATGTTTTGATGGAAGTTTTCCTACGATGGTTATGATTTGCTAGACAAATTGTGGTTTTTCTGCAAGGTATTTAGCAATACACTATGTAACTGACAATAATTGCACGAACACCTTGTGCTTTAAAAGGTGTAATTTTCCAATTATTCACTTTGTTTAGGAAAATAAATATTACTTATACATACACATACTTAATATTTCGAAGAAGAATTCTGATTATCAATAACCTGAAGAAAATCAGTCTTATCGTGTACATTAATGCTAAGAAGGGGCCAAGACAAACGGTGTTTGGGATTGTCTGCTTAGACAATATAAAAGAGGTTAGGACCAAGCTCTTCCTTGTAATGTACAACGTTCTTCAAATGATTTAAAATAAAATTTGTTCCGTTCTTTGATATTGCATTTATAGCTTCAAATTGTTCTCATTTGACCACCGAAGCTTTCTTAAAATTGCTATAGGACTATAAGGATTAGCAATTTTGATGAAAGTTCTAATTGGAATTTTGGTTTCCCCCAAACCATGTATTCTACTTCTACCGGGCTTGGCGTGGAACCGGTGCAAACAAGTTATTTAATTTTTATCCTTTTCTCGGAATTATGCTCGTTCGGTGTTGGCGAGACACGTCCGTACCGCATTCCGCGACACCGAGGCGCTCGGATTTGACCGTTTGACCACTTCATAACTCTGCCGACCTCGATACTATCGGAACTCGATTTGTTTGTGGTTTGTTCTCGATTTGTGATTGTCTTGTTTACTTTTTGTGAACGTGTTGTGGATTTTTGGACTATGGATTTATTTTTGAAGGAAAACTATTTTGAAATCCTTTGAGACCAATTACTTGATATTATGTAGCTAGCTATGTCTACGTAGTTTAAATTTTAAATAATTTTTTGTTAATAAAATTGTGTATTTCTGTTTTCTCTTAACATTGTTTATTTGATTTAATTGGATTGTTATCGATAGGTTCAAAAATCTAGTAATCAGTGAAGTATTAAAAAAAATATTAAACAGACTAAAAAAAACTAGGTATATGTGTTGTGTATGTGTATAAACTAATGCAGCAACTTAGATAACTTTTTGAGATTTCAGATTACATTTAATTTAGAAAAATTAAAAAAGTTAAGTTACGGTCATTTCTGAGAAGGATTCAGGGCGAGAAAGTGTACGACGTGCTGCTCTACTACGGGTTGTCACTTTGTCACCAATAAAATTGTTATAAAAATTTTAAATGCTGATATTTATAGCATGTGCTACGCAGTGGAAAGATAACATTACGAGAAACCCGTTAGTTTTAAGAAATTAAAAATAAAACACATAAATTTTTAATCAATTTATTATTTTGTAGGTATTATATAGTGTTCATCTAATGGTAAGGGCTCAGCATCCGCAGAGGCGCCGAACATCTCGCGGGACCAGGCCGCGACGTCTGTCCGCTTAAATTATATAATCGTGTATAATCGTGACGCCTTTTTGGACGCATAGCTGTTTTATCGGACATCGACAGGCACCCGGATGTAAGGGACCTGAGCTGTTTTGTTGCTAACTGACGTGTGCGTGTGTTGTGTATGTATAATCGATCCAATATAATTTGGTTTAACCTATATAATCTAAGGCAGGAATGGCGAACCAGTGCCATCGATGGCACGCGACACAATATTTTGGGCACGCCACCGATCATAAAGTTCACTATCAAATATTATGTTACGAACGAACGCAAGTGATCCTAGATACATTGTGGACTACAATTGCTATTGACGCATAGTTCGTTTAATCATCATCATTATAGCCCATCACAGACATCACAAGTCCACGCCTCCTCCGAGGAATGCATAGTTAGTTCATTTACGCATGGCATAATAGTTAATTTCGTTGACCCAACTGTATTTAAAAGTTCATCTGTGTTATATTTATGATTTTACAACCCCAATATAAGTTAATTGTTATCTAATCTGCAAAAACAGAAGTCACACTAATGTTACTTTAATTTGAATTACGCATTATATATAATAATAAATGTCTCAAATAAAGAGTTTTGAGTCGATAGTATTTAGTATTATTATTTTCCCAATAATCACAAAATCAAAATTATTTACGGCACGTCTATAACTTATTAAACATTTCTTTAGAAAATGGTACGTTGATGCATAAAGGTTCGCCACCCCTGATCTAAGGTAATATTTGGAGGAGTACCTATTACCTACTTGAACTTTTTATTTTCCGTGTAGTGACGGCGTAAATGAATCCACTACCCCGTATCATATCATATCGAGAGTGTCGTAAGAGATGACGGGGAAAACACAGGAGATGGGCAGCACCATCTTCCTGATAACATCTCAATAAAAATGCAGTTGTCAACCCGCCAGCCAAACGTGGCAAATTAAGCAAATATCCTGCCTATGTACTGCAGTGGACGTTTGATAGGCTGCCATTAAGGAAATAATGAATGATCAATGTATTTAGTAATTTAAGTAAGCTTAAGTGTCGTGCAGTCGTAAGAGGAATATGTTCTGAATACCTAAATAGGTCTTATTTATGTAAATTAGTATTTGAAGGCCAGCATCTGACCTGGTTTGACACATATTAATAAACAAAATCGTTATTATATAGTCGTAGTATAATTCATGTTATAATATCTATAAATTATATACCTACGTGCTTTATTGCCATAAAACCTTTGGGGGAGAGTTATGTTCATGTTCAATAGTGGTCAAAGTAGGCTGCTATGATAATTAAACAGTGACGCTTAAAGTCGTCATCATCAGTCTATAAATGTTTTTCTGCTATTATTAATGTATTAAAACTTCGTAGGAAAATCTATCGCAATTTTGATGGAACACCGTTGCAAAACACTTGTTTTTTTTCCCCTCGTTCACCTGAGAGGATTTGCTACATTCGCCATGTTTGTTAGACGGATTTGTTTGAAGCTGCTTCACGTCGCTGGCCTGGATATATCTGCTTTGGCAACGAGATGGTTATCCCACAATTTCTCTAGAAATTCACGATATCTTCTACTTTTTCTTTAGTCGACGCTTATGGATGATGATGAAAGGATGACCTCGGGACAAAATGGGTTTTCTCTTTTCGCCACCAAATGATATATTTTATATTGAACAAAATAGTTTAACATTTTATTAAACACATAGTCAGACTAGTAAGTGAATGCTGTGCCCCATAGATATCCACATTTTTACTAAATTAAAAATCAAAATGCAGATGCGTTGTTACCCCTCAGGACTAAGATAGAATTGCTCGTTTCCAGTAAAAACGGTCTCCGGTTCTCCGCACTCAACATACAAAACACAGCAGCATTAAGCTGCTATTTTACGCTGGTATTCTGTGAGATCGTGGTCCTACCCCAGTAGAGCCGACCCATTCATGCTACCATCATTATATAGCTGCAGCTTGGCTCTACCACGTTTTGAATGTATTGGGTGATGTTTAAATGATAATTTAATCAGTTTGCAAAAAATATTTTTCGTAAATATATTTACGTGACGAAGCTTTATCACCTAGTATGTTTACAATGATGTTTAGAACTGTGGCGTTTTATTGTTACTAATACTGTATGGAGCTCTTGTGAAAACATAGACAACCTAATAATTTTAAAGTGGATTTAGTCTTTGCACATATCTTCGTGATACATGTTGTTTCGGTGCGCGAGGTGTGTTTGGGATTCCATTTCTACGTCTGGATGATGCGTCTGAACTGGTTTCATAGACGTATTGGGTGTATTATTTGTTAAATCGATTGTTTTTTAATAAATTTATTTAAAACAAAATATTCTGTTATTTACTTTTGGGTTAGCCTTAGGCTCAAATATTAGTTTGTCGAGATTAACTTATACTAAGGCTTTAAATGTGTAGTGCTCGCGTAAACATAAGAAATCAATATATTAGTTTGTATTTATTGAATATCGTGTTCTATCCCGTGATAATCTGTAACACCCTTCCCCAAAATTAAAAATACAAAGCTACAGTCGCACAAAATTGTTTTAAAAAGCTAATTAAATAATTTATAGGCAATATGCCGTGGTTGTATACTTAAATTTTAAGGTTTATTCCTAGATAAATATACTCGTTGATAACTTTGAGCGTAGTCCAACATACACCAGTACAGGTGTGACACAGACGCAACTCGATCATGTCTTACGTCCATGTCACATCATCGTTTTGACGCTGGTCGTCTTGAAACTTTGAACCATTAAGTATAGTGCAAAGGCCCTCTTATTGATTCTTCTAACTATGGTGTCAAATCTGTAGCGAGTAATGAATTCGCCAATTGATGTTAATACCGTTTCCTTTCTAGTATGTATCTTTATTTTTATCGTATAACACATAGAGCACGGGGAGACTACAACGAGCTAGGACGTCTTTTTGTATAGAAAAGGGTATAAAAGAACATTCGGTTTACCTGATTGTAAGTGACACAGAACAGCTTCAACACTGAGAGCGAGAAAGCAATAGGCTTTTTTCTTGAAATGTTTCTACGTTAGACCGCATTGTCTTATGGAACTATAATATAGTGAGGCGGCGGAAGTATGCGAAATCGTTTCCGTGGCTATATGCGGTGAAGGTAGAACATCGTAGGGTTTTAGTCTCTTCGCGTTCGACATACCAGGTCCTTCAAAAGTGTCATTGCCAAGCCAGTCTAAGCACATCGTCAGAATTGGCGAGAAGCTAGTTCGCCTTTTTTCGGGAACCCGTGCATTCTGATCTCTCGCTATTGCTGTCCAAGGGAACTTCTGTCAGTCATCTCTTCCATCTCTAGCACAGATAGGACGACTCACTGGCCCATGACACAAAGGAGAAAGCCGATCTGTTAGGCTCTCTCTTTGCGTCCAAATCGACTCGACGGGGAAAACACACCGCCGATCATCTCCGCGGTGTGAGTGCTCCATGCCGGATGCATTCCACAGCTGATCGGCTTACACAGCGCTCGGTTCGCAAAGCACTCCTCTCCCTGGACGTCAGCATGTTGAGTGGACCTGATGGAGTCCCTCCCATTGTGCTGAAGACGTGTGCTCCGGAGTAGGCGCCGGTTTTAACGCGTGTTTTCCGGTACGCATATTCCCTAGGTGTAGTCCCGAATTAATAGAAGACAGATTTGGTCCACCCGATCCCTGAAAAAGGCGACCGCTCAGATCCGTCCAACTACAGACCTATCGCCATCACCTCCTTGTTCTCCAAACAATGAGGTTTATTATAAACTGCCAGCTCATGAGGTACCTTGAGGATCACCAGCTAATCAGCTGACCGCCAATAAGGTTTTTTTCGTCGTGGTCGATCAGCTAGTGATCTCTTGGTCTAGATGGGCGGAGGCAGTTTAGTCCAAGGAGGAGGCATTGGAGGTTAGTTTGGACATAGCGAAGGCCTTTGGTCGGGTCTGACACAAAGAGCTCCTTTCGAAGCTCCGTTCCTACGGGCTTCCCGAGAAATTGTGCAATTAGATCACCAGTTTCCTTGCTGATCGAAGCATCAAGGCCGTAATAGATGATGCATGATCTGATTAAAAGCCTATTAACGCTGGTGTTCCACAAGGCTGCGTGCTATCATCAACGGTATTTCTTCTGCATATCAATAATATGTTGCAAACTGATAACATTAATTGCTATTCGAACGACAGCACTGGTGATGCCTTATCCACCGGCCGTGCCAATATTTCTCGGGAAGGCGTCGCCGAGAACCGAGACAAACTTACCGAGTTGAGTCTTTGCTGAATAAAGTCTCGGATTTGGGGCGACTAAATCTAGTCCAGTTCAATCCCCAGAAGACACAAGTTTGCGCGTTTACCGGTAAAAATAACCCCTTTATCGTATCACCTCAGATTGAAGACACTCCCCTTACTGTCTCTGCTAGCATCGGAATCCTCGGCGTCGACATATCGAATAGTATGCAGTTTCGTAGTCACTTGGAGGGGAAGGCCAAATTGGCCTCTCAAAAGCTTGTTGTGCTCAGCTGAGCGAGACAGTATTTAATTTAATGCATGCACATCGCTTATAACTTAACAAAGCGCAAATTCGTTCTCACATGGAATACTATTCTCATCTCTGGGCCGGGGCACCCCAGTGCCAGCTCCTTCCACTTGACCGCATCCAACGCAGAGCGGTTCGAATCATAGGCTATCTTGGGTCTTTGCTATTACTATTGCATCTACCACGGGAAGTGTTTTGAGGAGTTGTTCAGATTTGTTTCAGCCACCAAATTTCACGAAAGCACATCGCGTCAAAGTTCAAGATACCGTCCACACCATCTGGATGCTTGGCAGTCCACCTCTGTGCGTTTTACTAGGAGTTTTTTATCGCGTACAACTTCTCTGTGGAATTATTTACCACCGGCGAATTTTTGGGGCCGATACGACTTAGACCTTCATGAAAAGAGCTTACTCCTTAAAGAGCTTAGATGAGGCCGGCAACGCACCTGCAATTTAGTCTAAACATAACATTGAAATCAATCTATTCTTATTCAATTTATTCTGCCACCAATGCCGCTTAGAAATGAGGTGAAATATTTGACAGATTTCATAAATGGAAGTTAATTTACTAGGAAAATATAAAGGTTTTTATGCCTATTAATTAGATTAAAATAGATAAACCAAGCTACGGATATTCTTAAAACTACAGTAATTAATAAAGAGACTAAAAATTTGCAAAAAATTGACTGGTGACAATGTGTAACAAATAACTTCATCTAAGTCAAAATTATCGATATCTGGTAAGCGGTAAATTATTAGCCCTCTTTGTTGGAAGAATTTGCACATGTCGCCGCGCTTGGCGGGAGAATTGTGATCGCATTTTTGAAGCTGTACCTACCTTTTCTTTATGAAAAAAAGTCCTTAATGCATGAAATAAAAATATTAAGTATTGTATTGTATTGTAGGGATATTTCTCGGGCGTTTTTATTTTCGGGCGTTTCCGATAAGAACATCTTCATCTATCGGAGGTCATTTCGCCACCTCTTACGGTATCGACATAACTAAAAGGGGCGACGATGAATTCTCTCAGCCGCCTTCAAACGGTAAATATAATATGTATATATGTGTGTCACATTCGTTATTTTATTTTTTAATTAATCAAGATAATCCTTGACACGAAATCAATTATTCACACTAATATTTAATGTATAAATAATCCACTAAAACACGCCAACCGTACTTCAAACATATCGGCCAAATAATGCAAAAGTTGCGAAATCTATTAAATTGAATTTTCGGATCGACATTGAATATCAATGTTCACACTATGATACAGTTAATTCAATTGTTCCGAATCAGCGTTCTCATGTAGTGTTGCAATGCTGGACCTCGAACTGGTTACATCTGACGTGTCACTTAGCAAGTCGCCTGTTAGCGCCCTCCGCTCTCACCGTTGCATGTGGTGCAATTATCACCTCGATAGCTCTCTGTTTACCATATAAGTAGGTCTTGTAGTTAAAGGTTCTTATTTTTAATTGTCAAATAATTTGTTTAGTATGCAGTTTAACAATTACAACTGTATGGAATTATTATATAATTTTGATAAGGAAGCCTTTAATATTTAAGGTAAAGTATAAAAGTCATGAGCCCTAAAACAAAGCTTTTATTTTATTACTGGCAGCAGTGTATTCCTATTAAAAACTTTAAAAAAAACTGCTGCTGCCTACCTGCCTGTCAAACGTGGCAACTATGCCAAATACTCGTAACTCCCTTATAAGGCAACCTATGGGGAATGCCTATTTTCAACAGTGGACTTTTTTTATATAATAAGGGTGACAAACAAGCACACAATCCAACCGATGGTAAGTGGATGCTGTGACCCATAGACATCTTCATTTATCCTCGAATAAGAATCAAAACGCAGATGCATTGTCACCCCCGAGAACTAAGATGGAATGCTTAGTTTCCAGTAAAAAAGGGTCTCAGGATCTCTACACTCATCATACGAAACACAGCAGTATTAAGCTGCTATTTTACGCTGGTATTCTGTGAGAGCGTTGTCCTTCCCCGAGTGGTTGAGCCACGACCCATTCGTGCTACAAACATAATATTGCTGCAGCGAGGCTCTACCTCGTGTAAAAGCTGTAACGTTAATGGTGTTCCTTATTTTATAGCTTTCCTTGAAATAAACTCTTTTGTTGGTTTGTAATTTCTTTCTTATTTTAGATTTGTCAAAATTTCCATCGAAAAGTCTATAAATAAGTGTAGCCACCATTTTTTGATAATTTTCACATTATGCTGTAATATTTTTATATAGGTAAAAATATTTGCTGAACTTGAGTGAAATGTGCGCACTATAAGCTGCCTTTTGATTCTTACTGTTATGTAAGGTACAAAAAGATTAGATAAATACATAAAGTATTATATTGGAGAGAACTTTAGTCCGTTGTGTACGATTTACAAAAATCAGATTAAAATACATTTAAATATTTATTTTAATTTTTAAGTATTATTAATTTTATGTATTATAAATGGCGGTGTTGTGTCGGTGTCATAAAGGTTTTGGAAAGTGGAGTAGCAAGCAATATGCAAATCAGTTTGACCTAGCGTAGGGCCGGCCGACAGAGGACGTTGTAAAATGCATACAGGTGTTGATGATGGTCGGAGTGATGATGCTTGTTTGAAAGTTGTATTTATTAAAATTTTACTAAATTCCTATATAATCAATATTTTTTGAAGTTGTTGTTCTATTATATAGGTAAGTTTTTAAACAGTTATATACAAACATTTACTAATAAGTTTTACTGGTTTAAATACTTGTTTAACAGAATCCTTGACCCTCGTGACGTCAATTTTTAAATTAAACGCAAAACTATCAATAGTACGTACTACACATAGCCTGATAATATTGTGAAATTTAATTTTTTGAATAAAGTATTGCTTTGAAATTAAGATCTAACAAATATTTTCGTTTCGATTTTTTTGTGTACCTATTTTTCTAGATTGTTTAACTAATTTTATACAGTTCATTATTGACCTAGTAGATTTCCTTGTGTGAGGTGTTTCTAACAAAAAACATATCAAAATTAAATTGGCTTTTTTATTTTTAAAGATACAATGTATTTATGTTTTTTATCATATTTTGTGTTATAATGTAAATAATTTGAACATTTCAAATTCTTAGCTATAAAGGTGTGATTAAATTTTACAGATATTACTTTATGAATTTCAGTTTATTTCCATTGTTAATGTAGATAAATAGCCTTTATTTTTATTTCACTTTATTTTATTTTTTGGTCATAAACTGTTGTCCAAGGTGGAAAATGTTTTTAATATGTATCAAACGGGTTTAGGGGAAAAATAAAAATATGATTTTTTTCTTGTTGTATTAAGTTCTTAATTTTATTACGCTTGATGTTTTACATTCTAGTTACAAATTAGGTATATTTTATCATTATCACTACAGTCTATCCCTCATAACTCTTTTGCTAAATATAGGCTTCCCCTAAAAGACGGATCTGGGCCACCTGACCTATTAAAATATTACCTGAAAAAGAACTTGGCAATAAGAATCGTTTTTTATATTCAATCTTAAAAGGAAATGTAAGTATTTTGTGTCTAAAACGTGACTTAGCCGAGCTGACTCCCGTTTAAGACTTGCCTTTCGGTGTCCTTGCTGGTAGTTCATAACCACTCGCGTAAAGAGCAGGGTCGTCGCACTGTCGAGATTGCGGATTTGGATGAGTGAGTGCGCAGCTTCGAGAGACGCGCGTATACTGAAATGATAATGGCCGAACCTGATCGTATCCTGGAGCGGGTCGTAGCACTGCTCTTTAAAAAGTCTTTTTTTATACGTATATTTTATACGTGGTATATTATGGGTTTATCCAGCCGGGGAAGGACCACGCAGCTTAACATAATGCTTGTTTGTTTCGTGTAGTAAGTGATTAGAGCCAGTGAGCCGGAGACCTTATTTTTACTGGTAATGAGGAATTTATTCTTAGTTCTTAGAGGTCAACGCTTTTAAATTTTAATCCTTAATCAAATATTAATGTGTCTATAGGCCACAGAAAACACTTCACATCCAGATGCACATTGTACTCGTGTAATTACCCCTACGCTTATAATAAAAATGTGTGCTGACAATATGTTCTAATTGTAGTTTAAATATTTTAGAAATTTTCACAATTTTTTTTAATACTTACATGTTATTTTTTATGAACCAGCATTTTACTCATTGGAAGCGAAAAACTAAAAAAATATATTAAGAGAATTCTGATAACCCCACCATGGTTTAATGATGTATTATTATTTTATAAAAAGTTAGTTATAAGTCTATTATACTTCCGTCTGTTGTCCAAAGGCCTTCTCTCGTTTTATCAGGGTTATAGTACAATTTGTTCTCTCCGCTGCTTGTGCGTGTTGTCGGACATGAAATGTCCTCAAATATTTAATTCTCAAACCTACAGGTTTCCTCAGATAGTTTTTCCTTCCCCGTCGAATATGTCGTAAATCAGCACTTAAAATTGAAATTAGTAATTCCATTGGTAATAGGGATCGAACCGGAGGAGTCGATGTTATGATGAGTGTTACATTATTTTTTCACCCTTAAACTGATTTTCATTTAACATACATTTTTGTATAATTCAAGTATAGTTGCATAACATTCAATTATTTTTCGCTTTGTACGATATTAAGTGAATGAGTCGTATGTATGTATATTATTTTGTTCCCTTATCGGGTACCGGCGATTCCAGTTCCTATGGATGTAATCTAGAAGCCTGGTGAAAGTGTTATACAGAAATGTACCATTAGAAAAGGAATGTAGAGTTAGAAAGGGAATGGATCGATTACGCCGTTCGTGTTGATACAATTTATTCTTTAGATTTTAATTTTTTTTTTGTAGGATAGGGTGACAAACGAGCACGCAGTCCACCTGATGGTAAGTGGTTGCTGTGGCCCATAGACATCTACATCTGTCCTCGATTACGAATCAAAATGCAGATGCGTTGTCACCCGTGAGGACTAAGATGGAATGCCTCGTCAGTAAAAAGGGTTTCGGGTTCTCTACACTCACCATACCAAACATAGCAGCATTAAGCTACTATTTGACGCTAGTATTCTGTGAGAGCGTGGCCCTTCCCCGGTCGAGCCGACCCATTCGTGCTACAACTATACTACTAATATAACTGCAGCATGGCTCTACCATGTATAAAATCTACGGATTTAATTTTGTATTTTTCTATCGTGCAGGAAATATTGTGTATATACAATCAGATTATATTCTGTTTGTCGTTTTTTATTACTAAATGATTACGAATATTTATACCTTTTATTCATAAGTAATATCATTTATGATTACAAAGTTCGACGTACGAGTTAGAAGGATGATTGGAAGGAAGTTACGAAAACAGTATGTATTGCCTTGGTCCCAACCCGGAAACTAACCTTGGTGTTGGTGACATTCTTTACATAGTAAGTAAAAAAGATCTGAGTAGTACGTGGTAATGTCACCATATATATGTACCATAAATTACCGAATACTGTCGATAAAATCAAAATCGATAATGACCCTAACCCTACTTGGTTATACAATGTACTACTTGTAGTATCTTGGCTTGAAGTTACACGTCATCGTCATCATTATTGCAGTCCATCATAAGTCGTCTGTTGATACAGACCAAGGACAGCCACAAAGCGGGGTCCTGGGCCACTTTCATTTATCTAATTCCTGTTTACAGAGTCTATTGTGTTTATAATTTAAGGCACCGATTGAAAAATATTGAATAAAATTTATTATTATGCGATAAAAGCAAATCCTACACTCCACTACGAAGAATTAGAGTCATTTCCGTTAGATCGTATAAATCTACCTGACTTATAAAAATTTTTATAAACATTAAAAAAAAAACAAGACAAGAGAAAATACTACAGTAGTGTTTTCTCTAGTTTTGTGAAGGCTTTGTACATGCATACATTACATAAGTACAAACATCTAGTTCGTATCCCACCTGTTAGGCTATATTAAAACTATGCTACTTCGCTGATATAGAATAAATATAATACAATACCCTTTATTGAACACTAAGAAAAAAACATAACAAGAAACGAACAAAGAAAAACAAAAGGCGGTTTTATTGCTATGCAGCATTTTCTTCCAGACAACCTAAATAGGAAATAAAAATAAGTGAAGAATTAATTGATGGGTAGAGTGCACTGTAAATAATATTATAATCTACAAATATAAAAGTAAATTAATAAACATGCCGGAATTTACTTAATTGACAGATTAGTGATCATAAAACGACAGGAATAGATAAGAGGAGGAGGGATAATTTAGAAGGAAAGATAATGTTTTTTAACTTGGTTTTTAAAGGAGTCTGTTGTTCGAGCACGTTTTATACACTCACCGGCACGGAAACTTGGCCACTCGCGAATTTGCTGATTATTTGCACTGAAACGTTTTTTTTAACAGTAAATTAAGGGTAGATGCATTCAATAAGTGTCTCTAATGGTTTTAGAACATAGAAATTTAATGTTTACTTCACCGAAATTTTTCTTTTCAAGATAATATGTTTTCACTAAAATTAACATCTTTCCATTGTCACTTTAAAAAACACTACAAAGTTAAAAATTAAGTCTGTTTCTTTATTGTCTATCAGTTTTAATATCGGGTGTTTCCTCCTCTAGCCCTGATAACCGCTTGCATTCGATCTGGCATGCTTTGAATGATGTTTCTGACATCAACTTGCGGTATGCTGTCCCAAGCGGCCAGCGCTGCATTTCAGAGCTCATTTAGAGTTTGTGGCGGTTTGGAGCTGCACTTTATCTTTCTTTTGAGCATACCCCATACATGCTCAATTGGATTTAAGTCCGGGCTACGAGCTGGCCACTGTAATTTTTGTATTCCAACCTCTTCCAGATATTCCTCTACACAATGTGCGACGTGCGGGCGTGCATTATCGTGCATGAGGAGGAATTGGTCGTGTCCAATGAATCCCGAATAAGGCATTACGTGCTCCTGAAGAACTTCCTCGATGTATCGAGTAGCTGTAAGCCGATTATCGACGATGACCAACTCTGTACGTGCGTCGGAACTTACACCTCCCCATACCATTATTGAGCCTCCATGGAAACTCACAGTTTGGGTGGTGGTAATGGGTAGAAACCTCTCTCCTCTTTTTCTCCACACTCGTTCTCGACCATCTGGAGCACGTAAAGCTATTCGACACTCATCTGTGAACAACACTCTAGCCCATTGCTCGTGGGTCCAATTGACATGTTCTCTTGCGAACTGAAGTCGGGCTACTCGGTGCTGTCTGAGAAGTTCTGGACCTCGTGCTGGTCTACGAGCTTTTAAATTCACTTCCTCCATTCGTCTTCTCACCGTACTACCGTTGCGATTTGGAGCCGCTGGCGTATCTCAACAGCGGTCAGGTAGCGGTTTCTCAAAATCTCCATAACAATAAAACGATCGTCCCGGGCCGATGTGCACCTTACGCCCCCACTGCCTGGCCTGCGGGTGTAGCGGCCTGTCTCCTGGTATCGTTTCAGTGAATACTGCATTGAGGACCGTGGTACGTTAAGCACAATAGCACCTTCACGCTGTATCAGCCCTTGGTCAATTAATGCTACTGCTTGTGCAACTTGTGCTGGTGTTAATGGCATTTTTATTGGCTTTAAAGCACCTTTAGTTATTTAATTAAGACACAAGATCACAATAATTGAATAACCTTACAGTAAACTTTTCACAACACACAAATTTAAAATGTGAACTTAGTCGCTCAAATGACCCGATTCAACTAAAAATTAAAGAATTCGTCATGGTGCACTTAAACATAATGAATTACCCTCTTTAACTTGAGGGTAAACATTTTTTGACATACTTGCATAACAAACATTCATCAGAAACACTTAAAGCTTTTGCTATCGCGAGATAACCGCTTGGCCAAGTTTCCGTGCCGGTGATGTAAGTTGATGGTAAGGAATTCCAAAGCTTCACTCCAAGAACTGAAAAAGATTTACTGTAAAATGTAGAAGAGTGCAAGGGACATAGAAGGGGAAGGTTTTTTAAGGACCGCAGGGAAAGTTTATGAGAGGAGCTGAGAAATTGGAAACGTTCTTTAAGGTAGGGAGGACTTGATATATTTAATAAAATAAAGTGACACACAGACAGAACACAGGTTGATTTTATAACTTCAGATCTGTTTTTACTAGTGTAATAATGTTGCATAAGTGTATGCGTAAATACATGTATCGCTTAACATGAAGATAAACCATAATCGCCAATACATCTCTATATTTGTACAAGCAGTACCGCGCGGACACAGGTCGTCATTGGGTGCGTTTGGCAGAAAAAAGCGCTAGCAAGCGCTTGTAAGCAAAATGGCGATCGTAAGCGGTAAACGCTGTCAAATCGTAAGTAGCTATTTTCCTCCAGGACACGATGTTAGTTTTAACCGGGGAACCTAACCTAATTTAAATATATGTTTGTAAAGTATTCATATTAAAAACTTACTAATCATGATTTTTTAATAACATGTATATGTTTATTCACGTTATTATATTACTTAAAACTAATATTGCACAAAACAACTTATAAATTCTACTTCAAAACAAACAAATTAAATAAGCAAAATGGCGGATTGTGTCAGCGCTACTGAAGTAGTAATCGTGTCCTGGCAGAAAACTATTTCAGCGCTTGTAAGCGCTTGCTAGCGCTTTTTTCTGCCAAACGCACCCATTATAATTGTGATTTATTTATTCATTTCATTCGATTTTTTTACATATTATAAGCCAGTGTTTGACCCGGTGGAGTGGTAGATGTTAGTTTAACTTTGCGTTGAATTAAGTGTCAATAAAAAAACTAATAGACAATTAACCGCAATATTAAGTTAAAATGTCATATTCGAATGCATGTTTTTTTTTAGTAATAAGCTATTTAGTAATAAACTGTCAAACTGAAATTTTGCTTCGCATTGCGCAATGACTTTATGTGCGCAATGTGAAGTTGTTCGTAATTCTAATCCTAATATTTTTATTCTGTACACATTGTTCTCAATAAAAGAAGGATAGATGGATACAGCAGATGCATTGCATACTATTGTTTATTTGACTCTCATAATAATCAATTATTTTTATCTGTATGACACACTTATTAGTGTAAAAATACTTTAAAATACTCGTATGACAAAAAAAAATGTTCCCTAATTGAAAAAAAACAAAATAGCCGTCGATAATATAGTGTGTAGAATTAAATTTGAAATATGTCTTGTAAACGCCGTGTGGGCACCAAATGAATGCACCAGGAGATGTGCAACATCATCTTCTGGATTTCAAGTAGAAATAATTCATAATGCAGCTGCCAACCCGCTTGCAAAACGTGATAAATATCTATTTATTTTATTTATATAATATTTATTTTATATTCACCTTTCGTTTATGTGCGTTTGTGCAATTATTAGTTGGCTAAGTTTGGACGCACTTTAACCTTTACGATATAAAAAAATCTTTCAGTAACACTTTCTTTTCTCGGGCGAATATTCTGTTCTGTATCTATCACTGGCGCCAGACGCGTAAAGTTTGAGCACACATTTAAAACACATTTAAATAAATTTTGTGTGCGCAAATGGGAATGCATATGCAAATGCAGCTGTTGGATGAAATGGACGGCTATTTTGTGGACGACGTATCTGTGTTTAATTAAGCTGCACTTATTTACATCAACTCATGTCATATAATAAATATAATTATATAAAATTGAGCACGAGGCGAACACGTGCTCGGCAGTGAAGGAAAATGTAGTTCTGATTTTATGATCCTTGTTTGTCAAATTCCATATCTATACTAGCTACTACTTCTATACTAGCTCTACTCAAAGAAGCTCAAGGAATTCGATATATTGAAAAACTAATCTTACGAATTTTGTCTCATCTTAACATATTAAAAAAAAATTTAAGACGACAAAATCCATGCAATTAGTTTAGTTCAATGTTTTGTATTCGCGAAAATATAAGAAATCATTAAATTCGATATATTTTTGAATAGAATATGTAAATATACCTATAAATAAATTATAAAGGTTATAGAAAGAAATAAATTATATATATTATAGAATAGATAATATAATTAGATATCGTCATTATTGACACCTTTTTTGAAACTCTATACTTGGTAGAGGCATGCTGCAGCTATATTAGTAGTATAATTGTGTCGCGAATGGGTCGGTTCGACCGGGGTAGGAACACGTTCTCACAGAATACCAGCGTAAAAATATAGGCTACAGCGACCACTTACCATCAGGTGGACTGTGTGCTCGTTTGTCACCCTTACCCTATAAAAAAAAAAAAACAACCGATCCGATCAGGCACACGCGTTACTTTGCGTATAAACTTTGCATATTTTTTAAATGTGCGTTGAAATTACATCAATGTAAATGTGTGTTTAAATTTTGCGCACATACGTAAATGACCGTACCACACTCTTACCTACTTTTAAGCTATTTGCGTATTTGAAGCAATTTGAAGCTAAGTCCTAGTAGTAAGCTAAGGCCTAGTTGAACAATTATCCGATTCTTCAATAGCTTTTAAGTAACGAATTCGGGTATTAAGTTTTACAAATCTTAAAACCTTTTAAGACACCTAGTTGTTAATTTGAAAAACTAGGACTATAAAATCAAAAGCACATTTTTCTTCAAAGGCGAGCCGTAGGATATTTTTGCTCGATTTTTTATCATTTTATCGGTCTCTGTTATCTGTGCCAGATTTTTTAATTTTATATCTATTTTTATGTTTAAATTTTAACAGAAAATGCTTAAGTATACGTTGAGACCAGCTTTGTAGTTTGTTTATTATGTATAACAATTAATGTATTCTTGTTTTTGTCTCTTTCAAAATCTTACATTTACATAAAGTATGAGTTCCACGTAAACAGTGATTGAAAAAAAGCGAACTAATAATAAAAAAATAAAATGATTTTATTATTTGAGTGAGAAATATATTTCTTAAAAATCTTAAAATTCCATTTACGGACTAGCTGGACCAGTAACAGAGTGGAGTAGCGGCGCCGAATAATTAATTACAATAACAACAAATATCTATGGTGATAAATTTTCCTGGCGTCCGGATGTCGCCTAATAAAATCATTACTCGAATATATAATACCCATTAGGTGTGCTAAAATGGACCACTGTCCCACGCGTAGCTCTTATAAAGTTGTTTGTATATAGTATTATTAATCAGATCCGCTGCCATCTATTTACCGGCAACAGTAATATTTCTTGTTTATTTTTTGCAAACTTTGGCGCCAATGTCCCCTACAGTTCAAAATATTACCTTGTAGCCATGACACTGAAGTCCTTATTTGGTCGTAGTGCCATTTCTCTCGAAATTGTTACGATGGCGTATTTGATATGCTATTATAACTTATTTAACTCTTGAAAAAGAGTTGCTTTTTGATTGTAAGTATTGATAAGTTGGATTTAAGCGGATTTTCCGCGGCCGGCGTCACAGTCGCGTGGCTCACATGGAATGCGGAGACCGCTCCGTTCGACACATTTTGTCTTTCCGATTAGCATACGGTCACTTCTATGCTCGTATATTTGATGATTGACGTCTATGCCGAGAAAAACATCTGGTATAGATAAGAGACCAGACGCCAGTTTTCTTTTAAATTCAATAAATATTCAAAAAATTGTGTAAATCATTAATTACTTTTAGATATTATTTATTTCGCCATATAAAAATTAAGAGACAAAATGTGGTAGAGCCACGCTTCAGCTGTATTATGGTTTTAGAACAAACGGGTCGGTTCGACCCGGTAGGACCACGTTCTCACAGAATACCAACGTAAACTAGTAGCTTAATGATGTTTGCTGTGTCTCGTATGGTGAGTGTAGAGATTAGAGAACCGGGAGCCTTTTAACTGAAAACGAGGCATTCCATCTTATTCCTCAGGGGTGACAACGTGATCTGCATTTCGATTCTTAATTGTACGAGGGGTGATCCAAAAGTAATGATAATGAAAATAAAACACGGTAATTAAAGTTAAAATAATAATTTATTTTTCTACATAGTCTCCTAACAAATCAATACATTTAGTCCATCTTTTTTCTAAACCCAGGATTCCCTTTGAAAAAAATTCTTTGTCTTGACCCTGACAAAACGCTTCAAAAGCGGCCATTACTTCGCTATCGTCTTCGAATTTCTTGCCTCGGAGGCGTACCTCCGGAGGAGGAGCTAGTTCTGGCGAATAGGGAGGGTGTTCGAGCAGTTCGAATGCCGTTTCTTGAATGGCAGCCATCGAAACTGCGGCTTTGTGAGCCGGTGCGTTGTCTTGGTGAACCAGCACTCCAGCTCGCAGTTTGCCGCGTCTTTTTTCCTTAATGGCCTCCCGTAATCTTCTTATTTGGTCTGCGTAGTAAGAGCCCGTAGTAGTGGCTCCCTTTTCCAAATATTCCACCATAATTATGCCTTGAGCGTCCCAAAAAACAGGTGCCATAACCTTTCTCGCCGAACTTGAAACTTTGAATTTCTTTGGCGTCGGTGAGTAGGGAGGCTCGCTTCCAAGTCATCGATTGTTTCGTTTGAGGATCAAAATGGTGGATACAGGTTTCGTCCGTAGGCACAAAAAATTTTCTTGATCTGCTTGGAATTTTTCGAGATTGACCCTCGAAATGTCAACTCGATTTTTCTTTTGCTCGTCGGTTAACATTCTGGGTACCCAACGCGCAGAGACCTTTTTCATATGCAACTAGTTCGCAAGGATTCTTTGAACGCTGCCATATGAGATTCCTGTGACCTCAGCTACGTGCCTGATGGTCACTCTTCGATCTGCCAACACAACATCTTCGACTTTCGCGATGTTCATCTTCAGTGGATATTCTGCCCAGTTTAAACTCCTTGGCCCAGCGTGCAACTGTAGAATATGGAGGAGCAGAGTCCCCCAATGTTTCCACTAAGTCACTGTGTATGTCATGTGAAGACATTTTTTTCAAACAGAGGTACTTGATGACAGCTCTAATTTCGTTTTTCTCTCTGTATTAAACGATAGTTAAATATAAGTCATATTTACATAAAACTGATCTTCACACAAGAATAGTTTGGTTTTGTAGACAATGTATTTAACCAAGTATTTCTTATATTTAAATACTTGGCACTTGAATCCATGACTGCCGGCTCTTATTTTTGCTCAAGCACAACACATATGGTCGTGGCAAAAAAACCGCAAGCGCTTATAAGCGCTAAATCGCCAACCACAATTTTTTGATAAGTATAAGTTGTGTGCAAAAATGACATAAACCCAAACACTCAACAACCCCTCCCTTAACCTTGCTAGCGCTTTTTCTGCCAAACGCACCCAATGATTTAGATGATAATTCATTATTAAAAATTTAGAAGTATCTTATTCCTTTGCAAAATCGGCAAAATCGAGGACAGTGACGTCACCAGTTGTACAGCATGGCGGCTAGCATTTTTACGCGAAAATTTAAAAAGATAGATTAAAAGTAATTTTAATGGCACTATTCGGTTTTAAAAAAATATACAAAAAATTATAGTGGTTCATTATCACTCTAGGATTTATTTATATATAACATTTTTTGAAAATGGGTGTAATACCCTATTATGACTGTTTTATGTTTCTAAGATAATAAATCCTATGTTTTTATGTATTTTCGAGATGAGTATTTTTACGTGTCTAATATAAAGGTTGAAAGCTGACGAGAAGATGTATCATAATCTCCTGAACGCTGCCCAGTCGAGTTGAATCTGTCGATTAAATTAGGCAGCTCGAAGTTGAGTAGAAGAAAATATGTAATGATTTGTTTGATCATTATATGAAATCTGAAACAAAAAATACAAACAAACTTTAAAACATGTCATCGTCTCCAATTTTCAATAAATAATCAAAATAAAATGCTATATTATTAACACGGATATGTAATCGCACTATAATATAGTTGTGTTCTGTGACATAGAAGTTTTCGCGCTTACCAGTCCTTTATCTTATTGATTACTAATGGCTGCAGCATCACGGTCAAACTGCCATTTAAGTAAACTAGTTAGTCATGAGGTTTTTCTTTAGTACCTTTCAAATATGGTTAGTATTTTTCACAAAGAACATGTTTTACTGATTTAATTAATGTGTTTGCGTTAGTGTTTTGCACTGTTCGCTCGTTCCCTTGTCTATAATATTTGTATTTTTGACTACTCTTTTTATTGTAAAACAGATTTACGTGAATTACAAGTCATTGCATTGCGTAGTAAATTTGTAATATTTTTAATGATTTCTTAAATTTACGCGAACACTATACATTGAATAAAACTATTATTTACGGATTTTTTTCGCGTTTAATAACTTTAATTTATTTTTATTATTATCCCGACGTTTCGGGTGCTTTACAGTGCCCATGGTCACGGGGGGGGACTGAGATGTTTGACGTCCCAATGTCATAGTTAGTCCGGCTACCTTCAGTTTTTTTAATATTAATTTTTGGTCCGATTTACGCAAAACGAGCTTATAGTATCATGAAGTCTTGCAGTGGTATGCTTGGGTTTGGGTTTAATTTTGTTAATTATAGGATCCCAAGCAGATGGTAGCACCCAACCATCTTCTCTATTGAAATTTGGATGTTTTTTAATTTCAATAGCCTCGCGTATCATCCTTGGTAGGAATCGGTGTTCTTTTGCGAGAATTTGTGGTTTATCAAATCTAATGTAATGGTGGGGACGATCTTGAACATGTTCGCAGACTGCAGACTTCCCGGAGCGTCGGTGCTTCACATCAGCTATATGTTCCTTCACGCGGGTTTTTATAGATCTCTTTGTTTGACCTATGTAAGAGAGACCACATTCACAATCTAGCTTGTACACACCTGCATCTTGTAGAGGAATATTACATTTGATGGATGGTAAAAATTGACTAATCTTCTTCAGCGGCTTGTAGTATGTCTTAATGGACACTCGCTTCAAGATGTAGCCAATCTTGTCCGTGACTCCTCTAACATATGGTAGTAGAGCAGGCACGCGCTCGACTGTGGCCGGCTTCACTCGTTCACTGTGACGTAGGCGCGGGACCCGAAGCTTGTTGTCTTGCAATACTTGCTTGACGTGCTGAAGCTCCGCGGCCAGATGTTTTCTGTCACAGATCCCTCGTGCTCTCTGAAACAAAGATTTACCCACGGTAGCTAACTGTGAAGGATGATGGTGAGATTCACCATTTAAATATCGGTTGGTATGGGTCTTTTTCCTATACACAGTGTGACCAATAGTGTTATCAGGATTTCGGATGACTAAAACATCTAGGAAAGCTAAAGAATTATTTGCCTCTAACTCCATTGTGAATTGTATTTTAGAGTTTATGGAGTTAAGGTGGTCTAAAAATGCAGTTACTTTGTCAGATGGTAAAATTGTGAAAGTGTCGTCTACGTACCGCTTGTAGAACCTTGGATTTACAGGAGCAGTAAGAAGGGCTTTCTCCTCAAAGTCTTCCATGAATATGTCGGCGACTATGGGAGACACAGGTGAGCCCATCGCAACACCATCTACTTGCTTGTAGAACTCCTCCTTCCACAATAGATAGCCAGATGTGAGGCAATGTTCAAGTAGTATTGCATATTCTTGAGGCATGTTATTTTCTTCTAGCTTCCTAGTTACAATTGAGATGCAGTCCACAATAGGTAGGCATGTAAATAGTGACTGAACATCAAAACTGACCATAGTTTCATTGTTAGCGAGATGTAGGTCTTTTATCTCACTCACAAAATGGTATGAATCCTTTGTGTGTGCTCTGGTATGTCCTCTTAGTGGTGATAGTATTTTTGCTAAGTATTGTGCCAGCTTATAAGTTGGTGAATCGATCTGGCTCACTATGGGACGTAGTGGAGCGTTTGGTTTGTGTATCTTCGGTAACCCATACAACCTCGGTGGTTTGGCACATGATGGTATTAGCGAAGTCTGCAGTCTGCGAACATGTTCAAGATCGTCCCCACCATTACATTAGATTTGATAAACCACAAATTCTCGCAAAAGAACACCGATTCCTACCAAGGATGATACGCGAGGCTATTGAAATTAAAAAACATCCAAATTTCAATAGAGAAGATGGTTGGGTGCTACCATCTGCTTGGGATCCTATAATTAACAAAATTAAACCCAAACCCAAGCATACCACTGCAAGACTTCATGATACTATAAGCTCGTTTTGCGTAAATCGGACCAAAAATTAATATTAAAAAACTGAAGGTAGCCGGACTAACTATGACATTGGGACGTCAAACATCTCAGTCCCCCCCGTGACCATGGGCGCTGTAAAGCACCCGAAACGTCGGGATAATAATAAAAATAAATTAAAGTAATTAAACGCGAAAAAATCCGTAAATAATAGTTTTATTCAATTGTAATATTTTTCTTTCTTAATGTTTGTAACGTCTTAAAATTTAACGTTTTACATACTTTGTATATTGTTTGCTTTATAAATTAGTATTTCTATTCAGTCGACATCTTTCACACCTTATCATGTTATTAGTTTTTTATCTCATGAAAAGACAAGAAGTTGTAAATAATTGCATCAACACTGACAATTAGATGACATCCACTTTCCACTTTCCCCTGTCTTCCCACTATGAAACGGAAGTGCAAAACATTTTTGCGCCGACTGATTCGAGATAAATCATGTTTTGATTGTTATTATTTTGATGAGTACGTCTGATGGTGTTTTAGTGTATCTTTGTAGTCTGTGTTTTTGAAATTGTACTTTATTGAAATCTATTTTGCTAGTTTATGATTATGATGCAGTCTTCGTTCATTTCTCTTTTAAGGTGTGTGTTGGCAGTATATAGAAATATTTTTCCCCATACCATCTCGTTGGTGTCAAAAAACAAATTCTTGAATGCCAGGAATATATCATGTTATTTAGAATCTCTTATATATAAATTACGTGTCACGTTGTTTGTCCGCGATGGATGAGAGATAGGATAGTTTTTTTGCCTATGAACGACCCACAATTTTTGTTTTGCGAATTTAAGGATTTTAATAGGACATGAAAAAGGGTTGTCGAAAAGGGCAGAACAACGTCTGCCTGACCAGATAGTATATATGTATATATATATATATTATATATACACTTCAGTTTAGCGAGGCTTGTTCTATTACTGATACGTATACTTTATCGGGAATTTGATTGAATTGTGCATCAACGAGGTTAGATTTTAATAATCTGACGGGTGTAAATAAATCATTTGACACTGAGTCCGTTTTAAATAGATTATTCATAATACGTTGTTTTGGCCTTTTGGCAAACGCACTTAAAACATTTACGACTAACTTTTAAACGAGTTTCATGAATTTTAGATAGTAAATCTTGACACAGTAGCTCACTCAAATGTTATTTGAATTTCCTTTCGTTGTGCCAAGTCAATAATCACACATGAATGAACCCTGCAGCTGTTGCCATAAGCGTCATTTATTTATTTCGAGATATGTTTCATATCGCTCATTTCTCATTTTCTGTGATCATTTATGTGATCTGACGGATTATTTTGTTTCCATAAATTTAATAATTCATTTTAAATTAAGCAATATTATCTACATTACTTCCACTGCTATGCGATACCTGTACACTAGTAATGTTTTTCTTTTTTTCTTTGTTTAATAAACGTTACCCCTACACTAAGATTTTCTCTTGTATCTAGTTTACAAACATAAATTGCACAAGGACAAAAATCCTGGTTATGGTTTTCTTATTTAAGAATATACGAGGGTGGATTGAAAAGTACTCGGCCTAACCAAGAAAATAAACACTTACTAAATCAGTTATATTTTTATTTTTCTACATAATCACCATCAAGTTCAATACACTTTTGCCACCTCCCCTTCCAAGCATTTAGACCGTTGATAAAAAATGATTCTTCCTTAGAGTCAAAATATGCGTCTACAGCTGCTTTGACCTCGTCGTTTGTCGAAAATCTTTGACCTCCCAAGTGCTTTTTTAGGTTAGGGAACAGAAAGAAGTCTGATGGTGCCAGATCAGGTGAATACGGCGGATGCGGTAACAGTTCAAAGCCACAGTTGTGAATTTCAGCCATTGACTGTACTGACGTGTGAACACGGGCGTTATCTTGATGAAACAGAACTTTTCTTCTGAGCATTCCTCGACGTTTTTCATTTATTTCCTCTCGTAAATGACGTAGTAAGGTGCAGTAGTAATCAGCGTTTATAGTCTGACCCCTTTCAAGATAATCAATCATAATCACACCTTTCGAGTCCCAGAATACTGAAGCCATCACCTTATTTGCCGACAAAATCGACTTAGCCTTTTTAGGGGGTGGTGAACCAGGTCTTCTCCACTGTTTTGATTGTTGTTTTGTTTCCGGTGTACAGTAATGAACCCATGTTTCGTCCATAGTAACAAAACGATTCAAAAAATCATCTGCATCGGCTTCAAATAACTCCAAACAGTCGCGTGAAATAGTCAATCGCGTCCTTTTTTTGTTCAACTGAAAGCAGTCGCGGAACCCACCTCGCAGACACCTTGTGGAAACCCAACTCGTTGATGTTTTGAGTTCGTTCATAAGAGATGCCTATAATCTCGGCTATCTCTCTAATTTTTAATCTGCGGTCTCCCATTATTAAATCAAGTACTTTTTTAATATTTTCGTCAGTAGTTGACGTCGAAGGCCTTCCAGAGCGGGGTTCATCTTTCACACTCTCTCTACCACGCTTAAATTCTGCTATCCATTTTTTGACGGATGAATATGACAGAGCACAATCGCGTAATGTACTGACCATGTCATCATGGATGGCTTTTGATGATAGCCCCTTCTTATGGAGGTACTTAATGACGGCACGCTGCTCGATTTGCTCCATTCGCGGAAATTATGTCCGATTACTTTGTTAATAAATTTATAAAATCACAACTAATTATCGCACACGTTTCGAACTTCACACAATGAACTAGTCTGAACTGAACTAAATAATGTGGGTAGATTTGATTTTTAGAATTCAATGGATCCGTGTTAGGCCGAGTACTTTTCAATCCACCCTCGTATTTGGGTAAGCTTTTGATATTTCTGTATGTCGTCGCTTTGCCTGCAAAACCCGTCAAACAAAAAATACAATTTCTCAGTACCAAAAAAAACACTAGTTTTCGGTAACATTATTATTATTTTTATATAAACCATTAAATATATTATAATGTTTTTGTAACCAGTTGAAATATTACAAAATGCGGCCCTTAGTGAATACTATTAAATAATGCACGATTAATTTTCAACAAGAACTTAAGTTATTGCGAAGTCCTAATTATAATTTGTACTCAAATTTTCAAGTATGCGAGAATCGAGTTATGATTTTCCGCATTGGAGTTGCTTGTCAATTTTCCATGACCTATCCATTACATCCTGTAAAATTCCACTGCTAACCACAGACCTTACCCATACATTGGCTCATAGAGCCATGTTATAGTTGCCACATATTATATTGAGTCATCAGAAACATGCTGCTGCCCATCATCACTCTTCTTCATCTCATTCATCTTTTGTTTCATATCCCTCTGTCGCCTATTACGACACCCACGGGAAGAATATGGGCTGAGGATATTCTTACGTCGCGTCTCCACGGCCATGATTGCCACACACTCAAATACCTATAGCGAAAAAGAAATAAAAATATATGTGCCGATGAGGATAATTTACCTACTAAACAAAAAAGGATATTTAAACCTATTAAGTATTTCTATGGGCTCGATTGGTATTTAACGCCTACGCGGTCACGTGTAGTACAACGTTGAGACGCAAATTACAATGGAATGCTGCTCAGGACCAAATTATCCATGTTTGTTTTTTTTACTTTATTACCGTGATATATTTTTTGTACTAAAACTCGTATTAATGATTTATTATCTTGAATATTTTTATAAATTAAGTTTTCACCGAGTCTCAGATAGAGCAGTCAAAGTTTTATATCGTTTTTTGTCATAATTTATTGTTTTTATACCCGGACTATGCGGCGTTAGAATCTTGGCACCCCCTCTACCCGTGGGTGTCGTACGAGGCGACTAAGGGCGAAAAGCCAAAAAAAAAATAAAAAGAGCAAGCTTTAGCATCCTACAGATGGCGGAATAACCATTTCAGTTCTCTGGGCAGGCCAAAGATATCCAGATCTGTGACGGGCAGCAGCGTCACAGGTGCGACGTGTCTGATACTGCGATCGCCAACCCGCTTGCCCAGCGTGGCGATTAAGGGCAAAACCTCCCAATGGTAAGCACCAAAAAAACTGCCCCCAGTTCCCGGCCGTCCCTATGTATCTGGTGGTGGCGGTGGCGTGGTGGCAGTCATGGTAGCAGTGGGACAGGGGGTGCTAAGAATCCCCCGAGAGAAGGCAGGATACCACCACAAACTAGACCTGGCGACGTACAGTGGACGAACTCTGGGACACGACGAGAACATTGCAGAATTATAAGTAGAGTTGAAAAATGTAAGATGACACGTTCTGGGGTTGAGTGAAGTCCGAAGAGAGGGAGAGGACACGCTAATCCTGGAATCAGGCCACGTACTCTACTATCATGAGGGACATGATCTTTCCCAGGGTGGAGTGGGCTTCCTCGTCAATAGAGTTCTCTGTGACAAAATTTTAGAAATCTCAAGTGTGTCGACGAGGGTAGCATACCTTGTTTTAAAACTTACTGAAATATATACTGTAAAGATTGTACAAGTTTACGCACCAACTTCGACACACTTGGACGATGAAGTTGAAGCTATGTCTAAAGATAGCAAAGGCTTTACACAACACCACTAAAGCCCACTTTAATGTCGTCATGAAGGACCTTAGCGCCAAAGTTGGGAAACATACAGGTTGAAGGTTGAATCGATAATGAGACTGCACGGATTTGGAAGCAGAAACCACAGGGGGCAAATGCCGATCAATATCCTCGAAAAGGAGAGGCTTCATCTAATGAACTCCTATTTTCAAAAAAAAGTTCCAAAGGAAGTGGACCTCGCGCAGCCGCGACAACGTGACGAAAAATGAGATTGACTTCATCATGATGGACAAAAATACATTATCGTTGATGGTGAAATTCTTGAAGTTGTCCAGGAGTATATCTACCTCGGCCAGATAATGCAGATAGATAAAAAAAACTACTAAAAAAACTACGCCGATAGGCGGATTCAGTTAGGCTGGGCAGCGTTCGGGAAGCTTTGTCAGGTCTTCTCGTCGCCCATACCGCAAAGCTTAAAGACGAAAGTCTTCAACCAGTGCGTCCTGCCAGTACTCACATATGGTGCCGAAACATGGACACTTACGGCACGACTACTCCACGTACTCAGTCACCCAGCGGGCGATGGAAAGAGGTATGCTCGGTGTTTCTCTGATGGATAAGATTCGTAACGAAGAAATCCGCCGGAGAACCAAGGTTACCGACGTAGCCTTTCGTATTTGCAGGCTGAAGTGGCAGTGGGCTGATTACATTTCTAGCAGAAGCGACAACCGTTGGGAGTAGGCGTGTCATAGAGTGGACACCGCGTTTACGTTAACGTAGTGTTGGATGCACCCTGGCTAGATGGATCGACGATCTGCGCAATGCGGCTGGCAGGAACTGGATGCGTGAAGCCGAAGATCGGGCTAAGTGGCGCGCCTTGGGAGAAGCCTATGTCCAGCAGTGGACTGCCGCAGGCTGATGATGATGATATCTCAAATATTAAAATCTATTTGAAACTACAATTATTGAGTGTGACACAGAGTGTGAGGGGAAGCAATTAATAAACGTATCCCAACCGGCCTGTCACGTGATAAAAGTTACTTTAATTGTAACAAACACATAAGGGTGTTCTCACTAGAGGGTATGACTGACTACTTTACGAGGCATAAAGGGAGTCGACGAATGCAAGTGGCTCAGGATTATGCTTTGTGGCAATCATTGGCGAGCGCGCCACAATAATGCCGGTCAATCAGAAGCCAGCACGAATTTAAACTCTAAACTACAATGTCAAAATTTTGTAAATATGATCTAGGCTGAAATGACATTGTGAAGTTTCAATTTTAAATACAATATTCACTATGTCATCATTGTCTAGAATCTCGTTGTGGATCATGGATTTGAGTCCGAGTCCAATCCAATATTTTTTGGTGTAATGTAAAGAACTAGTTCTCGGATCGATTTGTGGAGATTTTTCTCGTTTATCATCATTTATACCCTATAATTCATCTGATTACTGATTTAATCGCATGTAGTTACATCGGATAAAAGTATCCTTTCCTATGTTCTTTTACGGAAATTATGAAAGTGGTCGCCGTGATTTATATCGGCCTGGAGAACATCAGTATCAAATGGTGAAACAGGGTTATATTAAATCATTAAAAACCTGTTTTTCGACTTGTATTTGGCCAACATACCATTTTAAGTAATAGTTTCCCTCGGAGGTCTTACTGCGAGAATTACTTATATTGCGTATCAAAACTTGTTTGATCACAAAACACTAGTGCAAATTCAGTCGTTGGATAATTTAGAGCGTGTTGAATCGGTTACAGTCCGAGAACGTAACGCGTAACATTATGTTATCGTTCAAATGAATTAGTAAACTTCTTCACGGTCGTAGATTGTGATCTCATGTATTAGGTTTATTTTTGTTGGACTTCATAAAAAGTGATGCTGCACAGTGCACACACATCCGCATATCCTGTATAATTGCATTTATATGATTGGACATTGATATGGTTTGTGACATAATTTTAATTCCGGGCCAGAAAAAAATCGACGTTTGATTAAGCCTTATCGTTATTACAAACAACATCCATGCGTGTTAATTATTTATTTAAATAATGTAATGAACGCTTACAGTCTCCAACTTAGATCGTGAACACAGTCACGATCCGGTTCGTGAACTTGACAGAGAAGCTTAACTATTATATAATATTATTTTAGAGGATGCTGAGCAAAAGAATAATGCAGCGACGAAGCCATAATCTCGTATCTTGTACAATGCGAGACGTTATATCACTCAGCAAATCAAAGCCTCTGTTAAAGACAGTCACGATACGGGTCAAATGTCAGAACACCGTGAACTTGGCACGAGGTTTTTGGATGGGTCAAGTTAAAAAAAAACTTTCATAACGAACGTTATTGAATTTTGATTTATTTCTATAATAACGAATATGGTGCTTAGATTTTTAGATTTAGTCTTAGGAAAATTATTTTCTTAAATATCTTAGTACACTAGACGATCTCATAATATTTGGTCGCCGATTCAGCATTGTAAATTTATGTTTCCGAGGACCATTGATGTCGCCTAGCTGAAAAGTAAATTATCTATTTTTAATCTTACGAAAAAATAAAGTTTCAAATACTTCGGAGATAGTATCAGATGTGCTCAATGCGCATTCAAGTCTTCTATGTCGGTCAAAATTTCTTTTGAGCGCGTTCGGTGTGCCGTGAACTTGACACGCCGTTATGTTAAGGATGGGTCAGTTAGTTAAATGGTCATTGGGCAACGCGAATTGTAGGTCGCGGTGATTGCTAATGATGTGCGAAAGTTGATCGGTTTGTTTTGATATGATATATGTTTTTAAAAGCAAAATATTTTTGATTAAAGTATTATTTTTTTTAGTTTTTAAAGCCTGCTATCCGTTATTTACAATTGCCAAAGGCGAAATACGCCTTTCCAAAGGCTAACTGGAATACATGCGCGGATTGTGCATAACATATACTACACTTTTTTATGATCTATGTAATTTCCTATTCATTTCAATTTTGTATGCGAATTTCTGCGAGTTATTGTTTTCATTTGCCAACTTGATGTTCCGGGTTCTAATATGGTTGGAGTTATATCTGAACTACGATTTTGTTGTATTTTATTTGTTCTTGTGTCGTTAGCTGCATACCTACCCTGATATTAACGCCTATGCAATATGCCATCAAATGCGGGGATACCGTTAACATATGGTAGGTTAAATGGCGTGTAAAATGGACGTTTCCACTTTCGCAGTCTCTATTCTGTCACTTTCATAGTCCGATGTGATGAAAACGACACGATAGGAGGATAGATCGGGCACAGGATCCATCCGGCTTGATGTGCTTCACTGAGGCACAGGATGACAGGACTGAAACACCACCAACTTCCTGACTTCGGGCTTCAACTGACAATTTCTTGACAGAAAAACCAAATAACTTAGTTTTGGCCCGTCCCCAGGATTTGTATTAATTTGAAAGATAAAACAAATTTATGGCCGCCGCGCGGATACTATATATAATACTATTTTGTGGGATATTTTTACTGCGCCTGATAGTCGCAGCTATGGATTAAAAGGAAACTTCCTACTTTTATTCAAAGACGTGTTCCTGATTATATTCTGTTCCTGATTAATTCTTCGCATAATTTTTGCGTGGGTTAGCCCTAATGCTCGCTGCGCTTGGGTATATTGTATATGTCTGATGTAATAAATAATGTACGTATGATTCATAGGATATTTTAATATTAAACTCTTCTACAGATTAACACGTAATAAAATATTTATTGACAGCTTATAAAATAAGATAAAATATTTATTGCTATATATTTTAATAGTTGCATCAGAAATAATTTGCTAGAATATGAAGTGTGTTTATATAACATAATATACTGAGATATAGCATTATTATGGTATTGAAAAGGTTTTCGAAAGTCATGATTTAATTTCTAGCTCTTAATAATCAGCTCCTGGAAATGCTCCCACACTACGGTACGGGGAGCATCAAAGGTGTTGGCTGTGGCAGGGCTCAACCTAAAGTCCTTTGTTGCTTCCATCGTCTATCTTGGTATTTCACACCTGGAGATGTTTTATCGCTTTTTATCTGTGGACATGATGTCTTCTCTTACAATATTTACGGGACAAAATGGAGTAATAGATAATCCATTCCGGCAACACACCGCAATGTTTTCAAATTACGGAATTGAAAGTTATATTTTCTAGATCTAATTTTAAGTGAAATCACCACGTGTGTCGGTGAATACGACTTCTCGCTTATGATTTGTGATTGAATCAGTTTCTGTATGTACCTACTATATGACGAATAATCGTTTTATTATAGCAACGACCTTGCTACCGGCATCGCTGAATTTTTGTCCGCTAATTCGTTGTACCTAATTGTGATTTTTGCGGAAGAATTGTTCGACTTATTCGATATTAGAAGAAAAACTGACTATAAAATGTATTTGTGCCAAGATTTTAGTTTTTATGGTTCCCGTGTGTTAGTATGACAGTCTATTGATTACATAGACATCATTGTGCTCGTACATAGGAGGTTCTATAATTAATTTATTGATATTTGACTGCCCCATTGGTCTAGTGGTTGTAGTATTGCGACAGCTGATCATGAGGTGCTGGGTTCGAATCCCGGGTCGGGCCAAAAATTAATTATTGAGTTTTTCCGTCAAGAAATTCTCAGTAGTTGTCCGGAGTCAGGAAATTGGCGGTGTCTCACCCCTGTGCCTCGGAAAGCACGTAAAGCCGTTGGTCTTTGCGCCCGATCTCTCTCCGGTCGTGTCGGTTTACCGTCCCATCGGATTATGAGAGTGAGGCAATAGAGAGTGCACCTGTGCTTGCGCATACACTTTGGCACTATTATCCTGTCCTGCGCCGATGGCTAGCCTCCGCCGAGGTAGGCCTCCGTGGCCAAAATTCGGTCTGTTTATTAATGTTTCTCAATTATTGTTTGTTTTAGTGATTAATAGTCTTCTTCTTTCATCAGCCCGTAAATGCATTGAGCTGGAGATGGACCTCTTCCGTTGTTTCCTTTCAAATATTGTCATTTTTAATGCTTATTTATTATTTTGTGTTTTAGACGCGTTTACTGCTAACATACTTAATTATGTCACTGATAAAAATATTTATTTTTAGTATATTATATAATAAAAATAGTTAGTTAGTCTTAAAAAATCTGAGGCAAAACAATTTAGAATTCCAATATTTCAAAGGTCGTTCAAGTCGTCAAGTTGTTCGTTCAAGTATAATTTTTTTGTAAGACTTTTAGTAATATGCAGAACGAAGTATCATTTATATAAAACGATTCACTGCAGTTGTGTTCTGTATAAATCAAGTTGTATAATAATGAATCATAAAAGTGTAAAGAATATGTAAAGGAGTAGAGTTTTAGAATTACTTTTACGCGTAATAACGGCAAAGATCCTTTTACAGTTCGAGGACCCTCTTTAGCCATGTATGGGGCACCGAGTCGAATGCCTTTCTGTAGTCTATCCAAACGGCGAAAAAGTTTCGCCGGTTGCGCTGAACTACTTTGTCAATGACCGCGTCAATGAAGAGTTGTTCCTTGGTTCCTAGCGTGTGCTTAAGCTTTGCGTCTATTGTAGAGCCTGATAGCCTTCTACATCACAATCTTTTGTTAACAGAGGTTTTAGATGATCTATGTGTCAATAATATAATAGTAGTTTAATGGACGAAGACTTGTGAGTTTCAGGAATTTTATTATCAGGATTATTACTGAGATGCTTGTCTCTTAAAATTTAAATTAGCCAGATCCCGGATACATTTAATATATTACAATTTATTTTCTTCAAGCGACCCCGTTGTATGGACAGTTGTCGACAAGTTTTTCCACTTAGCACGCCCTTGACGTCGATGATGTGTCTTATCGTGGCCGATTAATTAGCTTGCTAATTTGTTCATGGAAAAAAAAGTCGTCAATTAATTGTTAAGCACGTTGTAATAGGGATTATTAGCAACAAAGTTAATGTAAAGTTGTTTATATATACATCCGTTTTTTTAATAATTCAATGGAATTTTATTTATTTCTGTCTCTATTGTTGAAATGAATAAAATTGTAAACTATTAATTTTATTGTTCCTGTATAAAACATTATTAAAGGTTCAAGCCAAGAATTTTAAGTTTTGCAAGTTTAAACATATTATTTATACGTAAAAGTTCCCTACGATATAAGCTTATTTCTCACTTCAAAAGTGAAGAAATTGCTCCGAAAATAGTTAAATCGTTGAAAAAAGTTTTACGCTATAAAATGCGACCTTGACGTTATATTTTGTAAAAACTCATTTCTATATTGTGACTAAAAGATCGTTTGTCACATTTTTTTTTAAATATCGTATTTTAGAATGCACGATTCAACTCGTATTAAGATAAAAATGTATTGCTACTTTTAAACATTCATATTACAAAGAGGTATCAACATCATCTTACCGTGATGTGTCACTTTTAATTGATATTTGTATCAGTGATTATACCGCTATTATAATTATAGAAATCGTGCATCAAGTGCCGTGGGGTTGTGTAGCGCTAGTGCATATCAAGCGTTAATGTCAATCTGCGAGAGCCATATAAATTATTTATAATAGTGCCCAGTGACAGGTGACACGTAGGCCTGTCGGTGGGTCTGACGCTAGAATTACTATGCTGATGGTTAGGCGGATAGAAAGGTCCAGTATACGTAGACACTTTAAAAATTGTCTAACGACTTCTGTTTTTATTAAAACTCCCAGGTGCTATATGACGTTTACAAATTATCGCTTATTATTCGTGAAATGAAAAATGACAAAATTCACGAAAATCTAACTTCTGCGTGCATTTTATTATTGTAGAACTGCTTACAATTAATATCGTCCGTCCTATTACAAAACAGTTAAATAATATCGGGCATAAGCTATGTGTTAAGAAGAATCTCAAAAAAAAAATGTATTTTAAAACCCAGTCTGTTATTATTTTATCGTAACCGTTTACATTCATTTTAAACATATGCCTATATATACGTTTTCCTGGAGTACAAACCAAAAACGCGTACATACAGTTGCAACATACATTATCCGTAAACATATTTATGTATATATTTTACTCAAAAAAAAAAAAAACAATTTAAAAATTTTACAAATTTTACGACAATTTAGTGAAAGTTTTATTATGACAATAAATAATTAATGTGGAGTTGACTCGAAGTAGTGGAACAGTTGAGTACGAAGCTTATTTACATTATTGTCAAAGACATCAATGTCCTTACCTGATTCCGTCAGAACTATATCATTATAAGAGCGACACATTCGTGTTAAAGGATTGTAAAATGAAGTATTGTTCTTATAGATGTTTAATATAAACATATTAAGACGACGCCTGGGATTTGACTTAATATTAAAATTGATTTGGGATAAAAGATTTGGGGAAACAATTTTGCAGTGTATTAGTTTATGTAAGCAAAGAATATCTTGTATAGAACGTCTATTACGCAGTGATGAAACACCAAATGTAAGTAGTCTCTCCTGATAAGACGGTAGCTTGCGACTTATTTTCAGCCAATAACTAACTATCTTAAGCGCTTTGCTGTTTTTGTTTTAATATAAAAGTACAGTTCTTGGAAAGGGGTCTACTTAATTCAGCAGCTTTCTATCGAGTTTCATCACGTAATTTTGTAAAAGTTTTTTCATTTCAAGATTTATCATAAGTCCTGCAGTGGAGATAAATACAACTGTTATAGAAAAATTGTATATCTACAGAAACGTTTACGTAAAGATGTGTATATAAAGAAGAACTGAATGTGGCAGATGAAAGTATCAAAATCAATATTTTATTAACACAGTTTCGCCAGTAACATTGCACATTAAATGACAAGTCATTTATCTAAACAGTTCCACTCAGTTATCTATTTAGAATCCGTTAAGATTATAACAAAAATAGCTTCTGAAAGTTATTCTCTCGTTATTCATAATTCACAGTCGTTCAAATAGACATATCTTGAGTGTAGCAATGACAGTAATAAAATGATTTAGCAGGTGACTGCTCAATATAGACGCCGTAGATAACTGACTAATGCAATTTGTTGTGCGTTCCGCACGCTGATGTAAACGAGGCGTAGAAAATCCAATCAGGCAGGTAGTCACCCATTTTTTACAGTCTTCTGTTTGATTATATTACGACGTATTTTAGTAAAAAACTTCAAGTTTATACGCAAAACTGAAGTAATTTATTCCTTGCATACATTTAAAGCTTTCTTATAAAGAATTTAGATGATTATTTGAAAGATGAGAATTTGTGAATAGCCTTTTTTACTTATGTATATATTTTATAATATTTAATTGTACCAGTTGGGAGAAAAATAGTCTACTTGTGAGTTTATTGCCGCTTCTTCCCACAAGGTCTCCCGCAGTATAAACTTGTTAAAGCGATGGCGCAGCTTTCATTACTGTCAAAAACTTTTTTATGAAAGTCAATTTTGAAAAAAAAAACACTTTGATTTTGAAGGTTTTTATGTTTGTCTCAATGGGTTATCTTCGTTCTGTAGGCAGTCCACTCTATTTATAGAGCATAGGAAACTCAAACGTTGGATGGATCGACAGGAGTAAACGTTATTTGAAGATGTTTGCAAAAAAGGCAAAATAAAAATAAATGTAATATGAAATAGCAACGTACAAACTTAATTGAAGCTTGGCTTTTTTATTACTAAATAAAAACCATTAACTACAGCGCTGATGTTCTTATTATGGATCATCATTGCAATTGTGGACAAAAAATAGTGTAAATCCAATTACGTACTCAGTTATTATCTGTTTCGGATATTTTAACGTCAGAATTAAAATAGAATTGACCTTTAAACCTTAGTTTTAAAGAGGTACGTATATAGGTATATAAGAACTTGACTTACGAGTACTTACTTGTATGCATTGCACACTAATAACATAATATACGGTTGTGTCGTAATGTTTATCAAATATCCTATTATATTCGCCGGTAAATTATCAATTTGATGAAATTTTTCTATCGATGGTTATTCTTATAATGTTACATACTATGTAAATTTCTCTTCTTTTCTTGTTGTGTCCACTTTAATTCCGATAAATATCAGAGCTTACAAAGATTATTAAATTAGTTTACATAAGCAAGAGCTAGTCGCGTGGTTAGCAGATCTTTTTACGTGTTTCTTAATACGATCATCGGTTCAAACCTCTATTAAACATTGTTTCTGTTTTCCGCACAAGTATGAAAGAAACCGTGGTAGCGTAGTCCTTGCTTAAAATTTCGTACGCGAGTAACCCAAGCGCCATCCCTGTCTACTACGTGTTAATTTACCTGCTTTGCGTTAAAGGAAAATACCTCACGTTGTTTTTAATGATGCATGTTTTTTGATTTTGTTTATACTAGTTGAGTACTTGTTCAATCAGCGCCTAAAATAGCTATTGCTCAAATAAACGGTGCCGGCATCGTGAATCTAATTTGGTTCTTCGTATGGAAATTTAAAACGAGCGAGTCTTTTTAATTTATCAATGCTCTTCCTGTTTATGAGTAAGATTAAAATTTTGGCACGAATTACCTTTTTTCCTCGATTTCATTGTATTGGGATTAGTGTTTTTTTATTCCATTGTAATAATTTGGACGATGCCTTAACTTTCTAAAAAACTTTAGAAATTGTGGAACTACAATAAATTGGAAGTTACTGCTTTTTAGAATACTCGGAACTAATTAACTTTTAAATAAATTTATAGTGTTTGCATTTAGAATAGTTTTGAGGCGTATTAGGTAAATTTTAATTCATTCTAAATCGTATTTACCAGTGTTGTAAAAATGTGGCAGTTTCCATGAGCTTCAAAAGAAAATTTAAAAATGATTAAGTACGTATTATCTATACTTATAATAAATCTATAGAGAGGTCAATTCTGTACATGAAATATATTTCCAAAATAACTATCAGGGGGTGATTAGTAATCGAAACTGATGCCAAAAATGCAAACAGTAAAATTTTTGTCTGTCTGTCTGTTTGTATGTTCGTTATAGAAACAAAAACTACTCGACGGATTTTAACGAAACTTGGTACTATCATTCTTCGTACTCCTGGGCAGGTCATAGTATACTTTCCATCACGCTACGATCAATAGGAGCAGAGCATTGAAGGGAAATGTTGGAGAAACGGGAGAAATTACTCCATTTTTTAAGCTTCCGTCGCGTGTGCAGCCTTAATGGTTAAAGCTACACAGAAATCATGTACAACGGAAATATTCTCCTTAAAATTATATAAAAAATATCCCACGACAGCATATGTCTATCTTTTATGGTTGACTCACAATAACACGTGTAACTCCCGATAGCTTAGCAGTTCGGAGCTTTCTGATTATATTTGTCTACTCTTACGTTTATAACACTCTCACTCATCCCTAATTAAAAAAAGTTTACATTATTATCTATTCAATAAAAAAGAATCATAGAAATCGGTATAGAAACACCAAAGTTATACATGAAATACGCTAATAAGCCATCGCGCGTGAATACTGAATCATGCTATAAGGATTATTTTTGTGTAACGGTGGCCTAAAAAGGCGGGGGGTCCGAGTGTGAGCTTCATACAATATTTGGCTGTTGATGCGAATAGACGTTCAGAGTGTTCGACCTTATTGACAGACAATAATTGATTTTAACAAACCGTGCTTATCAGCGCGACTTTTAGTCTAGTGTATGGTAGCTATTTATTTTTCTAATTATTTATTTTTAGATTTCTTTGGTTGTTATTTTATAAAATAGGTATTAGTTATTTTGGTAGTGTTTAAATATTTCTTAGTATTAGTTTAATTATAAATTAAACTTTTTTTTATTATTTAGCTGTAAGTTTTAAATAGGTACCCAGGTATCGAATAAGTTATTTCATTCTATTAGACGTAGTTTAGGTACCTACTTATATATTTTTAAGAATTTAATTTTGGATTGAAGGATTTATTTAGGATCCGTTTAATTATTTAAGTAGGCATTTAGATTTTTTTAAGTGTATGGTAGCTATAGTTAGGACCTCTAACGTAGATTATTTTGTTAGGTAACTGAATGCCGTCGATTAAAAATTCACAATGCTGTGTTGGTCCCTACTTTAACGTATGGTAGTGAAAGTTGGGTGTGGCAGAAGAAGCAGAGTAGAATAAACGCAGTAGAAATGCGGTCGTTAAGGAGTATGTTAGGGCTGAATCTGAATGACAGGGTAAGAAATTGTGTAATAAGAGAAGAGTGTGGTTTGCAAGATGATGTGTGTGACCAGGATTAAGAAAGGAATGCTTCGGTGGTTTGGTCATGTAGAAAGAATGAATGAGGAAAGAGTGACAAAGAAAATTTATGGTGCAGAAGTGAATGGCAGAGTCGGAAAGGGACGTCCTAGGCGAAAATTTATCGACCAAATTGGCGATTTATTGAAAACGGGTAATTAGGAGTACCCTTAACCGACGAGCATGTATGCGTAGGTGTATGGATGTGAAGGAGGCAAGAGAGGTGTGTCAGGATCGTGCCAAATGGAAGTCTGTAGTCTCTGCCTACCCCTCTGGGTGACAGGCGACACAGGTGAGTGTTTATGTATAAAAATAAAATACACAATGCCACCTAAAAAACGATTATCTTTATCTCGAAATTCGAGAGAAGCTAAGAGAATGAGAAATGTGCGTTCCGAAAAAGCACATCGGTTAATCTCTATGAGAGTTAGTGCCTCAACTTCTCGAGCCAATGAAAGCTCTCCAGAAAGAGAGATGCGATTAGCAGCTGACAGAGCGAGACGAGCTACATCACCGGCGTCTTAAAGTTCTTCTCAACGAGAGCTAAGGCTTACCATTGACTGAGAACAACATGTGTTATCCCGAGAAGCTGAAACTGCTTCAGACTTTTCGTGTTCCTGGAGTAGATCTCGGTGTCAGTTGTTTCTCGCATGGTCAGTCGTACATCGCTCTTTCCCGGGTTAGCAGTTCTAGAAATCTTTATGTTCACGTGCCGGACGGGTCAACTTTCAACAGTTTACCCGGAAGCTTTGCGCTGAAGTATTTTTGTTCTATAAGTACTTAAGCATCATGTGAACGTGATATAAACAATATTACCAATATATTAACTTAATGACACACAAGGAGTTACAATCCATCCAAAGTTGTTTAGTCTGATGGGCATTTCCTGTTGACTTACAAAAATGAAAGATCTAAAACGTCTCGAATCGTCTCGCGAATCACGTTGTTTTCCCGTCCCCGGGCTCTTAGAATTCAACATTAGACGTTTCAGATCTTCGATTTTGACGACGCCGTTGTTGCTGGCATAAGCAACAGGATCCGCGTACGAAGTCGCGGTCATAAGCTAGTTATCTTATAAAATTTACATTAAAAAAGGATCATGTTTGATCTCTTAATAAGCTGTGCTGGCATGACGTGCTTTGCTTAATTAATAGTACCTAATACTTCGCCTAGTCTTATAAAATATAAACATAGAAGCCTATGTACAGATGTCACTCATCAGTCAAGATGTTGTTGATCACGATTTGAGATATTGTTGTATCTCATCGACACGAAAATTAAATATTTTTGATATAAAGACCATTTTTTACGATTTGATTTGAATTGAATTTAGGACTTTATTTTCAGCCGTACTGAAACAAGTAAGTGTGTTGTGTAATATTGGAATATAATAAACGTTACATACCGTTACCGTACAATCAATTTTGCCAGCGCCGCGACCTACTTTCCAGCTTACCACGTATACAATATCATACGTAGCAAGAGCGAATGAAAATGATGATTGATTTACCATCACTTACCTACTTCGTGCAACTTAAAACCACAATTTAACAATCATAAAATTTGTTTTACATACCTTGGAATTCATAATTTGTGTCATACCCATTTTTTACACTGGGGAATACCTACGCATACAACATAGAATGGATAGGATGAGTTATGTTGGTGTCGCATCTACTAAAATCACATGGTTTTCCACAGGAACGCTTTTACACTTATTCGCGGTTCCGCCATTGCCGACCGCCCTATGGTGGTCCATCCTCCGACATTTTTTCTCAGGGCGCACCAGAACACAATTCATCTCGAGCCAGTCATGTGGGTACTTCTTAGTTTATCGCCCTTTAGCATACCGTGTTTGAGCTAAACACAACTTCAATACGAGGGGTGATCCAAAAGTAATGATAATGAAAATAAAAAACGGTAATTAAAGCTAAAATAATAATTTATTTTTCTACATAGTCTCCTAACAAATCAATACATTTAGTCCATCTTTTTTTTAAACCCAGGATTCCCTTTGAAAAAAATTCTTTGTCTTGACCATCCCAAAACGCTTCAACAGCGGCCATTACTTCGCTATCGTCTTCGAATTTCTTGCCTCGGAGGCGTTTCTTGAGCCGAGGAAAGAGGTAGAAGTCACTATGCGCTAGATCTGGCGAATAGGGAAGGTGTTCAAGCAGTTCGAATCCCGTTTCTTGAATGGCAGCCATTGCAACTGCGGCTTTGTGAGCCGGTGCGTTGTCTTGGTGAAACAGCACTCCAGCTCGCAGTTTGCCGCGTCTTTTTTCCTTAATGGCATCCCTTAATCTTCTTATTTGGTCTGCGTAGTAAGAGCCCGTAATAGTGGCTCCCTTTTCCAAATATTCTATCATAATTATGCCTTGAGCGTCCCAAAAAACAAATGCCTTTCCCGTCGAACTTGAAACTTTGAATTTCTTTGGCGTTGAGGAGGCTCGCTGCCAAGTCATCAATTTTTGTTTCGTTTTAGGATCAAAATGGTGGATCCAGGTCTCGTCCATAGTCACAAAACGGGACAAAAAATTTTCTTGTACTGCTTGGAACTTTTCGAGATTGACCCTCGAAATGTCAACTCGATTTTTCTTTTGCTCGTCGGTTAACATTCTGGGTACCCAACGCGCAGAGACCTTTTTCATATGCAACTCGTTCGCAAGGATTCTTTGAACGCTGCCATATGAGATCCCTGTGACCTCAGCTACATGCCTGATGGTCACTCTTCGATCTGCCAACACAACATCTTCGACTTTTTTCATGTTGTCTTCAATGAGGAACGTGGATGGGCGTCCTTCGCGATGTTCATCTTCAGTGGCTGTTCTGCCCAGTTTAAACTCCTTGGCCCAGCGTGCAACTGTAGAATATGGAGGAGCAGAGTCTCCCAATGTTTCCACTAAGTCACTGTGTATGTCTTTCGAAGACATTTTTGTCAAACAGAGGTACTTGATGACAACTCTAATTTGTTTTTCTCCATGTTGATGTTATCTGTTTGACAGTTCGTATTCAAATGAATGTATCTCTCGGAAATCGGGATCAATTTATATGATTTTTTTAGGCTGACGTAGTGAGTAAAAAAAATATATATAAGCAAGCAAAATATATATTTTTTTTTTGGATTTTTATGCGGACCTGAAGTAACCGATTATCATTACTTTTGGATCACCCCTCGTATAATGAAAGTATGTATGGCTATTTCTGTAATTTTTTAGCGAGTTATGAAGCAATAAACCCGCCGCGCTTCTCCATTTAGTGTTGGCGGATTTCACATTTTATCAAAATGTTTTATTCCTCAGACATGCAGCTTTCCTCGAGATGGTTTTCTTTATAGCCGTGCACGTGGTATATTAGCATTAAAATCCAATATGGCACTATATCCTGCATAATCGATATGTTCTAATATTACATAATCCAAAGGTTTCGCCGTCGTCAAAATTGCTGATGAAGCGAAATAAGTCGGTCAGTTTTTTTTTAAATATTGTGAGGTGGTATTTGATCTGATGGTAAGTAATAATATAGCCGCAGCTGATAAAGTGCACTGTTATTGTCAGCGTTAGTTTTACGAATTACCTACAGGTTGTCTTGGTCTGGTTTTCTTATTGTATTCACAGATGCTTCAGAACAAGGTGACAATAGTAGAGTTGGTGCAGCAATATAGATCCCAAATATGAAATTATTTTAAGGTTAAAATGTCTTACTGGATACTTAGTTGTTTCAGGAGAATCATTGCTTTTCTCGAAGCACTTATTAGGCGGAATTAGCTTGCTGAATCCCATTATATAAGTCAATTTTTGATTCTAACTGATGCAATAAGTTGTTTGCACAATATAAAAATAAGGCAAACTCGTTATGAGTGTTATTCTGGCCATCGTTCCTTCTGACTGTCACGTTGACTTCATTCATTTATTTTATTGTATTTTTTCTTCCTTTATTATTTTATTCTGTTATTATAGTATCATCTTTATTGTTTATGTAGTAGACACGCTCGTGTGTTTCGCCTGTATTACGACTTTTTTCAAATATAAGTGACAATATTTCAGTGTCATTTGGTTTTGATATTAAACTCTACAGACAGCAAAAACTTTCCCATCATAATTAGTGGTAGTGTGACATTTGATTATCGTTTTCTAAACGTAATTGTTGGATCTTATAGAAAATAATGTGCTTCGTCAATATTCAAGTAATCGATATTTTGGATAATGATGCTAAATGGCAGGACTTACTTACTTATCTTCACGCACAATCCCTAACGGGGTAGCCAGAGAGAACAGATCGCCAAGTGTCACGATCCTTACATACCTCTTTCGCTTCTTTCAGGTTCATTAACTTCTTCATACATGCACGTCTAGGTATCCGAGTACTCTTGACCCTCCCCTCTTCGAGCAATTTGCTCACATGGTCTTCGAAAGTTAGTCTCGGTCTACCTCGACACCTTTTAATATTTACTTTCGCTCTATATATTTTCTTCACCATTCGGTCTTCACTCATTCGTTCAACGTGCCCAAACCATTGGAGTACGCCCCTATCAATTTTTGTGATAAGGTCATCTTTCAATCCTGCCATATTGCGAATCTCTTCGTTTCGCTTTTGGTCGGCTAAGGTAACGCCACACATTTTACGAAGAGATCGCATCTCCACTGCATTCAACTTGCTTTTATGCTTCTTCTGGCATACCCAGGTTTCGCTGCCATATAACAAAGTCGGTACCAACACTGCATTATGTATTGCAAGGCGTGCACTCTTCACCACGCCTTACCTTTTTGACTAACGCATTCAGGGCACCATTGACTTTGTTTCCGGCAGCGACACGCCTGTCCACATCTAAATCACATCTTCCATCCCGGCTGAAAGCACTCCCCAAGTATACAATTTCATTTACCTGTTCTAGACATTCCTGATTTACCCATATTTCACATTTCGTTCTCTCTTCGACCTTTTCAAATACCAGAACCTTAGTTTTATTAGCATTCAAACGGAGACCTTTAATTTCACATTCCTCTTTCATACACGTGACTAATGCCTGCGGTTCTGCGTCTGATGGTGCAATAAGCACTGCATCATCAGCATACAGCAGACAATTAACTTTTATGTCACCCAATTTCACACCCAAACAGCTATTTTTCAGCTTCTGTAAACAGCTGTCGAGATACAGTATGAACAGCCAGGAAGACATGACACAACCCTGTTTTACGCCCGCTTGGACGCTAAACATGGGTGACAGGTCATGCCCTACCCGCACACAGGCTTTACAGTCATAGTAAAGTGACTGCACAGCCCTTAACAATCGACCATCCACACCATATCTCGGCAACAGTTCCCACATTTTCTTCCTTATAACCTTATCAAATGCTTTCTCCAGATCCACAAAAGCACAGAAAATTTTCTGGTTAACACTCAGAAGCTTCTCCGTGATCATGCGGAGAGAAAACATTTGATCCGTGCATCCTCTTCCAGGTCTAAATCCGCATTGTGCCTCCCATAAGAATCTTTCCGATTTCTCTCGCATCCTACGTGTCAAAACCTTCGAGTAAACTTTACTTGCTAAACTGGTCAAGCTGATCGCCCGATAGCACCCGCAGTCAAAATGTGAACCTTTACCTTTATATAAAGGCACAATGACCGCGGATCGCCAATCATCCGGGACATCTCCCGTCCGCCAGCACAAATTGCACAGCAGATGGAAGCTGTCCCAGACGCGAGGCCCACCGTACTTGACCATTTCAGCAGTAACTCTGTCTAGTCCCGCTGCCTTACCACATTTCAAACTTCGAATCGCACGTTCAATCTCTTTCATGCTGATGACCTCAGTGTCATCGAGGTCCGTGTCTGGCGTGCCAGTCACGGCGTCACCCCCGGATCCTTCACTAAGATCATGACACGCATACATTCATTTCCATCGCTGCATGACGTCCGATTTTTCTGCGAGGACATCATTGGTTCTCGAAAGCACTTTGTTCATTCTTAAGGCTGTCGCACCACTCCGGGACCTTCCAACCTCTTTCCAGAAGAGTTTGGAGTTTTCCCTAAAGTTGTGCGACAACCTCTCGTCCGCTTCTATTCTATACCTTTCACGTACTTCCTCAATCAATGTTTTCGCATGAACTTTCTGCAGCTTATATCTTTCTTTCATCTTCTCTCTCATATGCTCATCGTTACTAGAGGCCAAGTAGTCTAACCATGCTTTTTTCTTCTTTTTTACAGCTTCTCTCACTTCATCATTCCACCATGCATCTCTTCTTTTACTACTACCTCTTTTTGTCGTACCACATACTTCTTCCGCTGCACTTACCATTCCATCCCTAAGGTTCTGCCATGTTCTCTCCACACATTCTTTCCTGCCATCGATGGTCAAGCTTTTCGGCTACCTTCGTGTGATATTTGTCCCTAGTATCCGCTTCCTGAAGCTTCCAGCTTCGGATGCGACAGACCAACTGTGGTTCTGTTACTGCCGTCCGGTAGCGCCAACCCGCGAACAAACCCCTAAATCTAGTAATTACTAGATAATGATCCGTTCCCAGGTCAGCACCCCTGAACACTCGTGTATCCATCACCTGTTTTCGCAGTCGGTTATCCACCAGAAACAAATCAATCATACTTCTCTCATTCTTTCTTTCTCTAGTGTACATATGGATTTTCCTGTGATTAAACATAGTGTTTGTCACAAGAAGACCCTTTTCCTTGCATACAGCCAGTATAAGCTTGCCAGCATCATTAACCCTTTTATCGTCAAACTTTCCAAGCACCGACTCGTATCCTGGTCGAGCGATACCTACCCATCCATTCAAATCACCACATACAACAGTTCTTTCGTTTCCCTTAACCAAATCTAGAACTTCTCTTACATTCTCCCAAAACTCCTCCAGCTCAGCCCTGGACGACGAAGCTACCGGCGCATAAACAGCCAAAAGGAATAACTTCGTCAGTCCCATTTTGAAGCGAACCCAGAGAAGTCTTGAGTTCACAACCTTGTATTCAATCATAAGATCGACCAACCGGGACGACAACAGCACTCCCACTCCCTGGCAGGCGTTCTCGCTTTCCGGGACTCCGGACCATATAGCTAACGTCCCGCCAGGGAGCTCTTCAGTACCACTGCCTTTCCGTTTGGTCTCCGACATACACACGACATCTAATTCTCTTTCTTTCATTATTTCGATCAACTCATTCGTCTTATGTCTCATGCCTCCTCTAACATTCCACGTGCCAACTCTGCACTCCGTCATCCACCTTCCGCCGTGTCGGGCTGTGCGTGACGGGTGGCGGTCCCCATCGCCGCTTTGCGCGCTGCATTCCTCCACACCAACGGGGACGAGCTGGTGTGCGTCGCCTTGGGGGGACGCCCTAACCCTCGTTTGCATGGGTGCGCAGCTGTGTAGAATTGCAGGAGATTTTGTGTATTAAATATTAAGTGGAAAATAATCCACCGGCCTCTGAATGTATACGAAACAACAGCCGTATTGATGGTCGTCTTTCGATCTAAGTTAAAGACTAAGTTAAAGCATGTACCTTTTTACCGAAATTTCAAAGAGCAAAGGAGGGCTAAAACAGTGATAACAACGTATCGGAATTGTTTCATTGCGATGGCCTACGCTATAGCTATAGGACACAATCACCATCTGGATCAGTTCCTTAGCAAGATAAAGCTATTAAGAATAGTGTTCATAATATGTAATATTATTATATTCGAGTCGCCGAGAGATTTTCTATTTAAGTTCGTGAATAGTGCTAAGCCGGTCGTCGACTACAAGCATTTAGTTGCTACCAGCAACCTTGCACAGATCATCGCTCGAACTAGTCAGTGGACGTCCCATATTACGTTAGCTTAGGCGCAGTCTCCAAGTTATGACAGCTATATTCCATTTCCAATGGTTGTCACTTGACAGAAGTAACGCTATGACAGTAACTTTGTTCCTTCGGCAGTTTTTTTTATTTTGGTTTTTATCTACCAGAGAAACAGAGCTATTTCCATCCAATCCAACCAATGGTTCCGATTCAGGTTAGAATGTTTTAACCGTGTGGGAGAATAAATATAACATCTTTCAAATCGTGTACTAGAAAATGTTAGTGTAACGTTATAAAACTGCTGCGTATCTGCATCATAAGTTCATAACACAAAATAAAAAACATTTTATTGTCCTTGCTATTTCTCTTAAAAATAATTAAAATGTACGCTGCGTTATATGAATCATAGTACAAATTGCGAGTTCAGTTCACATAAGGTTACGAAAACAACAAAGCTTTGTCGTGGGCGCTCGGTCTCAATCGCTATTGAATGCCTGTTGTTCTCAAATTGTAGGTAGGTACGTTGTTTTTATCATAATTGCTGTAATTACTTCTCAAACGGCCCAATGTAGGTAAACAACAGATATGACCAATCCTAATGTGTGAATGTTCTGGAAAAATTGTTTGTGTTGACTGAGTATGTGGATAAATTAATTTTTGTTTTTTTTTATCACACTCTTGAAGAGTGTGGTTTACAAGATGATGTTGTGACCAGGATTGAGAAAGGGATGCTTCGGTGGTTTGGTCATGTGGAAAGAATGGATGAGAAAAGAGTGGCAAAGAAAGTTTATGTTGCAGAATGAATGGCAGAGTCGGAAAGGGACCTAGGGGAAAATTTATCGACCAAATTGGCGATTTATTGAAAACGGGCCAAATTAGGAGTACTCTTAACCGACGAGCATGTATGCGTAGGTAGGTATATGGATGTGAAGGAGGCGAGAGAGGTGTGTCAAGATCGTGCCAAATGGAAGTCTGTAGTCTCTGCCTACCCCTCTGGGTGACAGTGACAGGCGTGAGTGTTTATGTATGTGTATTTTTTATTTCCTTTATATTTATAACAAGCTTTTACCCGCGACTTCTTAAACCTCCAAATCTTTAATTATTATTTCTTTTGTTGGGACAATATTTGGTTATAGAACAATTAAATGCCAAGAAATTGAAGTAATTTTCGCTGACACAACACTGATTAAAATTTTAACAAAATATGTCTTGAATCACCAAGACAGTCTATCAGCCGATATCAGTTTGATTAAGAGGCAAATATCATTTCATAATGTTTAAAAGTTGTGTTTAGTTTAATGCGTTAAAATAGGATTTAATTAATTATAACAAATTTATTTCTTACTAACTTACCCGCGCCGTTGTGTGCGTAGAACAAATTACCTGCAAATTTCTTTTTTCCAATCAAGTTGTCGTAAAACTTGTTTAACTCCGTTTTTGATTTTAATCTCGGAAACTATGTGCGATATCATAAAATATCTTCTTCTTTCTTCTTCTTATATGTAAAAATCAATTGCTGTTCGTTAGTCTTGCTAAAATTCAAAAACGGCTCAAACGATTTTGATGAAGTTATTTGTGTATATTTGAGTGGGTCCTTGGATAGTTTAAAAACTTAATTGTACCCGGTAGGGGGCGCTGTCAAAAGTTGAAGATATATCATCCACTTTATGGTTTAACACTGTCGGTATTGCTCTCTGTCTGTTAATGAAGTTTCATATCTACCGGTTCGGCTTTTTCGAAGATTAAAGAAAGTCCGGATTGACCGACATTTTTTTAATGGTTATTTATGTCTTAATAGTATTGAAATAACCCCCTGAGCTAGATATATCGCTATTACAGACGGATATGTATTAGATATATAGATCCGGATGGCATAGGTGTATACCGATGTGTACGGATAAAACCGGACGCAGTCAAGCTTTTTGGTTGCATGTCCGGCCAAATTAGATTGCGTCCGGCCAAATTTGACCATTTTTTATATTTTCATGTACTTGCATACAAACTATTGCAATTATTGAAGTTAATATTGTTATGAATATTGAATGATTAATAGTAAAGAAGACTGATTCATTCAGGTTTATTGTTATTTAACTAGAATTTAAAAAGATTTTATAGTTAAAAAAGTTGTCATGTTATACTAAGGCCAAAAAATTAAAGGTGTCTGCCCTTATTACCAAAATAACTAGCAAAGCTCGCTGGTCGGTTCGGCTTTTTGGTTTTAAGATCTGGCACTCCTAGGCGTATACATACATGTTTGAATCCTTATAAAATTTGCACTATCGCGATTACTATGGCGGCAGATGGTAATGAGTTTTTGTTACTTCAAGGACATACAGACCAAATTATACATGGCTAGTCGCAAGTCGCATCAAATTAAGGCTCGATGTTATGTCCCAGTTTTTATATCAATAGACTAACAAGCTTCGGTTATGTAATATTAATAACCTTGAATTAATCACATATTAGTAGATCGTTTTTGCGACCCTGTTTAACAACTTATAACAATTACTATGTTTATATTTAAAAAATCGATTTAAATTTGGCTTGAGAATAAAGCTATGTGAATTACTACATTTTAAATTATCGACGCAAAAAACGTGGGCTTGCATCAGAGATCCATTTAACATGCGCAGGTACCACAAGGTCAAGTTGCAAGGGTACAAGGACAAACACAATTTGCAACTTAAATAATTTAATTTTTAGCGGTTTGTTTTGTATCATATATTATGTCAAGTCGTCCCTTTGAGTCATAGAGAATATAACCACTAGAGAGCGTATAGGCAGATTTCTTCTAAGCGTACGACTCACTACTGCGGGCCGGGGGACGAGGAGGAACGCGTGGCTGCAAATGGTCAAGTTGCGTTGTTATGGCTATCTTTAGGGTTGCTCTTCTTAATAAAGGAAAATATTCGTTATCGATAAAATGGATTTTAACATTATGAAAAATTCTCAATTAAAATCATATAAATAATATTTAATCAAAATCAATCAGTTAAACGGAAACATGTATTTATTATATTATTATTGATTTTTAAAATGAATAATTTTTTATATTTATTTCGAATTAAAGTTTAGGGGTCCTGATTGTTCTTTGTAAAAAAATATAAACAAGCGTTAAATTTGTAAATTATGCATCTTGTTAATTCAATTAAATGATTTGTTGATTCTATTACATATTGATGAAATATCCGGAAATCAATAATACCTAAACAGAGATTTTAAAACCGTTCTCATAAAATAATTGGTATTATATTTCGAAGACAGTACTTTTGAACCACTCTCATTGATTGCCCTATTATTAAAAATTTTACAACGACGACAAATATCAAAATACTGTAGTGGATCCGTACAATGACTTGTCTTTAGTGTCTTTTTAAAATTGTAAGCCGTTCTGATTTGGTACACCAATCTAACTAATTTAACTACTTAACTATAAACTTTAACTAAGAAAAAATACCGACAAACTGAGAACCTCCTCTTTTTTCTGAAGACGGTTAAAAGTAGATAAGTATTTTTTCACAGTGTGTGAAAAAAAATTTTATTATTTTCGATATCGGCTTTCAGCTATTAAAGGTAACAGTAAGTACTAATGTTTACGATAAACATACAAAGGGAAAGAAAGGGATAGAAGCATTAGAATTGTCTAATAATAGAACGAGACTTTTCCAAAAGACATCAACGCGCGACTCAACCATGTCGTTATTTACCCGGCCACCGTTTTAGATAGACCCCTGCGGTGGCTCATAATCTGAATTAATCAACAATAATTTACATATTTTGTACTGTACTTAGCAATGAAAAGTTACTCCATTATTTTTTGGACATCTGTCCTGGAATGTTTCCCACACCACTTCACTGCGCATGAAGGCATTTTGATGCATTATAATTGCATAAAAATTATAAAAATTTTCATTAATTTAGCGTGCACACAGGTCTAACTCTTGGACAATACTAAAATGGTTAATACTACCATAGCCGATGCATAGGCGACAAAATACTAATAGTTTTCGAGCGTCGGGGCACTGTATGCGCAGTCAAGTGGTTATATAGTCTTTGCTTTGAGTACACCACCTAGGCTTACCATTTAAGCAATACATGTGCTTATTGCTTGTAGTGTTGAAGAAATCGTTTTCATAACGAAACCAATTTCTTCACATACACCGTCTCTTCGTGTCCTGGTCCTAGATTAGACACCTAGCCAAAGTTCAATATTATTTAGTACTTGTATCTATCTCCATGTCTTTGTTAATGTTACTGCGTGCAAGATTGCTCGTATGATTATATAAATTTTACGTTATTGGATGTGTTCCACATTTAAGGGCTTTTTATCGGAATTGTTTTTTTTTTGTTGTGTTGTTTTTACTGTTTTGAATTGTATGAATGGGATGCATGGAACGTAAAATATTATATGTACCTATAATATAAAAATCTGTATAAATTAATGAAACTGTATTGTGTATATAGAGAACAGGGTTTAGGTTAAATCTGCAATCACTGTAAAAAACACATATTTTATGGATGTTTCCAGATAAGTGAATAAAATTTACCATGAGTACCACTCTATAATATATATATGTATATATATATATATATATATATATATATATATATATATATGTATATAATAAGCAATTTGAAAAAGACAGAACTATGAAGTATAATAAAAATGAAGCAACGAAACTAGGTAAATCAAGTTAAATACAGTTTTTCACAGTTTTATCCAAGTAAAGTAAAGTTACTTATATTTCTTATGCTTGTAAAATATACAATTTAAAATTAGGTCAAAGGTTATTTCGTGATAACACAATTCCTCTTTTGTAGACTCTTTAAACATAAAAAAACTGTCTCTAAGACGATCATTTTATGACTTAGCGCACCTTAAGTTAAACTCGAAAAATATGTATTTAATGCAGGTTGGTAGGATAGTTTTTATTTTATGAAGAAACACATACATAGGTGACAGACAAAAGAGGTGTACTTCGTAATCAGTCAAAGTTGTTTTAATTTGATTTTTATGCGATGAATTTTATTAACATTCTTGAAATGTCTTAAAACGTTTGATCGATTCGGTGATTGTCTAACTCGAGCAGTTCTTTGTTTTGGCCCCATGGCCAATCTGCGCCACATGTTTAGAATTTAGGGCGTGGCTCACCTGGCTTCCTCGACTAAACAGCACGACTTACCTTTGTCTTCGACTAACGTCGTATTGTTGAACCAGGGTAGGCATTCTCACGATTTCGCATTCGATTTGTTTTATTACGAATTCGTTCAGTTAAATCGTCTCATTTTCCATTTAGTGCGAGTGTACAGTTGATGTTAAGAATTTAAGCTTTTACAAAGTCATGACTCATGATACAAGTCCGTGACGTGTTGACGACTCCGTGGCGTAGTGGCTTAGCAATGAGTGGCTGCGCTGGGAGTCGCGGGTTCGAATCCCGCACGGAACAAGTATTTGTATGGCCTACAAGTAATTGTTCCGGGTCTGGATGTTTGTCCTTGTGCAATTTATGTTTGTAAACTGCCCCCACGATACAGAAGAAAATCCTAGTGTAGGGGTAATGTTTTTTATAAAAAAAAAACTTAATGACGACTCCGTGGCGCAGTGGCTTAGCAATGAGTGGCTGCGCTGGGAGTCGCGGGTTCGAATAACGCACGGAACAAGTATTTGTATGGCCTACAAATAATTGTTCCGGGTCTGGATGTTTGTCCTTGTGCAATTTATGTTTGTAAACTGCCCCTACGATACAGGAGAAAATCCTAGTGTAGGGGTAACGTTTTTAAAAATATATTTTAACTAGTAATATTTAAATAGTACGAAATTGTTAATTACTCACGACACAATCTTTTACCATGATAGTGAAATGAAATGAGTGCAACGAAGTCACAGTGATCACGACGAGTATTTGTTGAAAAATTAGTTCTTCAGTTTCCTTGCATTTACGCTATTATCTTTTCAGTTTAGTGGGCATTTGCTTTCATTAAATGTGTTTAAAATTTTAAATATTTTTAATATTAATTTTTAATACACTGTGAAATTATAGTTTTAAGACAACATATAAGCTTTTAGATGAATTCATAACTAATTGTTGACAGAAGAAAACTATTTAGGTTGTCTAAAATTAAGTTCCGCGCAATAAAATAATACTTCTACTCTTATAACATTCAGTTCAACTGACAGTCCGACCAGATCATTCCAACTGATTGTTCAAACTAGGTTTTGCGATATATCGATAACTATAAATACATCAATATCTGAGTTTTATATATAAGTTTATTTATCGATATATCGAAAATCCGATATTTTAAATAATATCAACGGTCCTAGTTTGAACTGATCGGTTGGAATGATCAGTTGAACTGACTGTGTGTGTCGTTCATTATTCTCCCTCAGTTGTGTGCATGCTATCCTCGTCACCACTAATTCCAGCACCGCTACTCCCAACACCACTGTAGTGTAGTGGAAAGGCACACCACCGTCGACAATACGGACACGTGTTTCGCCTCTACACAAGGCATATTTAGGTGAAGTAAAGCGGTGATGTGACTTTAGTAGTCCTCTTCGGTGGCTGACCGCTTGAAGGAGTGCAGGAGATGCCCTTTAAACTAAGTAAGACATATCATTTTATTCCATTATGCGTATCTTTGCAAATTAATTTTTGACAACCTTAATACATATAATGAATTTCCGCAAAGTAACGCCTGATTCTAATAAAGTAGAAATAGTTTTTATTGATGGAAATATTTTAGATATTCTTGAATTTGGTTCCGTTAGACAAACGAGATTGATTACTATCACATAAATTGCTGTTTTTTTTTAAACTCCTAATTAAACGCAAACTAAATGTTTTAAACTATTAACGACCGAATTTGCATTAAAAACATCTTAAATAGAAATTTTTCCACAGTCATAGCTGTTCGATGTTATTTAGATAGAAATGGAAGGTCATTGGATTCTATAAAATTTTTGGAATTGTAATCGGAAGATAGCGTCGTAGTAGAAATTAGGTAGGTAATAGTCATAATTTTAAAAGTAAACAATGGATGTGGCTGTGAACTGGTCTAACCTCATCGATTTCTCATTTAGTGATTAATTATTACCTCGTTTTTTTTTTGTTTAAAAACACTACAGAATCGGTTTAATGAAAACTATCAAGTATTCATTTTGCAATTTGACTTAAAATCAACATGTTTTGGAAATAGAAACAATGTCATAATTTCTTTTCGAGATATACGTTAAAAATCACTAATGTACGAACATACACACACATACACTTTTTAAACAGTTGAATCGGACTCGATGGCCCTTAAAACTTGATGAAATTTAGAGTTGTAAGGCCTTACTAATAAAAATTGATGTCAAATGCTTACAGATGCTCTCTCCTCTTTTCACTAAATAACCGATCCTTCAGACCGAATTTCGGTCACGCCGGTCAGTCTCAACGAAGACTAGCCATCTGCGTTGGATAAGATTATAGTGTCCAGGAAGTGTATGCGCTAGCACAGGAGCACTCTCTATTCCCTCATTCTGAGTGTTTGATGGTATGTTAATTCGACACGACCTTAGAAAGATCAGGCGCACAGGACCAACGGCTTTACGTGCTTCCGATGCACGGGAGTAACACCGCCACTTTTTTTTTATAAGATAAGGGTGACAAACGCACACAGTCTAGTCCACTTCCTAACTCCGGGCTGCTACTGAACATTTCTTGACAGTAAAACCCAATAACTTAGTTTGGTCCGACCCTAGATTCGAACCCGGGACCTCATGATCAGCATTTGCGTTAGTAATTAATTTAAATAACCTATAATCAAAATTTATAAAAAAATTATACGTATACGTCAGTAAGCCCGTAAGTATCGTACCTATTACAAAGGTCGATGAAGACACGACGGCACGTCATGGCACAGCGTGACAAGGCATACTTCGGCATGCCGAAGGATCCTGTGGCATCCCACGGCATACCAAACGAGTCAAGATGCGCTCGTGTATCGGGCGCTCACGCAAGAAGTTGAGACTTGAGATAGCCGCCGCAACGGGCTAGATTCAACCTTGTCAGCCCTCTGTCACTCTTACTACCTGTGTGAAATAATTGCCTACAATCGCGAGGCATCCAGGGTAATATGCGCAGTCGGGGCTTGTTGTTGGCGATTGAATGTTAAAGTCTTTAACGCTTTTTACGTAAATAGTTTTTTGTAAATACTCGTTGAAATAGTTTTTGTTTAGTGTTTAGTATATTTAATTGTAAGGTAAAATAATTGAAAAAGTTTTAATGTAATTTAAAAATTATATATATATATATATATATATATATATATATATATATATATATATATATATATATTATGTACATGGGAAAGTCGCCTAATGGCGGACACCAAGGGTTTTCAAGAAATAAAATAAAAATTACTTCGAAAAATGTTATTTTATTTATTAATTACTTAAGTCAACAAACTTTAAAATTAACATGCATTTACGCAAATGCAAATTCTGCATAAATCATGTTCAAAAACAAAAATGAAACTTTGGTGAAAAAAATGCAATCGTTGAAAGTGTTACCTAGTACAGGACGGACTTCGCTTCGAATCCCCTAGCACCGGACATTTTTAAAACATCGGGTATCATTTACATAAATGTAGTCGTCTGAACTTTCAGAAATGTCTGGACATGTTTCATAAGCCTATCCATGGCAGCTGGAGCACATTTTAAAACTTCGTCGTAGTCTTTACGTTCTTCCTAATTCAGATATCTCAGTCAGTGAATGCTTTTTCTTAGCTTTATCTCCACATTTTCCCTTGATTTTTTCTCCTTTGCCTTGTTTTCACTATGGGATATAATATAATTTATATTACATCTCGAGATATAATTTAATATCGCTCACCGAACTGTTAAATAGAACTGTTTACACTGAGATGTAATATATATTACATCCCTTTTCTTCATTTCTTCCTTTGCCTTCACATCTTTAGTTTGTTGCCTAGAATGCGAATGCTAAGCAGAAGAAAATCTTCTGCTTAGCATTCGTTGTTCTTGCTCGAAGTTGTCTCTTTAACGATCTTTGGTTGCAACGTAACTTTTTCTCCACGTTTCAAAGTCGATATCTTATCATCTAGAATGCTTTTTGGGATTTTGACGCGACGAAGCTACTCCAAACTCAGTTCTTTGTACAAAATCCGATCTATCGCAGACTGTAAATTTTTTTAGTTCCGAGTTCTGTTCCTGTCTTATCTGCCTTTTGTTGCCTGAAAAAACTTACAAAAATTACTACAATAAATACAGTTATTTACAAGAAAAAAAAAAACATTTTATTCACTGTCCGGCGTTAAGGGACTACTTTGTGTCCGGTACTAGGGGACAGGATAATGCAAAAATTACGTGATCTATACCGAATCCGTTTTAAAAATTGCCAAAAAATTTCATAGACTACGAATAACAATGGAGTCCTTTCTTAATTAACAAATACAATGAAGATTTAAACACTGAAATTTAGCTGTAACACTCATCTGGTTCTTAATTGACGCTGTGTTTTTCCGCCGAAAACAGAAATGGACGGCTACTGATGTTACCTTGAGCGTCATTGACAAACTGCATCTGATGACCCTATACCACTACGTACCCCCGCTTCCATTTTAACCGTGTTTGAGTCGTTCACGTGGTAACTTGTCGAGATAATAGTAGTGTCCGGCACTAGGTGCCGTCCGGCGCTACGGGACTTTCCCCTTTTACCTATTTGAACAATTGTAATGGCAAAAAGCCGTTCCTACTATAACTGTTGCGTGCTTTAAGTTACAGAAGGGTTTTAGTAGGAAGTTAGGTGAATTTATTTCATTTTTAGGTACTTATAGCAAAAAAAGAATTAAGTAATAATTTATCTACAGAAGTAATATCTACGTACTTTATTACAAAACTTAGTTTAAGTTTACTTCACTATCCAAGTATCTACTTACATACCTATACTGGTCTTTTGTAATTAAAACATTGTTTACTAACAAGATTTTTAACTAAGTAGAATACGATCACATTTCTGTAAGGAATCGTATTTGAGGTTTATATGTTGTTTCTTCCGAGCCAAGCATCGCGATTCCTGACGAATGGCCTTGCAAGTTGCATGCGTTGGGTATCGCAGAACTTACATAGCTGCGAAAATATGGTCAGTTGATCATAGTCAGAATAGGTATTTCACATAAGTAACAATTAACATTTGGCAATATACTTTTTTATTCTTTATTGACATTTCTTAGTAACCGCGGAAAGTCCGGTGTGACGTAGGAAGGGGAAAAGATGCATAGTAATATAGACATGTGTGTCTATATTACTATGCATCTTTTCCCTGTGGAGGCTATTAAACCTCGGCAAGCAGTCAACATCAAAGGAGTGCAACTTCTGTACGTAGTACTATTATTTATTCTGTAACCTTGTTTCAATTGCTTAGCTCTCACATTCCTTTAACAAAATAAAGTAAGCTATGCGTTTTACGTGACGCAGCGGTCTACCGCGGCATCCCTTGGAATACCGTGATGTGCAGCAACATGCCGCGGTGTCGCGCGAGACGTTTCGGTGTATTCGTGTTGAAATAAAGGAATGTCAGTGCTAAGAACTAAGATTATTAAAATAACGTCGAAAATCTGTTCTCCACGAAAAAAAAAAACGTTTGACACTCCGCGCTGTGCTGTGACGTAACTGTAGACCTTTTGCTTGCATATTTTTAACTGACCAGAGATAGTGTACCTCATTCACCTGCTTTTTGACGTTTATTTTTCTAACGCTTATTTGTTTCCTTTGCCTAATAGACGTATTTGCCACAAATAAATTCGAAAACAAGTCGATTCAGGGACTACGATAAAATTTCCATAAATATTATTATGTGTATATAAAATAAATCATGATATGGAATTCGAAATATAGTTCAGCCGACTGGCGCCACGTCTGCGGGATGAACATCGATAATTTATGTAAAAGGATGTTGTCTTTAATTAAATTGGTGAAAGAATATTCCACACTGGTTTTATAAAAAGATACAAAAAATGTGAACGCCGCCGTTATCATTTTATATTATGTCACATTACCATAATCACGGTATTCTATGAATACGTTCGTCACGAGCACGTCTGTGAATGTTGCCAGATAATATTTAAAAGATCCGGATTTGCCCTTATATTTTACACAGTTTGCTACTTACTTTTTTCATAAGTATATGGTTTTTCCTAAACAACTTAATAATAAGAGAGATGTTGTAATTTATTTTTATAACAATAATAGCTATAAAAAATTACGTGTTTAAGCCATGTTACTGCGTATTTATAGCTCGATAAATGGTAAAAGGCAGCACACAAATGGCTGGACTTAACAGAGGAAGAATCAGGTTCTGATAGAATAGCATCGTTAAAGTGCGGCGCTGTAATGCTGTGCTTCGAATGAAACCGAATACCCTCTTTATTGGTAACGAGGAATTTAGTTCTCGGGGCTGATCTCGTAACCGCATTTTGATTTTTAATCTAAAATAAATGTGGGTGTCAAATGTATATGGACCACATGGTCACACAAAATCATTAACATGCTCTTGTAGAAAAAAATCGAAAACAAATATATTATAGTTTGGTCGTGAAAGGAAAAGGGAGATCTCCCACCGGGCAAGATTTCAGCCCAGGGAGCGGCCAACGCTCCATGTGTTGTTTCGACTGTTCTAGTTGTTCTGTAGCGCGAAATATCGGAAATTCGATACAGTGATTTAGGCTTCGGCGTGTTTAGCTTGCGGCGCGACGACAGCGCCGCCACGTCACTCCCCTGCTTAGACGGTAGGTCGATGTTGCAGTCTAGTTGACGACGAATGTGCAAGTGCCAGAGACTGCCTTGTAGTCTGCGAGAGTGCCGTGAAGTAGAGGCGAGCAGTAAGGCTAAAAGCCGTGCTGAACATTGTAGCGCAGAGAGTAAACTTGAAAGCATAGGAAGCATTATTCTAGTGCAGCGATGAATCTTTTAAAGCTAGATGGATTGCGGTATTTGAAGACTGCAGACCAACCCCATCCATTTCTCGAGAGCGAATGGATGGGGTTCTTGAGGACGATGACGAACGTTCTGAAGGTCGTTTTGTTGGTTGCCTGTTCATATCACGTCGGGGTCTGTTTTGTGAAGCCAATTGGCATCTGATGAATTATGTAATTTGTGGGATATTGTTATGAAATTTCAATACAGCGAAAGGCTTTTCATATTTGCACTATTATCCTCTGAATTACTGAAAACTTGGCTACCCTGCGCCGAGAACTTGTTTTTCTCCGAATTCTAGTATCGCACCGCGGATGCAGATGCCCGCGAGGTCCGACCTTGCAAGGTCGGATTTATCATCATACTCTGCTCGTGTATACTCCGTTGTAACTAAAAATACACAATTTGTTTAAGTTATTAAAATTAGTTAAGCTTTTTTTGAAGGTTTATAAGCCTGATATCTTTATATTTTTGTCCGGTTCGCTCTCGAACGTTAATAATTATGTACATTCTATACTCAAAAATAAAAAGTTTTAGAAAAAAAAAATTTCTGAAAAAAATGATTATAGCAACCGTTCCTTTGTTTAGTTACATGTGCCCCGAATTCTTACTGAGGGATTTTGCTAACTCAATAAAAGACACCGGTACCTTTGCGTAATTTTTACAAACGATTTCAGAGATGTATAAAATCGATCTGTTTTATGAGTACGTATGTAATCTTAAAGCTAGAGTAACAATCTCGTGTTTAAACTGTTTTCCAAGTTTCAACCCATTGCAAAAGAAACGGTTCCGTCCATACGGAATTAAAGAATCCATAATTTTTAATTTGGATTATTAGCACAAAACTGATTGAAAACCATTTTAGCCAACTGTAAAAAACATTTCGCCACACATTCAATATAATTTTATGGTTTTAAATATCTGCCAAATTAATTACAAGGAAATAAAAATAGATCATCATATTAAGTATGATGATCTATTTTTATTAAACCTGCATGTCTGAGGAATAAGAAAAAAAAATTATTTCGAAGACACGTGAAGTTCGCCAACACGCATTAGGGCAGCGCGGCGGACACTTCCTTGCCCTAAAACCCTCTCAGAAATGAGGGGAGGCCTGTGCTCAGCAGTGGGACTTATATAGGCTGTAACTTTACTTTACTTTTACTTAACTGATAAAGAATTTATAAAATTTTCTCCATGAACGGTAAAACATCGCATAATTATTAAACCGTTATTCGGTTAAATAATAATCGGCAAACTCACGATTATGGGTGTATTATGAGCAGAAATACACATAAATATTCATGAACTTCTTACTATACTTAGTTGAAAAGGATAAACTTGTTTGTATTCTCATACGTAGAAATACAAGGAAGTCTAGTTAAGTTTTTTTCTTCTACATTATTAAGTATGAAGCTTTTACAATTTCACTGTAGCCTGTTATTAAATTATAAAATAATTTATATAAGTGAACGAAAAAGCTTATTGTAATTATTTAAATAAATATATTTCTAATAAAGTATGTTTCCAGCTAACAGATAGTTTACTAATATTATAAATGTGAAAATATACTTGTTTGGATTTTTGTCCTTAAAAACCTTTAATATTGTTTGTTAAACGCCGAATTCTAATGAAATTTAATTTATGAAATCCGGTTATGGTGTAAAATAAGACGTAGAATATTTTTACAACTATTATCACTAAGTTTAATTTTCGCTCAGCGAATTAGTGGGTAACGGATAACATGTTCATTATAGGATTTAGATTTTTTTAATAGGAGAGGGGCAAACAAGCCTACGGCTCACCAACACCAGGGGAATTGCAAGTGCGTTGCAGGCTTTTCAGATAGGAGTAAGCTCTTTTCTTGATCGTCCCCTAAGTCGTATCGGTCCTGAAAAATCGCCGATGGTAAACTATTCCACAAAGAGTTTGTTCGCGGAAGAAAACTCATAGTGAATTTAAATCCTTTAATACAAACTAAATTTACAAGTAATATCATCGCAAATATTAGCTGCGAAAAGATATTTAGACAACGATTCTTTTGCGCGTACTTTTTAATAATACATGGCAAAGAATGTAAGATTGACCTGAAGACATTTGCAATCGACCCGATAACATGACGTTCACGTTTCGATATGTTAAAACTTGAATCAGGTCTTGGTTGATTAAGAATGTCAGGACTTAACCTTTGTGTGTGTAGCCGCTAAATTATACTAATGAGATTTGTATAAAAATACATAAACACGTGATAAACATTAAAAATATAGGGTAATAAAGGTCGACTCTGATATTTCATAATTAATTAGTATTGCTTATATAAATTTTATGTGATGATTAATTAGGCTGTCCCCTTTGATACTGTGTGAATATATTTATTATATTTTAAAACGGCCTTAACAAACAGAACAACACATTTAAAAAAATGTGAAAAAAGTCTCATTAACATAAAATATATTTTTCATTTTCATATGTTCTTTAGTAGAACATTGGTAACGTCAAACAAACGGTAATTGGTAAATGTAAACCATCACCACAAGATAGCAGGAAATTCTACTATGGGGGTAACGTTTTTAAAAACAATAATGTTTAAAACAATATTAATAAAATTTAAAACAGTATTAAAGTTTCGTTTGCGTCCTGAAGCTTGGAACCGGGCGGCAGTAAACAAACTTCAGGACGCTGATAGTTTAGGTAATTTATTTTTACAGTCAAAACAATAGTAATTAAAAAAAAAAAAACATAAGCCCTGCTTTATAGTTAGTTCAGTTAGTATGCAAAGTTTCATGTACTAATTTAAAGTATTTTATGAATAACAGCGGTTTATTGTTCAGTTTGGAGGTAACTTTGGGTTTTTTTTCCTATCGAGAAAATTTTACGGAATCATGTTTTCATATTTATTTCAAAATTAATGGTGCAATATTTTCGACATAACGGAGGATCTTGCTAAGCCATTTGAGGTTATATTATGTCCCCTTAATCATGTTTTAAATTATAAAGTAATGTAATTGTGGACCGAAACATATACTAAATATTTTTAAGTGAGTTTAAAGAAATTTTTATTTTCAAAAAAGACAAGCAATGCCACTTACACGAAAATAATAATTACATTTTAGTATACTTATTCTAATGGTCGACGAACACTCAGTCAGTAACTTCATAGCCTCAATTTAGTGGTGAAAAATGTTCAATTATGTATTGTGATAGCTGAGACTTAAAACTACTAAATGAGCTTACATTTTTTATATTACAAGGCAATTTATTATAAATCTGTTGTTTTAATATTATTTGAAATATTATTTAAACTTTATTTGTTTAAAACATTAACTTAAAAATTAACTAATCGACTTAAACATGTTAAATTATTTTATTCTTTTTAGATTTTTGAAGTCGGTTTAATTTTTTTTAATAAAATGTTAATGTTATACACTTTTGAGTGGACTAAAAATATCACAATCTCAATGTCCTCTAATTAGTTCCATTAAAAACTTCAGCCCTGTTTTACCACTCTTAGGGGTGAATTTTTTTCTCCAAATTTATAAGGGGCCAACATATTTAAAAAAAAGAGTCATCAAAATAGGTTTTTAATTGACTAAAATATCGAGTGAAAATACATTTAAAAAAAAATAGAAAAATACCAGTCGTATTGTCGATTTTCTCCATTTCTTGAAGTCGGCTACAGAGACCGCTCATGGCTTTTTCATCACACGACCCTCATTTGAAAAATCGATGGTCTGGTTTTGGGTGGTAACATGAAATCTTGTCCAATATGTGACCGATCGTTACCTTACTGGTTTCGATACTCAATGGAATTTCGGCTTAATCGGAGGCTATTAATGTTAATACTTTATGGTGGGTTTTATTACAAGAATGATAAATGGGATCGGTATTAGCAACCTTGATTCGAGCTTTGCATTCCAATGTCGAAAAAAATTGTGTAAAAGGTGTAAGTTATCCAAACAAAATTTAAAAGGAGGTAACTCTTAGATATTTGACATATTACATTGCTTTATATAAAATCTGCGTAAGCGGAATAAATAAAAACATATTATAAAGACAATGTTGCTGAAATGTGCATGGGTTGATTACATGACTACTTAAATTCTTGTTACAATTACTTAATATATATCCAATGACGTAACAATGATGATAATCGAGGTAATATCTAACTTAAATATTTTGTCCTTCAAGTAATATTATATATAAGTTTTATTATAAGGATAGCGTTAATTTCTGTTAAAATATGCATACACGTCAAGAAGCGGATGTCAGAAATTCATTGTTCATGCTCCATTTAGTTACGTAATTTTATTAGTGCAATCAACTACATAATACTATTGTGGGTAGTTGATTGGCTTCTAGAAGTGTTATACGTTAGAAAAGTTTAAGATTACGTTTAAAAGATCAATGACGGAGCTCCAACGTAAAAAGAAATATCCAAAAAATATTTTCATTCCATCCATTACACTATAAAAGTCCACTGCTAAACATAGGCTATTAGGTCTACCATAGATTGCCTCGCGGAGGGTTTATGTCACAGGTGTCACGCGTGACAGACGGATGGGCAACTGCATTTTTTTAATTAATTTAAGTCGTTATCAGGAAGATGCTACTTTGCATCTCTTGTTTCAATTTTTCTCGGTTGCCTCTTACGACAGCTATGGAACTATAAAGGATATTGGATATTCTTGCTCGGCCACTATAAGGTTGGATAATATATTTCATTTATCTGAAATAATTTGTTGAATGTTTTGTAATTGTCCGAATCATTAAAACTGATATCCTGTCCGAACTTCTACGATCTCATACCATATATACATCGGGTGCTATTAGGGTGTGATAAATGAGTGCTTCTGTGTTTGCGTGTATGCTTGTGGTACTATTTTATTAGAAAGTTATGACTGTGGTTGGTGACAACGCCAATCGAGAATAAATGTAAATATGTGTCCAGCCAGCCTCATTTACCATCAAGTGGACTGTTGCTAATTTTTCAACCTTATTCTTGGTCAAAATGAATTAAAACAATACTAAGCACATTTAAAAATAAAAAAAAATTAATTTAGCTTGCTTTTAGTGGTACTAATGTTTCCAATTTTCATTAAGCGATAATATACTAGTTTCGATAATTAACTAAAACCAAAAATTTTGCTTTTTTCTTTAAAAAACTTAATAGTTTTTTTTTGAAATTAAATGGTTTTGGTATCCTTACATCGTATCGTGTTTCATTTTTTATAATCTTATTCCTTACTTGTTGATCTTGGAAATGTAGCAATGGTTTATGGCCTCTGCTTGTTTCATATAATTCGGCACTCTAATATATCATTAAAGTGTGTAAAGATCAGTTGATTAGAAGATCCAAAATACTAATAATATGAATCGTTATATTATGTTATATTTAATTTATAGATATTTTTTTTATATAACACCTGATGGTAAGTGGATGCTGTGGCCCATAGACACCTACATTTATCTCAATTAAGAATCAAAATGCAGATGCGTTGTCACGCCTGACGACTGATATGGAATGCCTCGTTTCTAGTAAAAAGGGTCTCCGGTTCTCTAAACTCAAGATACGAAACACAGCAGCATTAAGCTACTATTTCACACTGGTATTCTGTGAGAGCGTGGTCCTTCCCCGGTGGAACCGACCTATTTGTGCTACAACCACAATATAACTGCAGCATGGCTCTACCACGTAAAACATGGCTCTACCACGTAAAACATGGCTCTACCACGTAAAACATGGCTCTACCACGTAAAATGTATACATCCTATATGTAAAACATCCCAACATCGCGGTTAAAATACATCATTAATATTGCGTTTCCTTCTAATATCATTGTTGGTGAGGTTAGTGATTATTACAAGCGTAATTGTACTTTTCAATTGCACTTACCTACTCTACGTGACACTTCAATGTATAGCTTTATATTTTATCGGTGTCCACTTGCGTCGTAGTTAATTGATCATTGACAGAAGTTTTCCTGTTTATAGTTTTGTGGTTGAAATTTCTTGTAAACTTAACTTAAAAGCTTTGCCCGCGATTTCCCGTAGGACGAATTTCTTGCATGCATTATGCAGGCGAAATGAAATACTCGTAGATGTGTGCAAACGTTAAATTGTTATGCTGTGCTATTTGTTTTTTAACGTAAGTTATTTCTTAGGCTTTTTTCATTAATATAATTATATAACACGTCGTGTGGTGGCACCGTAAGAGATTCTCCAAAAAAATAAAAAGGGAGAAATATTAAAATATTTTTTTATTTAAAATCGTTTAGACGTGCAGGTTTTTCTCAAGAGATTTTTCTTTGTCATCAAGCACGTGGTAAATCAACATGTAAATAGATAGTAATCATTTCAGTGGTCCCGACACGGGGGATTTCTGTTTTTTTTAATACCTTCTGTCGGGAAAGATTTTAAAGTAAATAAGTTAAAAAAGTCTATACAGCAAAAGTATTTATTAACATATTATTTTACGCATTTTGCACTTTCCCTTTAGGCTCGCAATGTCGTGTAAAGAAAGTTTAGAGAGCAAGTTTGCTTTTACTGTGTAATTATTAGCTATAACTTGTTCTATGGAAAGCGGCTGAGGGTGATTGTAAGTTTAAGTTAACGATTATAAATACATTGGTTTTTCTTGGTTATTCATAAATATTTTAACTATAGATCGATAAACATTAAAATAATTAATATTAATAGGTATAAAAATTGAAAATTGTAAAACATCACCATTACTTATGTAATTTTTTTTATAACGAATGTACATAAGTAAATAGCACATTGTGTTGATTGTATGGCAAGTTGAGAGGACACTACTCGTGCGATCCACTAACTTGCACCCAAAAGGTGCCCGAAAAACTCACTCAGAGCAGCGCCTCGGACCTTTCACCTCAAGTTTTTGTGGTCGACAAACCCTAACGATTATTTTGATCGTTCGTCATGAATATCTTTGCATCCGATTACAATGTAAAATTACGACACATTTTCTCGTCAGGTATTCCTCGAAACCTGAAAACGAGATTGTACAACCAGTGCGTGTTGCCAGTAATGGCTTATGGATCTGAGACGTGATCCTTCACTGCTGGCCGCATGAGGACGTTCAAGGTCGCTCAGCGAGCTATGGAGAGAGATCCAGAGTTACCGACATAGCCCACCGGATTAGTAAACTGAAGTGGCAATGGGCCGGCCTTATAGTTCGAATAACCGACAACCGATGATAAAAATAGGTTCTCGAGTGGCAGCCTCGTACCGGTAGGCGAAGTGTAGGGCGACCCCCACTAGATGAAGTGCCGATCAGGTAAGAAATGCTGGAAGTCGATAGATGCACGTGGCTCAGGACCGTGCTTTGTAGCATTTTTTGGGGGAGGCCTATATGTAGCAGTGGACTTGTGAACGGCTGTAATGGTGATGATGATGATAATGTGTCTTCAATGCAAGAGTGAGTAGGCCACAAAACATAAAAATAGGCTTTTGTTAAGCCAAGCCAGTGTTTTTTTTTACTTCCACCACTTACTTCACCACTCCAAGTGGGATAATTGTCAAGCACTGGCTTATAATAATTAAAAATACAACAAAAAACATGAACTTGCTTGCAATACGATAAGCGAAAATAACGACGAACACAAAAAAAATTAAGACTTCTCTGATTTAAATCGCAGTTGTGGCACATAATACATAAAATATATTGTTGACTATTATAGTTAATGTGTCCTAAAATAACTCAACAGCCATACTTCATTTACTATCATTTTCTCTCGTTGGTAACTTATGAGACGTTAGTATGGTAGGATATAATGTCGAAAAGTCTAACTATGCCGTCATTACAAAAGGCTTAAGTGAATTGCGACACTAATAATGAAAAAACAAGCCTTAGAGAACTTTCCTGCCCATTAAAAAGTAAAGTAAAGTTACAGCCTATATACGTCCCACAGCTGGGCACAGGTCTCCCCTCATTTCTGAGAGGGTATTAGAGCAAGGAAGTGCCACGCCACGCTGCCCGAATGCGTGTTGGCAAACTTCACATGTCTTCAAAATTTTTTTTCTTATTTCTCAAACGTGCAGGTTTCCTCACGATGTTTTCCTTCACCGCCGAGAACGTGGTAAATCAGCACTTAAAATTGCAATTAACAATTACATCGGTGCCGGCGGGGATCGAACCCGGTACCATCTGAGCTACCACGGCTCCTGCCCATTACCCTCTCATAAATAAGAGGAGACTTCAGAGGCCTGCTCTTATTTATAGGGTTCTTAAATTTTTTTTAACGATTGTACAGAATTATTTACGTTTCTGTAATTTTTACAAGGTTCAAATTTCGTATAAAACTAATAAACTAGATTATAAATACGTTAAGTAAATATGTCAACTGAACTTCTGAAGTATCTGTCGTGACTAATTTAAAAAAAGTTGGCAATCCTAACAGACAAACCTTACTAAAACTATGTCTACTTTTGGTTGTAACAACTTGTATATACGAGTAATTATCAGTCTAAAGTTCTTCAGATGAGGAATCGGATAGACGCTCTTCAGAATTGCTTGATGAGCACGTGGGAAATGTGAAAGTCCGGTTTGTAAACAGCATAATGAGTTATAAATTATTTACTACCGCCTGCGAAAAGAGATTACACTTCCGACATTAAATTGTTATATAAACCTATACACGATTTATGACTTATTTTGAATTATCGTGTAAAAGTTATTAAAATATTTTTTTGAAAAACATAACAAATTATTAGTTTTGTTATGCGATTTTGATATCTTGTTTTTGTATATTTTGAAAGTTACATTTAGTGTGTCAAGTAAACTTGGGTGTGTTATGTTCGTTCAATTAATATTTGTGACATTACAATGGGTGCGTTTGGCAGAAAAAAGCGCTAGCAAGCGCTTACAAGCGCTAAAATAATTTTCGGCCAGGACACGATTGCTACTTCAGTAGCGCTGACACAATCCGCCATTTTGCTTATTTAATTTGTTTGTTTTGAAGTAGAAATTATAAGTTGTTTTGTGCAATGTTAGTTTTAATATGAATGAATAATGACATGAATAGACATATACGTTATTAAAAATTCATGATTGGTAAGTTTTTAATATGAATACTTTACAAACATATATTTAAATTAGGTTAGGTTCCCCGGTTAAAACTAACATCGTGTCCTGGAGGAAAAAAGCTACTTACGATTTGACAGCGCTTACCGCTTACGATCGCCATTTTGCTTACAAGCGCTTGCTAGCGCTTTTTTCTGCCAAACGCACCCATTGTAAAGGTACTTTCCTAGCGAACGCTAATAGGTCGAAAAGGACTGTCCACATGAGTAATAATGTGACAAAGGTGCTGCTTATAGGCCCTAACAAAACTCTAAATGTGCTGCATTTTTTATTTATCATAATGTATGCGTGAGTTACCAGTTGTATATAATGACAATATATTTTCTATTGCGGCTCGAAAAACTTAAATTTGATAAATAGTATTTGTGATATTGTAGAAGATGCTTACAACTTGTTGATGGAAAGTACCTACCCATAATGAAAGAGAAAGGCAGTTGCTGATGAGTAGGCGAAATATTGGGGCATCAATTATTATTATTGCCCTTTGGCGTAGCCAAACCCAGAATCTTCAATCCAAGTGTATCAGTTTGTAGCAGCTGCGTTAATCTTGTGCTTTAGTTGAGTATTAATTAAAAATATAAGACCCGTTCCTGCCCCCCTCTTTAGTTCAGCCATTCCAAAGAGTAGGCCGGATAGATAGACACAATTTTCTTTAAAATAATGATTTATATCTTATGCAGCATATATCGGCCTCAGGCCTCGACACAGGCATCCTCTCATTTCTGAGAGGGTTTTAGAGCAAGGAAGTGTCCGCCGCACTGCGCCACATGTATTCGAAATATTTCTTTTTATTTCTCAGACATGCATGTTTTTCCTTCACCGCCGAGCACGTGGTAAATCAGCACTTTAAATTTGCAATTAACAATTTCATTGGTGCCAGCGGGCATCGAAACCGGGTTGCTCGGGTACTGTGAAATTTAAAGCGAGCGCTAACCATCTGAGCTACCACGGGCTTTTTTTATAGGATAGGGTGACAAGCGAGCACACAGTCCACATAATATCCATTACTTCGATTACGAATCAAAACGCAGATGCGTTGTCACCCTTGAGGGTGACCTTTTTCACCACTAAGGTGTAATGCCTCGTTTCCAGTAAAAAAGGTCTCCGGTTCTCTACACTCACCATGCGAAACACAACAGCATTAAGCTACTATTTGACGCCGGTATTCTGTGAGAGCGTGGTCCTTCCCCGGTCTAGCCAACCCATTCGTGCTGCAAGTATACTACTAATATAACTGCAGCATGGCTCTACCACGTATCAATTTTAATATTATATGAAATTAATACCACGTAATAATTTGTATTAATAGCATGTAAATGACTCCCTGAGGCATACTCGTAATAGAAGCCAGTTATTTTTATATTAAAGACAGAAACTTCAATTTTATTACCATGTATAGATTTAGGTGTAGCTTTTTTCACATTCCTATTCAAAAACTGTACTTTCAGCACTACATGTAAAAAATATGTATATCAATCTTCATACGTTTCAAAACTTACTTAATGTTTTAATTGCATAGACATGCAACATCTCATCGCGCCGCGTTACAATTGCATCAAACACTCGTTAACTAGACAGGGGACAAGAAACATCTGAAACAATAAATTAGCCACGAAACTGGACGAGTTGCGACTATATTGCGCCGGCTATTGTTTGGTGGGACCCGTAATTATTTTCATATTTAAATATTGCTATTAACAACGTAAGTGTTGAATCACACCGAACTGATATGCGGTCGTAATCTCATTAAAAAAAAAATGTTTTTGTCTCTCTAAAATTTCACGATTTAGGAATGTTTTTGTCTTTCAAGACTTGTGTTTCATATATTCTTTATAGATATTTAGTTCATTGACATTGCCAACAAACAAAATTCTAAAATATTTTATTCTTCTTACTTATAAGCTTTTTAGTACTCCGCTCTGCCGCTCTACATTATAAGTATAAACTGTGTTTAGCGTTCCGAAATATACTTTTTATAGATAGTTTCTTGATACTTATTAACTAGTTCATTGCTCTATTTTCAAGTAGGATTGATTTAAAGGTATATTTCATTATCATCATTCAACATATAATATATCCACCGCTAAAAACATGCCTCCGCCAAGAAATGCCACAAAATACGATCGTGAGCCATCTGCGTACATCGACATCCTTCATCCCTTACTATCACTCTTATCTTTTACTCAACTTACTACAAATATAACTTACTGCAAATATTTTAACTTCGATACCTTATAATTCGATACCGTTAAAATAATAATGATAAAACGAACCTTATAAAAACTATTAAAATAAAACAAAATTACCTTAATCTACAAAAATTTTTAAACATATAAATAACTTCACGGATAGAATAGGTTTTCTTTGTCCTAAACCCCCTCAGAAATGAAAATGAAAATGTGATGAAAGACTAAGGCGCATCACAGTCTGAAAAATAATCAAAGTTAAATTTTGTTGACATAATATAACAGATTTTCTTCAGATTTTTCATCCAGTGCAGTTAGCCATGCGTTTTAGGAACGATTTTTGTTTATTTATTGATCATAAAACGTTATTAAAATAAAGCTACAATAATATTTTTGCGGTATTTCATTTTGTTTCTATTTAACAAACCTAAAGAAAATAAATACTATATATACATATTTTATATATAAATATATATATATATATATATATATATATATACATGTACGAGCTGTGGTAGCTCAGATGGTTAGCGCTCGCTGTAAATTTGACAGTACGTGAGTAACCCGGGTACGATCCCCTCCGGTACCAATGAAATTGTTAATTGCAATTTTAAGTGCTGATTTACCACGTTATCGGTTATGAAGGAAAACATCGTGAGAAAACCGGCATGTCTGAGAAATAAGAAAAAAATATTTCGAAGATATGTGAACTTCGCTAACGTGTTGGGGCAGCGCGGCGGACACTTTCTTCCCTAAAACCCTCTCAGAATCGAGGGGAAGCCTGTGCCCAGGAGTGGGACTTATATAGGCTGTAACTTAAACAGTAAGGGCGAATGCGTTTACATACGTTGTAAAAAATTTCTCGATTATATTCTATTTAAACCATCTGTTGATTCGACGTTTGATAACCGTTCACTTTTAATTGTTTTACAACGTAGTTGCACACCGCACGAATATGTTAAGTTATAGTTAATTACGCTTGTTAACACTTATTCAGCATTTTGCACAACTTTTGCCTCTATCAATGCGTTTTGAGTTCAAGTTTAATGATTATTGCGTTGTTTTGTGTTGTTGTTTGATCTTGAATTCTCTGATTTATTATAATTTTTTTCGGCATTCACGTTTAGATTGAACTGATTACTAAATTATGAGGTGTGGTAACAACAGTGGCGTTTTGTGATAATTTATGAGATAACAGACCGTAGAATAGCGGCATAAAAATTCCGCTACCCCACATTATCTCGTGGTTCTTCGACTATCTACGAATATCGACTGCCCCATATCGTCAGCCCCATATCGTCCTGTGAGTGTCGTAAGAGACAGATAGAGGAGAACAAACCAGTTAATGGTCGGCAGTGTCTTACTAATATTCTAAATTAAATAAATATTTTGTTATTAATCAATGCAAAAAAGAAGTAAAACAGACTTCAAAAACAAAAAAGAAAACCATATCGTAACTTCCGAAGTCGGTGTTATAAGACTCTCTCTCTCTCTCTAGTCGGTCCCTCATGACTGAGGATTGTGATCACCATCACGGAGAGTAAGTTTATTGTGTATGATCTCTCTCCACCGGGTCCTATCGCTGGTTATACGGAGAGCGTCGTAGAAATTTCGCACACCGACTCTTTCTTCTTCACACGACTTCTTTGATTTGGTCAGACCACCGGGTTGGAGATCTACCTCTGGGCCTTTTTCCCTCTACGTTTCCAACAACTATCAATTTCTCAATACTTTCGTCCCCGCGGTGAGAGATATGACCAAAATAACTGAGGATGACATGTGATGGAAAGATGCGTCATGATCTTGAGTTGTGATAGGATTGACACGTTTGTGCGCTTTAAAGTCCGCGGTATTCGCCTCCAGCATCACATTTCGAACGCATCAATTCTCTCCCTTTCTCTGACGCGTATGGTCCATGTTTCCACTCCATAGAGAAAAATTGGAAATATAAGAGTGCATACTAGGCGTAATTTAGTATTATTTGTTATGCTTCTGTTCCTCCAGATGTTTGTCAGCCTGGTCATCGCATCCTTAGCTATTGCTATTCTACGTTTCATTTTGGGAACGCAAGTACCCTCATTTGAGATCAGAGATCCTAGGTATATATAATTTTCCACAACGTCGATCCCTTGAATGCTGCAAGTGTTGGAAAGTTTGTTAGCCCGGTCTATAACCATGAGTTTCGTTTTATTCCTGTTGATTGACAAACCTAGCTCTTCGCTTTCTAATTCTAGCTTATGCAGCAGCTCCTCCATGTCCTCATAAGATGTCGCAAGAAGCACAGTGTCGTCCGCATATCGCAAGTTTGCCACCCTTTTTCCCCCCAATATGAAACCCTTTATCCCAGACTTCAATTGTTTTCCGCATGATGTGCTCCCCATATATGTCTCCCCAGAGCAACGGAGACAGTATACAACCTTGTCTCACGCCTTTCATAGTCATAAACTCATTGGAAAGACTGCCATCGAGTCTCACATAAGATCGGTTATTATTATACAGGTTGGCAATTATGCTGACTAGGTGTGTTGATACTCCCATTTCGACCAATATTGACCATAGTTTATCCCAACGGACGCAGTCAAATGCCTTGCTGTAATCGATGAAGCACAGTAACACTGGACTGGCAAGGACTATAAGACACTGTATCGAAAATGAAAGCCCCGATTTTTCACACGTAGGATGATTTTTTTCTCTTAAATTAATTCATATGGGACCACTCACGAGGTGTAATTAAACAAGAAATATTAAAATCAGTTCAGCCATTTTGATACATAAAAAAAAAATATATTGGCGTCGAATATAAAACGTTCTCGTTTTTGAAACTCTGTCAATAAATACACTAGCTGCTACCCTCTTGCTTCGCTGGTGCACCCATAACAAAAAACTATCGTAAATTCCGTTCTTAGTGAGCGTCTATATTGCCAAATGAGTTACTATATTAAATTTCTTCATATATATATAGTACCTGGTTGACCGGTATTTTTCCCTCGATTTTTTTAATTCGTGTGGTTTGGAAATTATATTTAGATACAAATTACATACTGATGAAATATAAATAATATTTTTTGATCTTAGCGACATAACAGAAAAATCGGAACTGGTTATTTGAATAAAAAATCATGAGTGCAATTATTTTAATTTAAATTTTCGTGTTTTTAAAAAATACTAAAAAAAAGGGCTCGAAAAAATAGATTTTCTCAGAAAAGAAAGGCACTTGAAAAAAAAAAAGTGGTTCGGTCGGTCTGGGCTCAAACCGGGGTTTTACGATTCTGTGACCGCCCATTATACCAATTAAGCTATCTATAATCATTAACAATCTGTCAAAATTTACCTTCTTATTCTAACGATATTGTAGCAGTTTTTCATTGCCTAAAAACACGGACAAAAAGACATTTTCTAAAAATAAATCCTAGCTAGATCGATTTATTATCCCCGAAACTCCCTGGACACTAAATTTTATGAAAATCGTTGGAGCCGTTTCCGAGAACTCGATTATATATATATATATATATAAAAGCGAAATATCACATACTACCTACTTATTTTTCTTTACGTTAGAGATTTGATTACACTTGCTTATTTAATCCTTTCTTCTCTCGTATATGTATGTCTATATTTTTGTGTTTAAAATGTATTTATGTCATGTGTATTTCTCAACAAAATACGTACAACCTACGTACCCTTACCCTTTCTCACATGTCACTTTGTCCTCTGCAATGGTTGCCTGTAGAGATCACTTCTAAGCGATAAGGCCGCCAATTGTATCTTTAAATAAGTTACGTTTTTTTTTCTTATATGTATTTCTGGTGAACAATAAAGTATATTTCTATTTCTTTCATTCATTCATTCACATATAGATTTTGTACCTAGAAAACAAATATTATGAAACTTAATTTTCGATGTTTAGCACCATAAGTAAATATGTTAGAAAATTTTCACGTTGTTTTATCATGCGTAGTTACTTCTGGGTAGAGTAAGCACGCAAATGAAAGTTAAATAAGCAAAACTAACTATATCACCGAAAAATATACCTTTAGTAAGTATGATCATGTTTAAAAATGTTGTTTTAATACAAATAAAATAAGACTTATATTACTTCGGTTCTAAAAATATAAAAATAGGCATATCATTAAGTAAACAGGTATAAAGGCTGGTTAACTATAAGCAGATTCATTTATAAATAGTCACTGAACGCCGGTAGCATGTATACTTACCGAGGTTGGCTCGTTCCCAACTAAATAGGAACACTGCCTCTTGGGTTCTTAACTAAATCCAAATCCCGGAACTGATTATCTCTTCGCTACTTATTGCATGTTTGATTCATGTTTTGTAATTTGAATACACAAACACGTTTTAAAAAGTACTTACAGTGTACATCTTTTTTAATACAAGGTCATTCATTACAGTTCTAAGTTTCGGTAGTCAGAGCGTTTTTATTATACATGATCCATTTCAAAATGCTAAAAACTGACATAATATTTAAAAAAAATTTCGTCAGCAAGCACCATGCTCAGACTAAGAATATACAAATTAATTTAATCATTCATTTATTCCTATCAAGTCTTCACTACTGAACATCTCTCTCTTACTTTATATAGATAGATAGAATCAAAAGAAATAGAGAGATCTTGTAAAGATAGATTAATAGATGAATTCTTTAAACTCAAACAAAAAAAATTGCACAAAGGCGAACTTAATACGGAGAAGGCATTTTCTGCCAGCTAGTGTAGTGAGAGCCATGGGTAGAGCCGCGAGAGAAAAAACTAACTTATTTACACATACCGCGCAAACTTTACTTTACTTTACTTATATATATATATATATATATATATATATATATATATATATATATATATATATATATATATAAATATCAATAACATACATACCATCTCGTATAGGAAATTATAATATATAAACCAAGGAATTTTAAATAATGTGCCTCTACCTTACGCTTAAATGTATTTATTGAAGGAGCATCTTATAAATCTCATGGAAGGTTGTTATGGATTGCCTGATATTGTTATATATAAGTTACCACGCTTATATATTATATTGATATTTGCCACGCTTGGAAGGCAAATTGAAAAATACGAACAAAGTTGGCGCAGCTTTTTTTGGATTGTTATCAGAAAGATGCTCCTGTATCATTTAATTATATCGTCACTTACGGCACCAACTAAATGATATGGGATATTCTCTTACATGATGACGATTTTTTTTTATAGGATATGGTGACAAACGAGCACACAGTCCACCTGATGGTAAGTGGTTGCTGCGGCCCATAGACATCTACATCTATCTTCCATTACAAATCAAAATGCAGATACGTTGTCACCCGTGAGGACTGAGATGGAATGCCTCATTTCCAGTAAAAAGGGTCTCCGGTTCTCTACACTCACCATACGAAATACAGCAGCATTAAGCTACTATTTCACGCTGGTATTCTGTGAGAGCGTGGTCCTTCCCCGGTCGTGCCGACCCATTCGTGCTACAACTATACTACTAATATAATTGCAGCATGGCTCTACCACGTTAAAAACGATTTTAATGAGGACGACGGCTCTGCCTTTATATCGCAAGTGTACAAACACTCTTCTTCTAAAATATATTATCCATCTAAAGCTATAAGAGGATATATTTAAATTAAACGTAAAATCTCGTCTATGACAGAGTGGATAGGGATTTGCTATGGCAAACACTGAACTCATTTGGGTTGAGCGCTGGCTTGATACAGGCATTGGAGTCTCTTTATAGGGACTCTAGTGCTTGTGTTAGGATCAACGGGGTCTACTCGGACTGGTTTGACATCCATAAAGGTGTCAGACAGGGCTGTGTGGCTTCCCCGTGGCTGTTCAACCTATTTATGGACAGTTGTTTGCAAAATTTGAAAGTTGAAGAATGCGGATTAAGAATGGGTGAGTTAACCGTCAAATGCCTTTTGTACGCCGATAATCAAGTTATTCTTGCGTCGTCGGCGGCCGAGTTGCAAATGATGGTTACATTAATGAACGGATCATTAAAAGAAAGGGGTATAAATTATGAAAGTGAACGCAAGTAAGACGAAGGTTATGGTTTTTGAAAGAGAAGAAAGTCCAGCAAGTAGATGAGTTTGTATATTTGGGCTGCGTACTTAGCAGGGATGGGAGATATGATAAGGATATAGAACGACGAGTGAATGCGGGAAATAGAGTAAATGGGGCCTTGCACTCTATTGTGAAGAGTCAAAATGTGTCGAAAAAGGTACGTATGGCAATTCACAATGCTGTGTTGGTCCCTACTTTAACGTATCGTAGTGAAAGTTGGGTGTGGCAGAAGAAGCACGAGAGTAGAATAAACGCAGTAGAAATGCGGTCGTTAAGGAGTATGTTAGGGCTGAATCTGAATGACAGGGTAAGAAATTGTGTAATAAGAGAAGAGTGTGGTTTGCAAGATGATGTTGTGACCAGGATTAAGAAAGGAATGCTTCGGTGGTTTGGTCATGTGGAAAGAATGAATGAGGAAAGAGTGACAAAGAAAATTTATGGTGCAGAAGTGAATGGCAGAGTCGGAAGGGGACGTCCTAGGCGAAAATTTATCGACCAAATTGGCGATTTATTGAAAAAGGGCCAAATTAGGAGTACCCTTAACCGACGAGCATGTATGCGTAGGTGTATGGATGTGAAGGAGGCAAGAGAGGTGTGTCAGGATCGTGCCAAATGGAAGTCTGTAGTCTCTGCCTACCCCTCTGGGTGACAGGCGTGAGTGTTTATGTATATGTCTATAAACGTAAAACTGACTCCAAAAACAACACAACACAAATAATTTTCACAAAATAGCATTGAAGTCGCTGCTGGGATGTAGTGTATCGAAAAATTAAAGCTTCGATTTTAGAAGCTATTAAAGTTAAAGTTACAGCCCATATACGTCCCACTGCTGGGCACAGGCCTCCTCTCATTTTTGAGAGGGGTTTAGGACAAGGAAATGTCCACCGTGTTGACGAACTTCACATGTCTTCGAAATATTTTTTTTATTATTTCTCAGACATGCAGGTTCCTCACGATGTTTTCCTTCACAGCTGAGCACGTGGTAAATCAGCACTGAAAATTGCAATTAACAATTTCTTAGGTGCCAGCGGGGATCGAACCTGGATTGCTCGCGTACTGTAAATTTATAGCGAGCGCTTAGCCACTGAGCTACCACGGATACGGCAAAAGATATTACCTATATGGAAATAATTTTTTTCTAAGTCATACTTTATTTCAAAGTATAATTATGTCACCCGTTCTAGAATGTCGCCTATATAAATATTTAAATTTTATCAACTATTTTTCCATTCTAAGGGATGACAATTTTCTATTTTCTTAAAATGTATGTGGGATAAGGACCACCTCTGAAGTACAACCTATTTCATAAAAATGGAATCATTAAAATCGGTTTATCCGTTTACAAGAAACGGTGAACATAAATAAAAAAGCATACGCGTCGAATATAATGACTTCTTATTTTGGAACTCGGTTAAAAACTATTACCTGTTATGTAGCTGGCATAATATAAAGTATGAATGATGTATGATAAAATATTAAAAAATATGTGGATTTATTTTAAACACACTAATGCTGTTTTAAAACTACATAATGCATAATTTCAACTCTTTTCTTTTGCTTTTTTACAGGTACGTTCGGCTAATGTGCTATGATGCTGAGTGTTGAGACTGAAATGTAAGTTTGTGTATGTATATTGACAGTAATGCACTAAATAACGGTCAGCTGGCATTAACCACTGTTGCCGGCGAGGGTTAATTTACTGTACCGAGTTCATTGTTTCAATGTCGCGCGCAATCGTGACCGGCGCCGCCTAGCCCCAGTAACGCGCTCTACTTGTTGTGAATACTTTAGTCGGGTGGCTGGTGCTTTACCGGTGAAAAGTTGAGCAATAACAATCGTGTATCAAAGAAAAAGGTCAACACAATAAATACTATAATATTAAGATATATAATATCACTAAGAAAATTTAGATCAAATTCGTTTAAACGTTACATCAGATTTTTTTAAATTATTATTATTGATTACTTTATACACTTCTAGCATAATAAACAATTGCAAGTTTCCTGGGCTTGTATTATCTCTATTTTAAGGAAACGAATAATATTATAATCAGACGGTGTGTTTTACGACACAACTTATGGTGGATTAAGTCAAGTTTTATGTTGCGTTACATTTTATTATGGGATAGGTATGAACACAATATCACGGTAATATTATCTATACAGTATTGTAACTCGGCCGTATCTTTGAAATAAATGCCTACAGCAGCGCGGTACGTAAACATGCAATAGGGCTGCCTGCCTTCAGCATTACATTTGCCTACTTTGTGTTTCCATCTAGTTTTATGATTGTAAATATACTTTTTTTACATAATCAAATATAATAGGTACTTTGAAAATTCAATAGGAAGTGTTCAATAAAAATGCGTATCGTTTTTTGATTGGTAGATTTAATTAAAAAACCATGTTTATGTATGAATAACAAATCGGTCTTATGAATTTGCGCCCGAAAAATATTTGCGCCTCGGCTGAGACGTACGAATTACTTTATTATTAAATTTTTAAGTATAAAAAATCCGCATTATAATATAAAGCTTAATTAAAAATTATTTTGGGAAATATGGACAAGGTGGAGAAAAGTAATATCTTTTACTTGGATAAAGAGGTATCTATAACCAAGTAAAAGATATTTTATAATTTATATGTTTGGTTTTAAATGAAGTTCGCATTTATTATTTCTTTATTTTTATTCTATTATTTATTTCCTCCATTTTTTATATATATTCCACAAAATCATCACTGCGGCACTCACGACTGTCTGCATGCCGAGCGCATGCCGAGATCGAGGCGCGTAGGCATAGCTCTCGCTTCGTCCGTTTGTATGAAGTTGGAATACTGTATAGATAAAATTACCGTGACAATATACAGCCCACTTGGTGGTAAGTGGATGCTGTAGCCCGTAGGCATCTATCTACATTTATCTTCGATTCAAAATCAAAATATAGATGCTCTTACCTCTGCGGACGAATGTGGGGTCTTCGGTTCTCTTCACTCACAATACGTATACGAAACAAAGCAGCATTAAGCCGAAATTTTATGCTGATATTCCGTGAAAATGTGGTCCTTCCCCGGTCGCGACGACCACGACGACGACGATACATTTGTGTTGCAACGATTATAATATAGGCAGCATGGCTCTAACACGTTTATTATTTATATAATATATATCAGCATACAGAACAAAATATATAATAAAGTAATAAATAATAATAGGAAAAAGACAATTCAACCGAAATATTAACCATTATTATAAATATAACAAAACTACACTTTAAAAACCTGTGTTGCAGCATGAATTTGCGAAATGGACCGATCTCAGTGATAGCAGTGATAATACTTGTTTTTTGTCCGGCTCATACCCCGCGGCAACTCGAGCGGCTGATCGCACGCCCGAAATTATATATATATAAAAAAAAAAAAAAAAAAAAAAAAAAAAAAAAAATTAAAAATAAAATGAAACCAAAAAAACCCACACCCTCAGACACCCCAATTAGTATATTATGTTATAATCATAATACATACACTGAATTTTTAGTTAAACATTTTTATGCACTGATTATTTATCAAATTAGTTATAGTAATTCCGGAAGAATGTTGTGGTCACAGTACAAATCCACGAACGCAAAGACTTTAACGTGCTTGAAATAAAGTTCATTTTTCATTATTTTTATTGAAGGACAGAATTAGTAATAATACAAATAAAACTGCACTCTTAAAAGTCTTATTGCCTTAAGTTACGGTCCATTTCAGTTTGTTTTGACTGTACAGATTTGGTATGACTGTAATTTACGTAGTTTTAATTATTTTGGGATAAAAATTACCAAAAATTAAATTTTGGGATTAAAATGATTGTTCAGAATCGTTTACTGAATCGATTCCTATCATCAATTCTATAATCAAAAGTGTATAATTAACGCACTTTCAGAACTATTTTCTCAAAGTGCGTTAATTATATATATATCCCTAACTTATATACCTACTTTTATTTCATTATTTTTATTTTGCATATTGCAATTTGATTAAAATTATAAAATGTACGTTAGCTATAAAGTTAAATTAGTTAATTCATTAATAGTCGCCACACACGGTCAGTTAGTCATCAATTGAACTGATATCAGTTCAAACGGATTTAAACCAAAGAAATTTCCACATACCTACACGGTCAGTTCAACTAATCATTCCAACTGATCAGTTCAAACTAGGATATATGAAAATTTCAACTAACAGTACGCTGAAAAAATCATCAACTTAAGATTTCACACTCACGGTCAGTTTTTGGCTGTACGTCAGTTCAACTGATTATTTCAACTGACCGTGCTTGGGAACCCTAAGACTGCTTGTTTGTTTATTCAAGCAATTAAATGTACTCATTATTAAAAAAGAATAAAATATTACAGTACAGAAATTATTATTACAATACTTATTATAATATAATCTATTAATGAGTTATATTATATCCATGATTAAAACTACTTTTACGGATTTTATCGCGTTTATTTTTACTTTTTATTTACTTTTATTTTTAATTCCCGACGTTTCGGGCGCTTTCCAGCACCCATGGTCACGGGGGACTGAGATGACTGACGTCCCGATGTCATTGTTAAACCCGGAGTACCTTCAGCTTTTGTAATTATGTATTTTAATCATGTATAGTGTTCGCGTAAATATAAGAAATCATTATATATTATATCCATATATTATGTTTCTTTTCACTTGACATGAAATTATGTAAAAAGACACTAGATTTCACGTAAAAATGTTCAAGGTATGTTTGACACGTACGAGACACAAGTATAGGTTCATATATCTACACGAAACCTACTTGCAGATCTTAGTTTTTATTAATTAGTATAGACTTCGGCATGACATTTATGGCTCATTCTTTTTATGTGATTCTGAATGTACTGCTGGACCTTGTTGGTTACCTTTTTCTGATCTTTCATTCGTTATGGTACATGCTTCGAAGAAGAAGAAATTGTTATATACCCACAATCAGTCGTAAACGATGATTGCAAGTAAAATATAAAGGCATCTGAAAGATGGACTTGACCTGGAAAGGCACAAGTCCAGTAGTAAATGTTGCAGACTCGTGATGGTGTTGTAATATTTACAATAAGCATTATATTTATTAGTATACAAATTTAATAACAAATTTATATATTAATACGTTAAGGAAAAATGTTGTCCTACCCGTTTTTAAGTATATTGCGCACACGGAGGACAAAATACCACCAATTTATGGAATTAAGACGTTCTAAAAATGCAGAATTACTTTGCCTGATGGTAAAATTGTGAAAGTATCGTCTACGTACCGCTTGTAGAACCTGGGGGTGACAGGTGCAGTAAGGAGGGAGGGCTTTCTCCTGTGAGCCCATCGTATGAACTTATGTATGAACTTTGGCTTAGTTAAAGTATAAATGGAGAAGGAGCGTTGAAGGCTAAAAATTTATATTTTTGGCTTTCTGCGACTTTTAACATTATACCTCTCTAGTACATAGTCAGTAATCTATGATTGTACCATTTGACGTTCATACTACCAATATCAAACACATACTAGTCTGTGCCAAATGGTCGAAGATTGCTGTCAAAAGATTTAAAATGTTGCGAACAAGTAAATACCATTTAATCTTAAGCGATTTCGAAATGTTCCTTTTTAAATAGTATGTGGAGTGTATGTGAAGACAGAAATCTATTAAATGTGGCGTTAATTAGATTTAAGACAATTATCGAATCACATTTATTTTTGTAATCTTTTGAATTCTCGGAAAAAAAAAAAACATAAAATATAGCCTAGATCAATGCTCTCTATATTATGTTTATATACATTCGGTTCAGCCATTCCGTACATTAATTAGCCTGACAGACAGACAGACAAAAAATTTAAATAATTGTTATTACCCCTTCAACTTTATAAGAGGCAGTTATTTGGATATTATAAACACACACTTCAATTTTATTTATGTGTATAAATTTTGTATGTCTGTGTTTTAAAATTAGGTCTTTACCAATGAAATTGCCGTTTTTTTATGAAATAAATGGGTTGAAGTAATTTTTTTATATTTTTTTATTTCTATAAATCAAAGTTATCACCCATGCAATTGATGCATCTTTGCCAACGCAGTGGCAGTTTATTGATGCCCTTATTGAATAAATCAGCTGGACAAATTCAAATTCTTCAAAGGCATTTTGTACTGTCTGCCGGGTATTGAATATTAAAAAGTAAAATTCTGTAGGCAAAGGGTTTGGTGAATACAGCGGATGACGGTGATCTTCCAACCCTAGCTCTTGTAACTTGAATACCATCTGTTGTGCAATATGAGGTCGAGCGTTTTTGGTGCAGAAGCAGCAGGGACGAGCAAGTGACCAAAGCTGGTTGGAGACGCGAGCTTCTCCACCATTGTTTTTAGTTTTTCATAGTACACATCTGCAGTAAGTTTGGTAAGAAGCTGTGAAGAATCTCGACGCGTACTTCGCGCTGGCGATCATTGAGTTCGTGAAGCACCCATTTGTCAAGTTTTTAACCTTGCCAATTTGAAATCAATGGACCAATATTGTTTTGACGCTAACATCAAAAGCGGCTGCTAATTCAGCCGTAGATTGAATCGCTTTAAATTCGTCTTATCGACCAAAGTTCTCATATAACCACGAGGTTCATTTTTCAGGTCAAAATTTCCAGAACGGGAGCGGGAAAAACAATAACATGTGTTGCATTCGTTTGTAGTATTCGCTCCGTATACGTCAACGTCGTTGATGTTGCGTGCCTTCTATACTCTTATGCTCTCTACTCTTCCATAATTACTCGAATTTTTAACGCATCCATGATGATGAAAAAGGTTCAAATGTGATGAAAAAATAACACTAATCAATAAACAAATGGCTAATATTGAATAAGAATTTCATTTTATTAAAAATAAAATTAATTAGAAATTAGATTTCTTAGCCAAAAAAAGTTATTTTGATATGAAATGGCCAGTACTGCAGTACGGCAAATTTATAGGTAAATAGCTATTATGCAGTTTAAAGAGAAATATAGCTTGGTTAATATGCAATCTTTAAAATGTTACGTATTACGGTCCAGTTTTCGACCACTAAGCCACCACTAGTATATAATTAAAACGCTAATTATAAATTGTCTTATATACCTTTAATTATTTCTTGAATTTGAAGGTGATCTAAACAAAAGCTCACGTACGATCAAAAAACTATACGGTCAATAATAACAATGCTAGCAACTTATAAGACCAAAAAGAAATTAATAGTTGTGTACCGGAAGTGCAAACTAAAATTAGCAAACTTCCGATCGTGTGCCGAAAGTTATCTTGTAAGGGTCAACAGCGAGGTGAACCGGTAGGAGTCGTTGTTTCAATTTAGACCGCGTTCCTTACTGCTTACATTATCTGAGGCTGCGCTTTCAGTGGCAGGCCACCACCACCGTTTATAACTTGACAGTATTATTGCATTATTTGATTTTATATTTTCTACTAGCGATCCTTCCGGCTTCGCACGGATGATATCTAGATCACGGGAACCTATCGGGTTCACTTATGTATCTAAACCATACAGGGACCCACTTAAACACAAAAAAATCATCTAAATCGGTTCAGTCGTTAAGGAGGAGTACAGTGACGAACATACGTACAGAAGAATTATATACATATTCATTCATTCATTTATTCATTCATTACAGCCCAAATCCACTGCTGAACATAGGCCTCCCCAAGTAATGCCACAAAGCGCGGTCCTGAGCCACCTGCATCTTTTATCAAGTCGGCACTCAATTTAAATACATAATATATGGATTATATTATTATGCTTTACCATTACATATGTTTCTTCCTATATATTCTTTTCAAAATACAGCAGCTAGTACCTATATATTATTTCGGAAGATTTGCCCATACTCATTAGTAAGTGACTAGTGAATTTGTGAACAGAGCCGATTCCTTGTACTGGCATATGTAGCAAAGAGCTGTGGTAGGTAGCTCATAGGCTGTGTTCGCCGTAAATTTCGCAGTAGGTAAGCTAGCGATCCAATTGCGATACCCAGCGGCACTTAAATGAAATGAAATTGGTAATATCGCAATTATTATTTTAAGTGCTGGTTTACGACTTTTTTTTAATTACGTGCGAGCAGCTATGCAGGTCTTGGGAAAGAGACCAGTATCACTGCAACCTAAAAGATCTATTGTGATCGCTGCTATAGTTCACTGCTAAGTGCTATGTCTTCAATGAACGGTAGGATTTGCTTAGTTGTGAGCAATTTCACTTCTTCTGAGCGAAGTACATAGTTTACCAGTTTAGGATGTGCGGAGGCGTTTCTTCCGTTAGGGTACAGAACCAGCACATGCTTAAGTTGTTTAATCCCAGGATGGACATGTGCTTTTTAAGACAACAGTGTCCAGTTAGAGCTCTTGCCAGAATGCGCAATTTATTTTTACTTCATCCAAGGGCTTCTGAAGCGAAATTACGATCAAAAGCCCGGATTAAGGTTTTAGAATGTTTTTAAGCCTGGTTTGTTAGACCGGATCATAAGTAATTTATTGTGATAAAGAGTTTCAAGGGTCAATTGGGCTAGGCTTTTTGAGTTTCCACAAAATGGCTCGGGTCCAAATTTTGTACTCTTTGGGACCTCCCGTGCGAGCTTGTCTACAATTTCATTGCCTACAATACCCGCGTGACCAGGAACCCATCCCACGAACTTGTTGTTACATCCCAGGGCGTTTAGACGGTTTACGCAGTCTCCAACTCGCTTCGAGTTCATTGAGTTTGACCTTAGCGATAGCAGTGCTGCTTTTCTCAGAAAAACTACGTCTGAGGAATAAAAATAGATACAATGCATTTTACGTTATATTATATTTGGGTTATACATCGACAAGTTTTACGAATGGTGTACTACGGTGTTTTCATTTCGAAATATTCATAAATTATAATTTATATTTTCGAAATACGTCAATCAAGCTTCATGTATAAATGAATTATATCTGTAGTGGTATATTTCTAACGCGAACTGCCCAATCTAATATGTGAGATGTTATTAATCTTGTTATATCTTATTAGCCTATTTTGCTGAGTTGCACTTTTCGTTAGTTTATTATGAATAATAAGTGTCCTAGAAATGTAATGAAAGTCAAATATATATATATATATATATATATATATATATATATATATATATAATTGTTATCATACACTTTTTTCAAATATATATGAAAAAAGTGTATGATAACAATAGTTATAACCTCTAAACCTCCTCTTATTCCATTCCTTTTAGTTCCCTTCCTTTCCATTTTGGCATTAATAATCACATGTTGCATTCATATTTAGATTAATATTGAGTTTCACAGCACTTTGGTAGTGTATTAAATGTCTTGGTGAAATCAAGCCCCTGGAGCCTTCCAGAATCGTAATAAATTAACTGTCTTGCCGGATGTGCTGCGAACGCGGCCGTCTCGCTTGCCAAGAGATTTTCCATGATTGAATACGTACGTTAGCTGATTTGCGTCAAGGATGTTATGTGTAATAGGTACATCCTTTTTGTGCCATGTATTTTAATGAAATTGAAAAAAATATATAAACACATCAACAGAATCTAGGGTTATTTTATATTTCATCAAATTTAATTGAATTCAAATTGAAGAATTTTCTAATTAAGTTAATTGAAGAATGATGATGGTTATTTTCTGATCATTATTAGAAAAAATAAAAACATTTAGTAATTTTTTTGTTTTCAGAAAATTGTTAATTTTTTTAATCGCTCTATAAAATGATACAAGAATTGCATTTCTTTTTATAAAACTTTTTATTTTTATTAAAATTAAAATAAATCTTATCTAATTATTTATAATCAGTGTTGCCACAACTTACATTAATTACAAATCGACATCGATTGTTTTCATAATTAAAATTAAATTGTCAATGTATTGCTGAAGTAAGAGGTGTCATGTTTTTTTCTCGTGTTTGGTTGCTTACCAGCAGCTGGTCGCAATCCTAGAGCCTTTATAGTAGTTGCATCGCTGTAATATTGGGTTGTCTTCTGGCAGTCATTTGAAGAAATCGATCCTGTCTACGTAGTAGCCGATATCTACCCATGTGCCGCTCAGCCACATCCTCAGTACTGCGATAATGTGACCACAATCTTGATATCACGTTTTGGTTGGTGTGTAGGGTCTTAGCAATGACGCATTAAATAGCACTATTTTGTAACATGCCCACTGCTCGTAACATTTCGTCTCTATTAAAATGACGACGTGACGTGTCTCAAAGCTCACACGGCACATTAAAATAATTAAGAAAAATAATCTATTCCGTTTTCATTAATTAATATCAGTAGAACAATTTTAATTTTGCTTGACGTAACTTATTACTACTTACAATTTTGCCGCCGTATTTTGTTGTTTCTTTTGTCTTTTATTAACATTTTTAAATTTTCAAAATAGAATAAAATAGGTTCCATATGTTAGTTATTTCATACGTAGGCGGTCCCATTATGAATTGGCCTAACTATGAACCAATGAAGGAAATGAAACGAAACTAATTTTATTTTTCAATATAATCACCATGAATACTAACACACTTCTTACATCTGTGAATCAACATCTCTAAACCTTTATAAAAATAATCACATTTTTTATCCTCAAAATGACTGAAGACGGTCGCCTGCAACTCTTCATCGCTTGAAAATTTTCTTCCTCTTAAGTCCCGCTTTAAATTTGGAAATAAATAATAGTTGGACGGGGCCATGTCTGGACTGTAAGGTGGATGTTGAACTTCTGTGAACCCGCATTGACAAACCGCATCCTTCGAAACACCAGCGGTATGAACAGGGGCGTTGTCATGGAACAACAGGACACCTTTAGACAGCTTGCCTCTTCGTTTTTTCTTTATCTTGTCTCGTAATTTATATATTAAAGAAGCAAAATATTCGCCGTTCACGACTGTATTACGTTCTTTAAAATCCACCATCAAAATGCCTTGAAAATCCCAAAATATTGTGCACATCAGTTTTTAGTCGGTTGTTGCACCTTTGCCTTTCTAAGGGGCTTTTCACCCTTATAACGCCATTCCATTGACTCGCGCTTGCTTTGTGGATCATGATACAAGATCATAGTTTCATCACCAGTCACTAGCCGCTCGATCACAGTCTTTGGATTTTCGCCACAAAGATCCAAAAACTCCGAAGCGCAGCGCACTCTTTCCTGTCTCTGTACCGCTGAAGAAGTTTCGGTACCCATCTTGCACTCACTTTTTTCATGTGAAGATGTTCATGGATCGCGCGATGAACGGTACTCTTAGAGCCCAAGCCTTGCTGCAATTTCTCTAATCTTCCAACGACAGTCACTCAGAACCTCCTCTTCGATAAGATCAATCGTTTCGGGAGTGAGCACTTCCACAGGTCGACCGTCGTGGCCAAAGTCTTCGACGGTTTCTCTCCCGAGGCGAAACTCTTTCACCCAATTTTTCACTGTGCTATAGGAGGGGGCAGACTCCTTATACACGCCATCCAATCGTTCTTTTATTTGGGCAGGGGATAAAACTTCTTTAAACAGAAACTTTATGACACTTCGATACTCAGTTTTCGACATTTTGAAAAAATTCGCGACTCTCGTTATTCAACTAATTTATGAAAACATGAATTTAAGGCACTTGTCCTACCACCAACGACGTACGAGAAGCGAGTAGAGCTAGAAACTAGATAAGAGTTGCCGAGCAGCGAGAAGCGAGTATGTAGTTCCGATGGTTTTTTTCGCCGGGTTACAGTATAGCGGTAAAGCGAATACACTCAGATGATTGACTGAAGAGTAAGACTAGAGTAAAATGGCCGGTCTCTCGTCTTGACCGCCAAGGGAGTATCGCTAAACGAGTTTTATTTTTAATAGCTCATATCGCAGCGACAAACTATGTAGTAAGAGAGAGTTCTTGCCGGCAATGCGAATAGCCGGCTCTTTTATTGACACGGGATCTAAGTATATCTATTATTCATATCTTGAGCGAGAGAATAGTCGATAGCTAATCGATTCCTCGTCGGTGCGGCGCGGCTGTGGGACAAGCGCCTCAGTAATAAATGAACTATTTATTTACTAGCTTGCCAGGCTGACATTATCAAAATAATCCTTAAATAGCAAAAAAAAGGTGGTCACTCATAGACAAAAAAATTGCAGCAATTGGACCAAATTGCACACTGTGTGCAAATACGATTAAAATCGGTTAAGTAGTTTAGGAGTCCATCGCGGACAAACAACGTGACACGTAATTTATGTATATTTAGACATATTATAACTTCCAAATTTAAACGTTATTTTATTTGAATCTATATCTTTTGTAGTTCAAAATAATTGCAGGGATTGTTAAGACTAGAGCTATTTATTATGCGTGCAGAAATGTCATAATTAGACATTGTAGAACAGAATTTTAAACGAGTCTTGAATACAAAAGAAGGAACTGTCGATATAATAAGTATATTTTATTAAGTTGTTACGAGACTGTAATACTCTATATTTGCAAGTTATGTACAAATAAATTAACTTTAACATCCTGTTAGGTATTTTAGAGCGCTCGGTAATGTTTTTTATGAAATGGTGATTTTATTACATTACGAGTTTATAAAGACTTCTATTATAGTAGTTTTGCAAGTATATTACATATTTTATGTAGTACATTTTATCTATTGTCATGTAACGCATGCGCTTTTAATACGTGTTAGTAAAGCTATTATTGTTTCAGTAACTTATGGCGAATTAAAATTAAAACGAATTTAATATACAAAGGTCTGATTCTGTATCTGATTCTACATGCTCTGGATTTCATGTTACGCAAAACTAAAAGTGTCGTAAATATAGTGGATATAAAAATTATAATCGTTCAATTTACTCTGTTACGTATATAAATGATGTGTTAATTAAGGCCGATGAACACCAATATAATTTTTAGTACTTTATTCAGCTTCACATGTAATTGAATTTTTTCCCAAATGGTTCTGCGTTACCTTGGGCGCTTATATTCTCATTTAACAGGTATCATTAACGAAATAATTTATTGGAACTGCCAGTGTGTAGCAAGAAAACCTTTGGGCACTTACATTCCCATTAAGCAGTTTTCTTCATAATCCCATTATCTGATACATTTATCGAAAATGCCAGTGGTGGCATAAACCTTCGAAGAAAACACTTTCTCATCTTAATGTGAATATTTCATAAAATTATTGTTATTTTGTATGTCATCAGTCATCACATGGTTTATCTGTTTTGTCTTACGTATTAGCCTATAAACAGTCCACTTCCTTCAAGTTAGAAAGATTTGAGTTTAAATGTTATGTTTAGCACACTTAATCATTGTACTGGTGGATATCTAATCAGGGTGCTTGGGTACTACTGTGACATTAACGGCAAACAGAAATTATCCTCTGAGCTTCCTTATCCTATACCTTTAAACGAGCAATTCTTATATATATATATATATATATATATATATATATATATATATATATATATATTGTCCCCGTCACAATCGCATAGTAACGCATAGTAATGTAACGTGAGGCACGTACACGCTGAATGGACTTACGCAGAATCTCTTGTGCATGGCACCTACTGTGAACTTTATACTGCACAAACGGGTGGGGATTTCTCGACGTAGTATTCGACAATCATTTATTCGTATTTTATTTTATATTTTTACCTTCATTCCTAATATTTTTGTATAATTGACAATTATATACCTACACATTTCCAACATTGAATGTTAAAACTTGTATGGACACTGAACTGACATTTAAACCTGACTACACAAAATTAAATTAATTCTAGGATCAATAGGATATACGAATAAATTACTCTGAACTCCAAACAACCGCATTAGCGATATTATATATAGGGATATAAAAGTATATCAAAAACTGATTTCAAATTCACTGAACTATTACGACCTATAGCACAAATAAATAAAATTGAAGTGAAAATAACAACAGCTTTTTACTAAATGCATATGAAAGCATTTATAATATTTAAAAATTTTGTCTGTGTTCCGGCTAGTCTGCGAAATGACTAGACCTATTTTGACAAGATTTTCACTGGCAGATAGCTGATGTTATAAGAAGTAACTTAGGCTTTTATTTGAAATAAAAAGGATAAGGGTTCCGCACAAGAATAAAAACACATGAAATTCCACTCAGATGAAGTCTCAGGGAACAGTTGTTTAAGGTAAAAATTATTCTGCTATTATATCGAGAAATCGGTGAACAGACGTGATACGAATATAGAACCTCCTCTTTCTTTAACTCTTTACGAAAATTATTGTTTAACAGATTTTTTTTATTCGAGTGGATTGGGTCGGAAACGAAATAAGAAGGCGGAGTTATCGGTTCGACAAAAACATGTGGCTATACATGTTGTCAGTTGACGGTTTCTCATGCAATTAAGTTTTTTGGCCTTGCTTAATGATTATTGGTTCTTAAATTTGCTATTGTTAAATTATTTTTTACACCAAATTTTAACAGGTTTACTCTAAAGTATTTTAATTGTATTACTAAAATGATTTTGCCACGCACTATTTATTTATTTATTTTAAAGGACATCCCACAGTGGTTACAATATATACTATTTATTGCTTTCTATCTTTGCATTGATTAAATTTAATGAAAATAAAAGACGAAGTAAAAAACTTAAAGAAGTGGACCAATATATATATATATATATATATATATATATATATATATATATATATAATTATATATAACATATTATATAAATAAAATACATAACAGAGGTGCATCACCCACTCAGAATAATTTTTATTTTATAATTGTGTAAGGTGTCGTTAAAAATGTCGAGATCTGTGTTATCAGTTGATTTTATATTGTAGGTACGTTTCAAGCGGGAAACTGGCAAGTTTATCCTAGATTACTTTTGTAACTTTGTACTTTATGTATTCCGATTCGATGACGAGGTAGTAGCCGTGTACCTTTATGGAAAATTTATTAAGCAGATTTGAGCTGTCGATAGCATTATTAAATAGTTTATTCAAGAAAGTCATATCTAGCAGTGATCGTCTTAATTCTAAGGGATGCAAGTTAAAATCTTACGCCTTTGTGTGTAGGATGTCCAACGCGATAACTGAAACTAACTTTAGAAGGGAAGATGCAATATACCTACTCGTAGTTTTAAGATTTGAGTATCTTTATTTTTCCTCTCTAAAATAAAGGTAAGAAACTTTATTAAATGTTGTAATATTGTAAGCGATGAGTAAGCATAAATTATGAGATTTGTTTTCAAGTATTTTATTTATAAGCATTTAGATCATTAATTAAAATATATACTTTACAAACCTACTTGGCGATTTAAAAACGATACGTAGCACTGATTAAAGTTATTAATTTTAAGAGTCTTTGTAATGTAATTTTATGCACTCCTCGGAATATAGTATTAAATCCCACACTAAGCTATAATCGTGCGGTCTGCGGCATCCGATGGTTAGAAACTTGACGGATCTTAACGTTCTATACGTAGGAAGTCGCTGGAATGATACTCGTACTTTACATAATTGTTTTATAATAGCATCCGTGTGCTAATGCTGTCTTCATGTGTTCCATGGTATAATCAGATAATTTACTAACAAATGAAACGGTTTAAATGTATTGAGATCATTATTTATGAGGAACTGTTGTCTATATCAGGTCACTAAATACCGCTTTGTTTTGTTTTATAAGTTGCTTAGATTTCAGAAATACTTAATCAAATTCAGAAATATTTATTTAAGTTGTTATTTTAATATATTTTGTACATAAATAAGACGTTTCCGTTTTATTTTATATTATAAAGCTTATATAATCATCTTGAAATATGGATTTAATTAAATATTTTCAGTTTAAGAAACTTTCAGATATTTTGTCGGTATGTATTTCCTTGTGTTTAAGGTGTCAGTGGCAATGTGCCATTTCCCCCTCAAATGCCAACCTCACTTACACGTAGTACACGTGCTGATTAAGTGACGAAGCTCTCGCGACCGATTGATGGTGGAATATCCAAAAAAGAAGAAAAAAGTAATATACATATTTCACAGTCCAGCTGTTGACTAAAAATGATATAATGTAATGTGTTGATATAATGTATATGAGTAACGTTTTCTTTTCATTTTGTTCATTTGAACACAACATAGGAAAATTAAAGTAGTTACAAATTTTGTTCTTTTAGCTTAAAGTTAGGGTATAATATTTTTATGCAAATACATAAACAAGAGGTGTGAGTAAGGATACACTATTTATTTAAGTAATAAGCTCACCTGCAGGTGGTACACCTTGACAGTCAAGGCTTTATCGACCTTATAGTGGCGGAAATCTACTTAAATTGATTGTGGTGCGTAAGTGGGATATCTACATATTTTCAAATAAATGTCTTTTGTAGGTAAATTTGCTATTAGATTTTAGACGTATATTTGGAGATCTTACCCAGCAGTTAACTTAAATTCCTTTTTTATACAAGTAAGCGCCGGTTTTAAAATTTTGATGCCCTAGTTTTTTTATAGCAAATGGTAGTTTTTGCATTTATGTTTGTTTTTTATTTGAAATACATTATTTAAAGTATACTTTAGTAGTTGAAGTACTGTTTACCTGTACCTTGACTTTTTAATAGGGAAACCCCTATGTTACCCCTATATTATAATTTTTTAAATTACATTTTAAGAATCCTATATATACGAAACCTGAGGTGCTATTTCCTTTTAACTATCAGTTTGCGTATGAGAAATAAAAAATTGCGAATATTGATATCACACACAAATTTACAAAAAATATCGTAAGTTTTATTTTTCATTTTGAATTATATTTCACAATAAATCAAATCTAAATGCATTGAGTGCATTTCTAGTAGCGAGACATTCATTTCTATTTTGATTGACATACACAAAAATGCATATTACAACATGCATTTTTTTCCTTTATCATCATCATCATCATCATCATTACAGCCCTTCACAAGTCCACTGCTGAACATAGGCCTCCCCCAAGTAATGCCACAAAGCACGGTCCTGAGCCACCTGCATCCATCGACTTCCTGCATATCTTACCAGGTCGTCACTCCATCTAGTGGGGGGGTCGCCATACACTACGCCTACCGGTACGAGGCTGCCACTCGAGAACCTTTCTTCCCCATCGGTTATCGGTTCTTCGAGCTATATGGCCGGCCCATTGCCACTTCAGCTTACTAATCCGTTGGGCTATGTCGGTCACTCTGGTTTTACTGCGGATATCCTCATTTCTGAGTCTATCACGCAGAGAAACTCCGAGCATAGCCCTCTCCATAGCTCGCTGAGCGACCTTGAGCGTCCTCATACGGCCAGCAGTGAAGGACCACGTCTCAGATCCGTAAGTCATTACTGGCAACACGCACTGGTTGTACAATTTAGTTTTTAGAGATTGAGGTATACCTGACGAGAAGATATGTCGTAATTTCCCGAACGCTGCCCAGCCGAGTTGAATCCGTCGATTGACCTCTCGGTCGAAGTTGGACTTACCTAGTCGGACTATTTGTCCCAGGTAAACATACTCGTCAACAACTTCGAGCATAGTGCTCCCAACAACTACCGGCATAGGTGTGACATGGACATTAAACATGATCTTTGTTTTGTCCATGTTCATCTTAAGACCTATCCGTTGGGAGGCACTATTGAGGTCATTGAGCATAGTGCTTAAGTCCTCCAGCGATTCTGCCATAAGGACTATATCGTCGGCAAATCGAAGGTGAGTGATGTACTCGCCATTGATGTTAATACCGTATCCTTTCCAGTCCAGTAGCTTGAAAACGTCTTCCAATGCAGCGGTGAAGAGTTTCGGGGATATAACGTCACCCTGTCTTACACCTCTCTGCAGTTGGATAGGTTTCGAGCTCTGGTTCTGTACTCGGACAGCCATCGTAGCCCTACTGTACAAACACTTCAGCACTTCGATATACCGACAGTCAACTTGGCACCGCTGAAGGGACTGCAGCACCGCCCAAATTTCGACGGAATCAAAGGCTTTCTCATAGTCCACATACGCCAGGCAGAGTGGCAAATTGTACTCTTCAGTCTTCTGTACAATCTGCCGCAGGGTATGTATGTGGTCTATGGTACTGAAGCCTTTTCGGAAACCGGCTTGTTCGGGAGGCTGGAAGTCGTCGAGTCTGCGTGCGAGACGATTCGTAATGACTCTCGAAAACAGCACGTAGACGCGGCTCAGAAGGGAAATCGGTCTGTAGTTCTTCAAGAGAGCGTTGTCGCCTTACTTAAAGAACAAGACCACCGCACTTCTGCTCTACGCCTCTGGAGTAGTGCCACCATGGAGGACGGAATTGAAGAGCTTCTGAAGGACTTCCAGTACCGGTGTTCCACCCGCTTTCAGAAGCTCCGCTGTAATTCCATCCTCGCCTGGGGCCCTGCCGTTTTTAAGGTGCTGGAGAGCCATTCTAATCTCGCTTAGACTGACGTCCGGGATATCATCGGAATAGTGTCGGATAAGACTTGCTCTTGGATCGTTACTCACACTTGCGTGTGGCTCCAATGATGATGTGTACAGCTGCCCATAGAACCTCTCAATCTCACTCAACATCTCAGGTGTCCCTTTTATAAATTTTTCCTTTATAAAATATATATTTTTTGTCAGAAGTTTAATAACTGATGCCTCTGTGGTGATGCCCCTAGGCCAGTGCCTTTACTATAAATCCATCACTGGAAGTAAGAATGACAAACGAGCACACAGTTCACAGACGACTTCGTGGCGCAGTGGCTTAGCAATGAGTTGCAGCGCCAAGGGTGCGCGGGTTCGAATCCCGCACGGAACATGTATTTGTTATGGCCTATAAATAATTTTTCCGGGTCTGGATGTTTGCCCTGTGAAATTTATGTGTGTAAACTGCCCCGATGATAAAGGAGAAAATCCTTATATGGAGGTAACGTTTTAAAAAAAAACAAATTTCACCTGATGGCGAATAGATCCAGTAGCTTTTGATTCTTATTGCAGGGAAATAGGTAGAATACATCGCTACCAGTAAAAATGGTTTGTGGTTCTCGTCACAACAATACGATAATCCTGTTAACCTCGAGCACAGGCTCAGATTAGCCAGCCTCTCGGTATTCTATAGGATGCAATTCGGTGAGTGTGCACAAGGAATTACATGCCTTAATTTCTACCTTCCCTTTCCACCATCGGAAACCCTGGCGGTCAGCGGATCTTCACTACTTTGTTGCCGATGCCTGTTATACGCAATCGAACCAAACGCTATGTTTCGCCGTGATTCGTACAGCAAAGGAGTGGAATAAACTGCCAGTGTCTGGCCTTCCGTCCGATTTTGTAATCAGTATAATTCTTGGCTGATTCAGGACAAGAGTGAATAGGCTTTTGTTACGTTAAGACAGTGCGATTCACCATCTAACACCATTTACCGCCAGGTGGGCTTGTAGCCCAGGACTGGCTTATAATAAGTAAATTAAAAAAAAGCAAAATTATGCTTCTTCTAACTTTTATGTCCTAAGAAGTTCGATGACTTCTGTTGTGGTTACGTTTACAGTGGTGGGTCTTAGCATAATTGTAAAGTTTTATTTATAAAACCTGTTTGAAACACTTAAAAAAATGAAGACGAATTAACATTGAAAATGATGACTTATTTAGAAAAAAATCCTTAAATATTTGGTATTTTTATTTATAGAATTTTTAATCTTCATTTGCCCTTATTCGATCATTAATTCTCATAAAGACGCTCGTATTCATTTCTCGTGAGTCATTATTATGGTGTTCATTTCTAAAAAATTTCAACAGAGAATACATTTATAACAATAACATGTGCTGCATCTATTTATTTTGTACATAGAATGAATTTTGGTTTTTCCTCCATGAATGAATCCTTTGATTCTATTCTTAATCTTTGCATAATTTCGATTAGTCTACGCTTATGTTAATTCAGTACATCGTCGGAAAATCCCTGACGTTCATGCTTTGAACAATAAAAGACCGTGTCCTTGTCAATAAGAGATTTTTTTTTCCCACAGAGGTTGTTAGGGCGTATCCTGGGTTGACGGTCCATGTCTAATGAACTATTCTAAACACATGCACAATTATAATAGTTTCCTCGAATTGATATATTACGACCTTAGTCTAAGATTATTGATGAGATGCATTCGAGGTTCCGGGTTAACAATATTTCTGTATCCTCTTTTCCACATTTTCTAATACACAATTTTCAATCTTATCTGTCTGTTGTAGGGATCAGTTTTCAGTGTGGGTCTTAATGGTTTAATAGTTAATTACAATATGCACTTCTCTTTTATGGATATTTTAATATAATAATTGCATCGCTCTGGGCGTGATTTGATCATCGTGCGCTAGAATTTATTAGATGACTTGATAAACCTACACGTCCATATTTGGTGCCCAATGCTTGTTAGATGAAATAATTACTTAAATATTATTTTTATAATCCCTACAAAAATTCAAAAATCTCCTTTTTAGATTAATTTGCTGTGAATATATTTTGAGATTTACGTACCTATATTATTGGTGTCACAACGGAGTATTTAACCTTTTAATATCGTGCCGTGTACCCTTGAACGTAAAGTAATATCCGTTTGGTTTCCTTACGCTGACCCAGCGCGTCCTTTGCATGCATCCGGGTCGGCGGCCGCTTAGTTATGATCCTTTTTCATATTAACAATAGTTTTCAGTGTGATTTTTTTACACATTACGAACTTGGGCGTAATAGTTACTCATTCGAGTATTTCTCCAGAGATTATACAATCTGCGATCTTTTGTGTGATTCATCCTTCTGTCACTTGTGTTACGTTTGGCGTCATGCTCTTTGTCATCGTTTACTTATGTTGTGACGTCATTAATAAGATCCTTTTATACATGTCTACGAGTGATGTCATTGCGGTTGGCAGGCTCGCCAATTTTTACCGCGAAGATCGCAGGCGCCTTCATAACTTTTAACCCCATATAAGTTTTTGATGTCTAAGTTAGTTACGTTGAAATATTTGTATGGTAAAAACGTCATCAGCGTGGTTGACCATATGTTCATACGTAATTCATATTCTGGAAATTGCTTGAATTTTTAGGTAAGGTTACTTTAACGTTTATTCAAGGTATATTATATAGAATAAGGGTGGCAATCGAGCACACAGTCCATCTGACGGTTAGTGGATGCCGTCACCCATACAGCTACATTTATCATCGATTAGGAATCAAAATGTAGATGCGTTGTCACCCCTGAGGATTAAGATGGTTGCGAAAAATATTAAAAACTAGCGCTTGATTTATATTTTAGGTTTTTAAGCCAATTAATGTTACGTGATCAATCTGGTAAAATATCCTGCTATGTTGATAATGAGACCACTAATAAATCAGACACGAATTTATAACTTCAAAGAAAAAACGTGTACAACTATAATAGTTTGAGGGGTTATAGTAACAGTAAAGGTCTACGAAATATACCGACAAGAGGTCAACGTATTTGTTGCCTACGTCACACCTACGTTTTAAATCGCTAATTAAACCTACGATGAGGTCGTTTCGATGCGCAGCACGTGCGCGATTGCCCACGCACGACGCGACGCTGCATCATAGGCGCACGGTGTACTTCTCTATATTATTTCCATTTCTGTACTGTTCGTCACACAGGAATCGAGTGGGTTTTTCTAAGTAATGTTTACATGGCGCCATTCTTGTAACTGTCGCAGGTTTTGACTGCAAATTTGATACTTTGTTATCATAAAATCGCTTAGTGTGCGGTGGCCTTGTGTGTAATTTAGTGTTATTGTCTTGAAACTTGTATGATGCAGTAGCTCCGTTTGTTGTAAAAACTTTGTAAGTGAAGAATTATGCGCGACATGCAGTTTTGTATTATTGCGTTGTACTTGTTTTTTGAAAGGTCGAAAATGAATCAAATCTTTCACAAATAATCCCTAAAGAGAAAATTTTAAAGAAATAAATATAATACTAACTTTGGCCTCTCAATGTAGTTACGAAAATTTAATATACATGTACACATGTACACAAACACAAAAATAGTTTTATTACAAATAGTGATGTACATTCTGTAAATGCTACCCAAGTAGCACACAAACTGTATAACAAAGCGCTACAGCAGCCGCTTAGGTGCTACAGTAGTGATAGAGAACTTCTCAATCGCTTCTATGCCTCTGAAAAGGGTCTACTTTATACGGGCTTCAGTGCTACAGTAGAGGTACGATAGCGACATGGTGAGTTTGTAAAGCGATACAAAGATGAGTGAAATTAGATTTTTGGAGCTAAAAGATATAGAGGAAGTTCTTATGCCACTGTAACTCGTAACTAAATCTTAAAGCATCTTAGGTATTTTTGCTTATAGCTTTTATATAAAGGGATATAAGAATCTGTTATATACAGGTTAAAAAAATATAAACTTAGATACACAAGTTAGTTATACTAATTACTCGACTCCAAAGTTAGTAATTCCTTCGTGGGGCAATGTATGCTTTTACAACAAAGTCCCAGAAAATATGCAGGCCTTTTTTATAGCGGTTTCAAATTTTTATTAAGCAAGTATTGTTAAGTAAGGGTTTTTATACTACTAAAGAGTACATGAATTATAATAACTCCTGGGAATGACATGATCGCTACAATGCGGTTTCTAAATGTTTTCATGCTTATTGTATAAAATATTATATTGTAAATTAAAATTATTTAAAAAAAGTCCCCCTGGGTTTCTTGCTGGTACTTCCCAGGACTGGTTTTTTCCGACCCAGTGGTAAAGCTTAAATGACATAATAAGTATTCTTAAAATTTATATTAAATAGAAATAAAAACTTACGCAAGATTAGAGAGATTAAAAATGATTCTATTCTATTCTATTCTAAAAAAATTGGTCATGTATATAAAGGGTTATAGGTTGACAATTTGATGCGACATGGAGGGAATCAATGGATACAAGAGGCTGGCGGCTAAACGAGATTGTGTTTGTAGCGGTCAGTGATAAAACATTTTCGGTAATAAATTGATTCACTATATTTAATTTTTACTTTTACAACAATAAAAATGTATCAAATTATTATATGCCTTCCCCCAGGGAATGTTACAAAGCACGGTCCTGCCATAAAATTCTTGCATCTCTTACCGGGTCATCACTGGCAACACTTACTGGTTGTACACTTAGTTTAAGGTATACGTGACGAGAAGAAGTGTCGTAATCTCCAGAATACTGCCCAGGCGAGTTGCTGGCACAATGCTCAATTACACCTCAAGTCTTAAACTGATCTTGGACAAAACAACACACAGTCCACCTGATGGTAAGTCGATGCTGTGGCCCATAGACATCTACATTTATCCTCGATTAAGAATTAAAATGCAGATAAGTTGTCTCCCCGAGTACTAAGATGGAATGCCTCGTTTCCACTAAAAAGGTGTCTTCTCCACACTTACTATACGAAACACAGTGCTAGTGTGCCTTAAGCTGCTATTTTACGCTGGTATTCTGTGAGAGTGTGGTCGTATCCCGGCCGAGGCGACCCATTTGTGCTACAACTAATATATTCTGTACTTGCAGCGTGGCTCTACCACGTACGTGTAATGTCCATGTCACACCCATGCCGGTAGTCATTAGGCGCACTACGCTTGAGGTTTTAGACGAGTATGGTTACCGTATGTTGACAGGTCCAACTAGGTAAGTCCAACTTTGACCAAGAGGTCAATCGACGGATCCTACTTGGCTGGGCAGAAGAAGAAAAAAATAAATTATCATAGGTAAAATATTGCTACACTATGCTATGAAATGTCATCAATTTAACATTGCAAATGCAATACTATCACGGTATCAAAAATCAATCCACTTGCAATCGATACACTGGCTATTCAACATCCGGTGTTCAAGATGTAATATAAAACCGTCTATTTGATATCAGTTGATAAAATAGTAAATACTGAGCGAGTAAAATTACTGCTCCATTAGAGAACTGCATTGGACTACTATAGAAAAGCTTTCCGTGACACTTTTCATTTTGTATTTAGATCTAGAACGATTTCTATTTGTGCATAAAAGCGAATAGATAGTTTAGGTGACAAGAAACTGATAGGGCTTCTTTTCGAGAGCCGTGGTAGCTCAGATGGTTAACGCTCGCTGTAAATATAACAGGACGCGAGTAACCCTGGTTCCATCCCCGCCGGCACCAATGAAATTGTTAATTGCAATTTTAAGTGCTGATTTACCACGTGCTCGGCGGTGAAGGAAAATATCGTGAGGAAACTGCACTTCTGAGGAATAAGAAAAAATATTTCGAAGACATGTGAAGTTCGCCAACACTGCTGTAACTTTAAGGCTTCTTTTGAGCCTGCGATTCCGATCTGGGTTGGAATTATCCTGTTGTCTAATTCTGCCGCCAAGAGGTAGTATGTATTTGCGCTGCTATATTCCGGTAACTACGGCAAATATCCCTCCTAACTTATGAATAAATGAATGAATGGTATTGACGTACTTATAGAAAAATATGAAATAAGATAGATCTGATGTACTTTATTAAGAATGAGAGTAACGTAAGAGTTTTTGTTTTTAGTGGAGGTGAGCAGAAGTTTATAACACAAATAAAAATAAAACTACTAAGCCAAAGAGCCGCAGTAATAAAATAACTGCATTACTAAACGCACATGTCCTAAAATTAGAAATGTGGCCCGACGTGCGTCGAATGTCGGCAACCTTACGCCGGTTTCGTGAGTGCTCGAAGGACGACTAGGTGGGAGCTACCAAGCGTTATATAAAAATAAATAAAAGCTTTTAATAAACACTTGTGTATAATATGTTATCCGAACATTACAGTTTTTTTTAAACTGAAGTGACAAGCTTCTGTCCATCTGATGGTAAATTGCTACAAGCTAGTGGGTGTCGTTGAGGCTTAATAGATAATAATTATTCCAGTTCTTCTTGAGTTTACCATAGAAAATATTTATCTTTCAAAACCTATTACTACTTATCACTATCACGTTGTCCTACCTGTCTGAAGTCTGTCTGAAGTCTGTCCTACCTGTCTGGTAGAGCCACGCGGCAGCTTTGCTGTCGCACGTATGGGCCGGCTCAAACCGGGGTGGTACCACGACCTCACAGAATACCGGCGTGAAGTGGAAGCTCTGCTTCCGCGTTTCGTCTGGTGAGTGCAGGTGGCCGGAGGCCCAAATCCCCCCCCCCCCCCATCAACATGGTAGCGGAATTAAATGATAGACTACCCCAGGAGGGTACCAGCACCTCTGGAGAATCCCTCGCTGAGCATCCACGACCATGTTTCTCCACTTCTGAGCGTGGGTGCTCAGGCTGCCCCGCGTATTCTGGGGGGGGCAATATTCCGCTCAAGACTAAAACTGCTCGGGGCAAACGGAGCAACAAGACCAAGGCGACCCCTGTCACGCTGTCCGTGAATTTCTGCAATATCAGGGGACTTCACTGTAACCTAAACGCCGTGCACTACCATCTCGAGACGGCGAGGCCGGCTCTGCTCTTTCTGACCGAGACGCAGGTGTCTTCTCCGGCTGATGTCTCGTATCTCTCCTGCCCGGGGTACAAACTAGAACACTCCTTTGTGCCTCGGGCTGGAGTTTGCGTTTACGTCAGCGAGGACATCTGTTCTCGACGCCTTGGCAGACTTGAAGGTTCGGACCTGTCCATCCTTTGGCTACGCGTAGACAGCGACGACCATCCGCGCGTCTACGGGTGCCTCTATAGGTCCCATAGCGGTAATGCCGAAACAGACCGACTCTTCGACCACGTCCAAATGGCTGCAGATTCGTTGCTACAGCAGATCCCCTCCGCAGAGATCGTGATCCTCGGCGACTTTAACGCCCATCACGCCGAATGGCTCGGTTCACGTTTAACCGATCATGCGGGGAGATCTGTTCATGATTTTGCCTTGGTATATGGTCTGACACAACTGGTTACTTCGCCTACGCGGATTCCAGATGTGGAGGATCATGCACCTTCCCTGTTGGACCTTCTGCTGACCTCTCACCCGGACGGATATCAGATTTCCGTCGACGCCCCTTTAGGCTCCTCGGACCATTGTCTGGTCCGGAGTGTGGTGCCACTCACGCTGAAATCGCGGTTGCATTCTGCAGGCTGCCGCCGTGTTTGGCACTATAGGTCAGCCGATTGGTATGGGATGCGGTCTTTTTTTGCATCCTACCCTTGCGGGCGGGTTTGCTTCTCGCCGGATGATCCCAACGTTGTTGCGGATTCTGTCGCTGATGTGGTACTTCAGGGTATGGAACTTTTTATTCCTTCCTCTGTGGTGCCCATTGGAGGCAAATCTCAGCCATGGTTTGGTCGCTCCTGTAAAATAGCATCATGCTATAAGCAGGAGTGCTACCGAGCCTGGGCTGACGCATCAGCGTCCAGGGATGTAAACACCAGCGCTCTAAAAAAGAAGTATAATTCCGCCTCTAGGTCCTTCAAAAGAGTCATTGCCAAGGCAAAGTCAGAGCACATAGGCAGAATTGGCGAGAGACTAGTTCGTCTTCCTTCTGGAACCCGTGCATTCTGGTCTCTCGCCAAGGCTGTCCAGGGGAATTTCTGTCAGCCATCTCTTCCATCTCTGCATAGGGAGGACGACTCACTGGCCCACACCGCAAAGGAGAAAGCCGATCTTCTAGGCTCTTTCTTTGCGTCTAACTCGACTCTCGATGACGGGGGGAGTACGCCGCCGACCATCCCGCGGTGTGAGTGCTCCATGCCGGAAGTGCAGTTCACTCAGCGCTCGGTTCGCAAAGCACTCCTCTCCCTGGATATCTATAAGTCGAGTGGGCCTGATGGAATCCCCCCAATTGTGCTGAGGACGTGTGCTCCAGAGTTGGCACCGGTTTTAACGCGTCTTTTCCGGTACTCCTACTCCCTAGGCGTAGTCCCAAAATCATGGAAGACGGCTTTCGTCCACCCGATCCCTAAAAAAGGCGACCGCTCAGACCCGTCCAACTACCGGCCTATCGCCATCACCTCCTTGTTCTCCAAAACAATGGAGTCCATTGTAAACTGCCAGCTCATGAGGTACCTTGAGGATCACCAGCTGATTAGTGACCGCCAATACGGTTTTCGCCGTGGTAGGTCAGCTGGTGATCTTCTGGTCTACCTAACTCACAGATGGGCGGAGGCAGTAGAGTCCAAGGGGGAGGCATTGGCCGTTAGTTTGGACATTGCGAAGGCCTTCGATCGGGTTTGGCACAAAGCGCTTCTTTCGAAGCTCCCTTCCTATGGGCTTCCCGAGAAACTGTGCGATTGGATCACCAGTTTTCTTGCAGATCGGAGCATCAAGGTCGTTGTAGACGGTGCAAGCTCCGATTGCAAGCTTATTAATGCTGGTGTTCCACAGGGCTGCGTGCTATCGCCAACGCTGTTTCTTCTGCATATCAATGATATGTTGCAAACCCGTAGCATTCATTGTTATGCAGATGACAGCACTGGTGATGCTCTTTACACCGGCCGAGCCAATATTTCTCGGGAAAACGTCTCTGAGTGCCGCGACAAACTTGTGTCTGAAGTCGAGTCTCTGCTGGACAGAGTCTCGGATTGGGGGCGACTAAATCTAGTCCAGTTTAACCCCCAGAAGACACAAGTTTGCGCGTTAACCGCTAAAAAGAACCCCTTTGTCGCATCCCCTCAGTTTCAAGGCACTCCCCTTGTTGCCTCAGCCAGTATCGGAATCCTCGGCGTCGACATATCGAGTGACGTGCAGTTTCGTGGTCACTTGGAAGGGAAGGCCAAATTGGCCTCTAAAAAGCTTGGCGTGCTCAGCAGAGCGGGACAGTATTTCATGCCGGCACACCGCCTGCAACTTTACAAGGCGCAGGTTCGGCCGCTCATGGAATACTGTTCCCATCTCTGGGCTGGGGCTCCCCAGTACCAGCTCCTTCCACTTGACCGCATCCAGCGCAGAGCGGCTCGAATCGTCGACGACCGAGTGCTTTCCGATCGGCTCGATTCACTGGCGCTGCGAAGAGATGTTGCATCTCTTTGCGTATTTTATCGCATCTATCACGGGGAGTGCTGAGGAATTGTTCGGATTAATCCCAGCCGCCAAATTTCGTGAACGCACTACACGGCAAACGTCCCGATACCATCCACACCATCTGGATGCTTGGCGGTCCACCACTGTACGTTTCAAAAGGAATTTTCTTCCGCGTACAACCTCTCTGTGGAATAATTTACCACCGGTGATTTTTCCGGACCGATACGACCTGGGGACCTTCAAGAAAAGAGCTTACTCCTTTCTAAAGGGCCGGCAACGCACCTGCAATTCCCCTGGTGTTGCGGTTGATCATGGGCGGCGGTAGTCACTTAACATCAGGTGAGCCACATGCTCGTTTGCCCCCTCTTCTATAAAAAAAAAAAATTTACTGGTGACTTTGGTGAATGCGGAACTGTAACCACCTTTGAATATCACAACTGGCTTATCCACACCAAACTTTACATAATTTAATGGCGGCTAATTTTTAAATGGGAAAAGGGGAAAAAGTTTATTAATTTGAGTTTCTATTTTACTATTTATATATTATTTAGATAACATTTCATAAGCTTTGTGATATGTATTTTGATCAGTACCACTGTACCATCATTTAAGGTTTAAAAATTAAATTAAATTTTTTGATAGATATTAAAAAAGCTTGGCGTGTTATGACGACATACTTCGAATCCTTTGCAAACCTGCCCTTACACATTGTTAGAGCATGCATATCTAGAACTAGCTTGCAACCAAAACCTTTCACTTATAAAGTTCCTCGTGAATATTGTTGCAAAATCTTTAACAAATATCTAATTTGACAGACATTTAAACAGAGTCTAAGACTCCATACTATGTTATTTGTGAGATTATTTAACCGCTACCTAGGTAAAATACGACAGCATCGGCGTGTTAAAAGGAATGAAATGTTTTTATTTCGCCATTTTTACAATTCTTAGAGTATTTATAGTGATGCACGGGACCAGGGGCATTGTAGAATTAGAAGAGGTTTTATTACTAAAAAGATGATACACTCAGTTCTATTTGTATTTATTTAATGTGGTTGCAGCGGCAGACTCCCGCGCTATTTTGACATTAATTTCCTATTTCCTATAGTCATCGCCCAATGATAATCAGTGGAGGCCTCACTGCCTCAGTCTAGTCAGGTCTAGACCTATTTGTCAGATTATTTAGCTACGTGTCTTCCTTTTAACTCGTACACATTTTTGAAATATGAATAACTTATTTATTTAATATTTTGTTAACACTACTTAATTTTAGATTAGATTGATCAAATTTTGGTGTGCTTTCAAATTTTAATCACTTTTTTGAAATGATGTGAGTGTATGTATAGTTAACAAAAATGTATGTTCGAGTAATTATGACGCATAATTCGTACATACAAAGTTGCTTTTGAGCGACACGTAAGGTAAAAGGAGTTTTAAACACGTCTGATCTTAATATTGATTGCATCTTTGCTTTTTTAAATTCGATCTAAGTGATCATTAAACGCCTTCGATACTTAGTGCCACTTACGTTTTCCTATTGACCTTGATCCAAGGCGTAGGCCCTGATGCCGTAAATTGTGGGGGCATTCGTTCCTCGGAATAACTTAATGGTAGCTTTTATCACACGATATCTTAATCTTTACTCATGTGTCTTATGAGAGTATTGAATACACCGCGGGCAAAAAATACACTACGTAAACCGCGGGCTAATTTTAAATTTCGATACATAAACATTACAAATATAATAAATATGTGCTCTTGCAGTGTTCACGTGACTATTCAATAAAGAGTGTGTAATAATAATACGAGGGGTCGCAAGTGTGGAATGGAAAAAGAAAAAACCTTGTACCTTGTAGAACCTTGACTTTTGCAAAAGTTAATAGAATATGTGTAGTATATTATTTATATATACAAATAACATGATAATGTGTATTGGCGTTAAAATTATAATATATATGTTAGCGATCCGCCCCGACTTCGTATGGGTGATTCTGATTTCTGAATCTCAAAAACAACGCCGTTTAGATTCATTCATTCAACGCAGTTTAGATTCATGATTGGACCGATATCGGGTCCAATCATGAATCTAAACTGTTCTCGAATCAACTTAATCACACACAATTTTTTTTTTTAATTTGATATATAGGACATGTAAAGTTTTTCCGGACCGGCTGATTCATTAGGTCAGTCTCGGCCCATTCCTGTTCCTAGTTTAAAAATGGCTTATATTACCTTATAGGGGATAACATGATAAGTACTGTTAGCTTCATTCATTTTAAAGTTAAACGGCAATCGATAAAATATGATGAAATGAGTAATGTAGCATAATATCAAAATTAGTAATTTTATTTAAATTTAGCAATTTACATTTAAGGAAAAAAATTCAACACAAAATGAATTAACTAATTTTAATTACCTACCTACCTTACTACCTACCTATGTAGAATTTTATGGATGTGCTTTAAATTTTAGTTGTTTTGTTGGTGGTATTGGGTTAGGTTTTCGCCGCGTGGGAGCAAACAGCAATGCGTGTTTTATTCTCAAATAGAAGTCAGCTTTCATCTACTGTTCACAATCATCATTACAGCCCTTCACAAGTCCACTGCTGAACATAAGCCTCCCCCAAGGTATGCCACAAAGCACGGTCGTGAACCACCTGCATCCATCGACTTCCTGCATGTCTTACCAGGTCGTTACTCCATCTAGTGGGGGGTCGCCCTACACTTTGCCTACCGGTACGAGGCTGCCACTCGAGAACCTTTTTTCCCCAACGGTTGTCGGTTCTTCTAGCTATATGGCCGGCCCATTGCAACTTCAGCTTACTAACTGAACTGTTCACTATACTCTCGAAAAATTTCTAACGACGTTGTCGGAACGATTGGGTCGAAGGAGTGACACAAAATGTTTAATTATGATCAGTAAGGCAGTGCGAAATCCAACAAGCTTAAGATTTTTAGGTAACCTATATGGTGGTGATGGTAAACTATGGATGGATGAGTGCAGTCCCATTATTTATTATTATTATTTTTGGGGTATCTATATGGTTTTCTCATCTGGTTGGGTTCCATAATTATATTATTTTATTACGTTTTCTTTTTTCTTTCACAAGATTTTGCAAAATCTTGGTTTTTAAGATATGTTCACGGGCCTAAGCCAAGTGTGCATCCATTTGGGAATCAAAATCCAAGGTGTCTTCTTGTATTATTATTATTAATACTAAATTTTAAGTTACAGGGATGTTAATAGCATTTAAAGATATAAATGTAATTTTACATAAATAAAGTATATTGAGGCAATTAAATTTATTCGAATATATTATGTACACCATATGCCATACATAATCATAATATTTGGTGTAACGGATATACCTAGGTTTAGATATAATATATAATATTTGATATTAGTTTGAAATGAATGCGTAAAGTTAGGGTGTGGCAGCTAGCTGAAATAAATGAACGTTCTCCATGTTTACTAAAGTGTACGTTTACTCTATCTTAATATTATCTCACGATATTACATTGAAATGTTGTTCTATAAGATCGTTAATCACCTGATTTCAAGTGGAGTGGATTCTGACATAGATCTTATTTTACTGTAAGTGGAATAACTAAATTCTAGTCAGTACTACAGTTGAACATACTAGTCCAGGAGGAATCGGCGCATAAGTACTGAAAGTTAATTTTTTTTATGCGATTCTCTTCAAAGTGGCATACTGTTGATATAAATGCATGTTGCCATGGGACAACTCGGTGCCATATTGTTTAAACCGAAATTGTTTAAAAATTTGCAAGAAATTCTTTATTTCTGTTTGGAATGTTAAGAGAATCGCATTAAAAAATTAAGGTGCAAATAATACCTATCAAGGTATACACAAACATTACTATATATAGGGTATAAATTTATTTGTGCTTAGGTTAAATATTTTAATATATATATATATATATATATATATATATATATATATATATATATAAATAAGAATTCTGCAATTAATTAACAATAACCTACCTTCTTCCACTTGCAGTTGTGATGATATATACCCTTAACCTTCCATAGATTATAAGAGGGATTCGTGGCGATGACCGTGCGTGAATGTCCGTGTGCGAAATCTACCACTTAGAAATTTTGTAATTAGTCCTAAACTACACATTTAGTTTATTATTTTAATATAAAACCACTAGGAAAGTTAATGTCAAACAACAATTATAATATTTGTAGGCCAAACCAATAATTGTTTCGCGCGGGAATAGAACCCGCGGCTCATAGCGCCGCAGCCAAATGCTTAGCCCGTGCCCCACCGAGCCGCTATACCATTCCTCAACTTAGCACATTTTCGCCAACCACTTGAACCCACTATCAATCTAAATGACATATTTATATCCGGTAACGATGACATCTTCACATTTCGTACTAAAATAAATATTTTTAAGGGGATATAATGTCAAATGGCTTAGCAAGATCCTTCGTTATGCCGAAAACATTGCAGCATTAATTTTGAAATAAATATATGGTAAAGTTGAGGATTAATGTTAATGATTATGTTAGACGAAAACACGATTTCGTAAAATTTTCTCGATAGAAAAAAAATCCATAGTTACCTCCAAAATAAACAATAAACCGCTGTTATTCATAAAATACTTTAAATAAGATCATGAAACTTTGCATACTAACTGAACTAACTATAAAGCAGTGCTTATGTTATTTACTTTTTTTAAAATACCATTATTTTCACTGTAAAAAAGAAATTACCTAAACTATCGGCGTCTTGAGCTTGATTCCTGTCGCCCGTTAGTATCGCTTAGGCTTTTGAAGGGAGAAGTTGTGTCGCTTACGATCAGAATATACATTACGCAACAGTACGACGTAAAATTAAAATGGGAAATAACCGTGATAAAAATAAGAAGCGGCTGGCTTGGCGTTAAGAAACAGGCATAAATATGATAAACCTAATGAAATAAGTGTCTAACGACCTTTCTACTTACAGTATTAGTGATTACAAACATATCGGTACATAGCATACGACGCGCGGGGAAGTGGGGGCGAAATTAGAATTTGAGCTGACTTACTCTATCCTCTTAATAAAACATGACTTTACCCATTAACACATGGGATATGTTTCTGTTTCCACTATGGTAAAGCTCTCAGTAAATTTTTGTGATGTTTTATCGGAAGAACTTTCGTTTGAAGGCCAAACTTCATGTTTACTACATCTGAACTCGTCGTTTCGTTATGTTTATTGTTTGTTTTACTAAAATACTTAAAAATATTTAATATTTTGAGATTCACTCAAATTTCACCAAAAATTGTCGGTTTTTAAGAAAAATAAAAAACTTTCCACGACCAACATTTTCTTTTCTAAATAGTTTCCTTTTTAATACGTTTTGCTAATGTTCAAATACTCCATTTTAAGACGCCGTTAAGTCTAGTACTGTCTCTATCGGTTTAAGTCAAAAAGATTGTGACACTAAAGAATCTACATCTTAAAATATTAGAGTATTCGTAAACAATCTATTATAAAATTGAGTAGCGTTTGAGTATTTGGTCATAAAAGACTTAGTTTAAAGATGGCAAAACGATTAATATTTGAATTACTTTTGTTCACAGTTTGAATTGCAAAATGTATTAGATTAATTTTATTATTCAAGCTATTGTCTCGTGCAATAATTTCGCACGAATAGTAGTCTTTGTTATTGCTTATCCTTTTAGAATAAACTTAAATTGCAAGTTATAACACAATATTGTAAGAACATGCCCTTGGTTTACTGAAATATAATATTTATCTAGGGAAATATAGTAATTATCTATAGAGCATTGAAGAGTTTTGTTTTCCAAAATAGTCTTTAAAAATATCATTTTCAATGATTCTCATTCATGCGCTATAACCATAACACACAGTTGCATTAATTTAAACACTGGTTTATCTACAAGTTATTATTTTTATAATTCGTGTGACGAACGACAATGTCACGCTAAGTATGACTGGAGCAGGCGTGTATAGATCAAGGTCTTGAGAATATTGCTGGGGCACACAATATAAAGTGTGGCAAAATTGCAGGGTATGCTTTTAAATGTGGATGATTGTAAGTCTGTCATTACACTTATGATGGATTTAACGCTATGGATGGAACGAATTTTAAACATATTTGTATTTTAGAGTATACCATCGTTGCGTCCAGTTATTTATTTCGCGGCAGTTGGAAATACTTTGTTTAGATTGAGAAATCCCATTATTAAGGCTTTACGGTTCCATATGCAAACCATAACGTTTATAACGTTAGCTGGGGTGTGTAAGGAGGAATAGCAATGCATCACCGTTTTTATAATTGTACTGCTTGATTGAAGATATAAGAAGCTCTGAAGACTGATTGTTGAAAAACTACCCAAATAACCCAACTCCTGCGGATTGTGGATGATGGTAGGATGATAGGTATTATCATTGCAAGGGAACAACTTCTGCGTTCACCAACGTTGCCACTGCGCCCTCTACTTATTCTGCTGCAGTTATCACTGGCTCACAAGTTACACAGCCTATACTTTTTTATATTTTTGTTCTGATAACTGTGCCTTGACATTTATTACCTTCTTATAACTTTAAACTTAATATTAAAAAATATTCACTACAATAAAGATATTACGTTTCAAATTTATAATCCGCATATAAAGGTTCTATGTCATTGGTATTCTTAATACGTTTGTTGTTATTTAATTTTTAAATTTAATAAAATGTTCAATTAAGAATCAGGAACTTCGGTAAGTACCTAGTGATAGAGAAGGAGTATCATAATATCTTTTGAAAGATCAATTTTACCTAATGTAAAAAAGTGTTAGTAACAATTTATACATTTTATTTTTATTTTTACTTTGCATACAAAGCAGTTAACTCTCAGTGATGTCATAACCTTATGCCATTAAAAGCACTGTCAGTAATAACTGCTGACAAATCTCCCCGCCTACCAGCATGTCTCCAGACGAATTCGTCACCGCAAGCACTCGACACAAACAATTCGTATTTATATAGAGTATAAACTGTTACTAATGTTCTATTTTTGTTCTTTCATATTAAACTTGTAATTTATTTATAAATATATCTTTGATTAATTCAAAGAAAATGTTTGGTCACATTTATAACTATTGCGGCGAAGCTTAATCGGAGGATATATTTAGCGTTAAACGTACAAACCGTCCGTAATTCCTGAACTAGTTGACAAGTGATAACTCCAATAGATTCGTCATAGTGGCGTAGGTATATAGACTGTTTATTTACACTTTATTGTACACCTTAATAAAAGTATAACAAAGGGCGGAATTAATGTCTTTTGGTATTCTCTCCCAGTCAATCCGTCTTATTATAGTTATATCCGTATTATTAGAAAAAGTAGTTTCAATCGGTCTCAGGTTTAAGTTAGCGTCTGTTACAAGAGTTAAGTCCCGTGGAATATATGCGAAATAAAAATTTAAGTATCGAATTTGACAGCAAATGTCGGATTTCGCGAAGTGACCAAAACTTTTCTTTGAACCTGCGTCTATCAATAAACCACGTCTTGTAAAATTACCATATGATTTCAGCTGGAATAAATATGGTGGACATGTACCATCAAAAAATTGCGGCCTAGTAAAATAGTATCGAAAAATATTTATGGCTCTTTAAACTGCGTGTGTATTAGTGAGTATCGTACAAGAAATATATGCTATATCTCATTTGTCAGTTTGTCGTATTCTTTGCCTATTTAATAATAGTTTGTGTTTAGTATTTTAGTGTTTATGGGGTTTTTCTGATCATAACTGATTCTGACTATGCTCATTTACGGGGGATACGTCATAGCACTGTAAATACACATAAGACTGAGTGTTAATATTTTTAAATTTCTACCTGCAAAGTCCAAAGTTCGAATTGTTAATTTGAGAATAGTTGTGAATTATTCAGATATTGATTGTAATTGGAATTTAAACACGAGAATCATCTTGTAATTTAAACACTTGAATAAGCTATTTGTTAAGTCGGATCATATTAAAAGAACACGATTGTTAGTCTTTTTTATGCATTTGATGGTATGAATGGAGACAAAACTAGTAGTTTGTTAGTTAAAACAGGACGTTTATGTGTATTTTGGTGATAGCGGGACACAACATAAAAGCAGGACAGTCCCGCCCAAAGCGGGATGTAGGCTCGCTTTATATTTTAAACTACAAAAAGTTATTAACATGTAAAGTTTTAAAGCATTCGTATGAAAGACAAGATTAAAATTTATTCAAAGAACATAGCCTACATTTCAATTATATTATATAATAATATAAAACCATTATTTTCGAGCTCTGATAAACGCTAAATCTACCAACGATTTTCATCGTCATATTTAAGTATTGTAATGTCTCCAATTATATACCTTTCATCTTAAAAATTTCTTTCAAGAAACCACTATCCAAAAAGTAACCCATTACGCGTACTCCATTGAAAGTACAACCACAATGCAACACGTTTTGTTTTTACGCAGGTGGTACGATTATACAATCAGCTGCTTACGATAACCGCGTAATTAAACTGAGCACAACCATTTTTAACTGAAGGATTTGTTATGCAGTTAAATCATAACTAACCTTTGTTCCATATTATGACATGCAAACTCAGTTTATTGCATGCAAATGAACGATAAATTGAATGATATAACCGTAAATAGCTTGTTACTATCGTATATAACTACCTGTATTTTGTACCAGTGTCAATGTCATTTTATCTAAATGGTTCATTTCCACGGATGTTTATTCTTGTGGAATTTATGTTTGTAAACTGCCCCCACGATACAGGAGAAAATCCTAGTGTGGAGGTTACGTTGTTTAAAAAAATTCATTGCAGCCTATAAAGGTCCACTGATGAATATAGACTAGCAGTTTTTTATTACTTTAGTTGTTATCAGGATGGTACTGCTGCCTATCACCGTTTTCCTGTTCGCAGTTTCCTTTTGTCGCCTTTGTCAACCACGAAACGATATGGGGTTAGTGGATATTCGTACACCGCCACTGCACAGTTACAGATGAGAATATTGTTTGTGCACGAATATTATAAAGCTGAACTAAAAAGTTAATTTACCCCATATATGCATCCCACTGCCGGGCACAGACCTTTTATTCAGAGAGACACAAGCCTTCTCGTCGCCTAGCGTCTTTTCTGAGGGGACTACGGAGCAATTAGTAAGCTGCTACGGTGCGTGCGTGTTGGTGAACTTCAGAGTTCCTCGAAAGGTGTTATTTTTCGTGCATGCAGGTTTCCTTACTTTTATTTTCTTTATTTTCCTTTGCTGCCGAGCACTCCTGAAACCGATCTCTGGTTACTCGGTTACTATGAAATTTACGAAGCGCTGCATTCCCTGCGTTACTACAGCCCTTATTTATTTATTTATTTATTTGCTTCTTAGTATGTATGTTACATGATATACTGTTAAATACTATGCATACACACTAAGTCTCTAAAGGAGACATGCAAATTTATTTATTCTTAGAAATTATATTTATACAAAATTAACACATCAAAATCAATCATTATTCAATCATTAAATTAGCAACAACAAACAATCCATCCAATTATATTCTAAAGATATCAAAAGTACAACTAAAAAAAAATTAATTAACAAATAAAGTAAATTAAATTAAACAATATTATATACCATGTCAGTTAATAACAAAAAAAATGTCAAATATGAGCTATAGTCCTATAAAAGTTTTCATCAGTAGTTTAAAAGCTCGTTTACGGAGTAAAATGTTTTTTGAAGAAGCCACTGGTATAATTTTTTTTGAAATGTTTTTACAGGAAGATCTTTGATTATGTTCGGTATTTTATTATATATTGTTTTACCCATCCAGTAACAATTTTTACTAAAGCGTTTACTTTTCGGTATTTCGCTAATTACTATCCGATCTGGGTATCTCGTGTTCATGGATACCACTTCTTTGTTAAGTTTATAAAAACTTTTCCCGTGTTGTTTTACAAATTTAGCAACTTCTAATATATACAAACAAGGCACGGGTAAGATTCCCAGTGTCTTAAATAGAGGTCGACATGAAACATCTGGGCCCACACCATGAATGGCACGAACACATTTTTTTTGTGCAATAAAAACTTTATTAATCTCTGCACTGTTGCCCCAAATTATAATTCCGTAGCGGATAATCGACTCAATATATGCAAAATAAGTCATAATTGCAGTTTGTTTTGTTGCCACTTTTGTTAGTCTATAAAGCGCATATGTGAACCTGTTTATTTTATTACATATTTTACAAACTTGTTCTTTCCACTTTAATTCTTTGTCAATAATTCTACCTAGGAATGTCATATTAGTTGCACTACAAAGAGTTTGTCCATTATAATTAATATTTATTAAATTATTATTTATATTATTGAAATTTATATATTGAGTTTTACTTAAGTTTATTGTTAAATTATTATTACTTAGCCATTTAGTTACGTCAAATATTGTTTGATTAATGTCAAAATTATGTTTTGTTAGTGACATATTTTTATTTGTTGTGACTATTACTGCGACGTCATCTGCGAATAAAATACATCTATATTTAGTAATTTCAGGTAAGTCGTTTAAATATATCAAAAATAAAAGTGGACCTAGTACACTACCCTGAGGTACCCCAAACGCATTTTTTCTAAATTTGACTTACATGTCTATTGTCAAGTTTTAGCACCTCAACACATTGATGCCTGTTTTGTATGAATGACTTAATCCAGTGATATGCTTGGCCTCTAATTCCGTTTTGATCTAATTTGAACAAAAGCTGATCGTGTGATACGAAGTCAAAAGCTTTTGACATGTCAAAGAAGATGGCCGTAGTAAATAGTCCGTCATTAGTATTTTGTAAAATATTTTTTATTAAATTAAAAGCGGCCAGTGTCGTGGATTTTGATTTTTGAAATCCATACTGAGTTGGATTTATTCTATTAAACTTATTTAGGAAAGTCATGACCTTCTTGTGCATGACCTTTTCAAAAATTTTTGATAATATAGGTACCAATGTCACTGGACGGTAATTTTCCATTAGTGTTTTTTCTTCTTTTTTATATAATGGTTTTACAATAGACGTTTTTAATTTTTCTGGAAAGGTGCCAGATTCCATTGATAAATTAACTAAATAGGCTAATACTTTACTAATTTGATTTTTGCACGCTTTGATAACATTTGTACATATGCCATCATAACCTTCTGAATTTGTATTATTTAATGTCATTATAATTTTACTTATATCATATTCATCGACCGGTGTTAAATAAATTGAATTTTGAAGTCTATTTTTTGTATTACTGTATATAATTTTATTATTTATTTTATTTGTCAAATTAATATAGTAATTATTAAAGGCTTCAGCTATTTTCATAGGTTTAGTTATTATAAAGTTATTGTGTTTAATTAAGTCAATGTGTTTATCTGCTGCTATATGCCCTAGTTCATTCTTAATAATTTTCCAAGTTGATTTTACAATATTTTTACTATTGAGTATAAACTTATTATTACTATGTTTTTTTGCGTAATTGATGCATCTTCTTAGAAGCCTTGTGCAATTGTTATATGCAACTTTATTCTGATTTGTTTTATTAATGTAATATTTGTAACGTAATATTTTTTTCGTAGAACAACTTTTTTTAATACCTTTTGATATCCATTTTATATGTGGTCTAATGTTAGATTTAATTTTTATTAACGGAAAGCAAAGTTTATAAAACAGTTGAAACAGTTCATAAAATTTATTGAAAGCTAGATCTAGGTCAGTTTCCAAAAACACTTCAGAAAACGATAAACTTTCTAAATAAGACTGAAACTTGTTAATGTTTTCTTGAGAATAACTTCTTTTGAAAGAGAAAACAATTTTTGGTAGGACCTTCTTTTTTGCTTACGGTAAACCTTAACATTTGAGCAGTTTCGTGATCCGATAACGAAAGTGGAAGAATTTTCGCAGTGGCATTTGGTATGTTACTAATAACGTGATCAATACAGGACTGTCCTCTAGTAGGTCTTGTAATATGCAGATGAAAATTAAATGTTTTAATAATATCTGTAAATGTAGTCGTAACATTATCATTTACTAGTGTATTAATGTTTATATCTCCGGCTATTACAATCTTTTTTTTTTTGAATATTTATAATTACATTTATACAACAACAATTCAAGTTTTTGAAAAAAACAATCACAATGTCGTTTTATTTTAGTCGGTGTTCGATATAAACATATAATTAATATATTGCTATGGGGGATTAACACAGAACAACATTCAAAATGGAACGAGACAGCCAAGTCATCAAAACAAGTTATCTTTTTAAAAGGCATTCCTCTTTTAACCATAATACAAGATCCACCTCGTTTTTTGTTCCGTGAAAAATACGACGCTATTTCATAGTTTTTAATTATCATATTCTTTTCTTCTCCAGATTTTACAAAAGTTTCCGTAAAACAAAGGACATCTGGATTTATTTGATCCTTAAGCTCTGAAAGTGTAATTTCGATTATTTCCTTTTTAGACAACAGACCTTGAATATTTTGATGCAATATATTAAAGCCGTTGGCAGACTTAGGAACGAAAAAAAGTTGCATTATTTAGCGTGGGCGTCGATGTAGTTTGTAACATTTTATTCTTATTGGGAAAATAATAGGGTATAGTTCCTTTTTTTAGCGGCCTTCATATTATTAGAGCATATTAAGCTCGATTGCAATGTATGTGTTGTCTTGTCAATATGTGTTACGTTTGCTGCCTTGAAATAATAAGGGATAGTGCCTTTTTTCTTAGGCAATTCACGTTGTGATATTTTCTGTGCATCATTAGCGTTTTTTTGTAATAGTTTTATGTGTCGCATTGTATTTTTAAATGTAAGAAACTGTAGATTATATTCATTTATATCTATATTAAAGTTGATTTTTTTGCAAATATAATTTAAATAGAATTTCATATTTACATTACGATATTTCATATATATAAAAGTACAATTTTTTAAATATTTAGACCATAAATAAAATTTATTATTTAATTTATATACATTAAGATATGGATTATAATTAACGGGCATAATATAAACAGTGACTTTCTTCAAAATGTTGAGAATGGAACAAAAATTAAAATGTAATAATTCAGGATTTTTATCATTACCCCCTACACCCAATACAACAATATCATTATCGGATAAATTATTAACCATATTAGTACAATAGTGTAGAATTTCACTACTAGTTGCATTGCTCATTATATATGCCGAGGGATTGTATTTATCATTCCATTTTCCAAGTCTTGTTTTAATTAAAGCTGCCGATAGGCCCAGCAATTGCTCATCACCTATTATGTATATAGATTGACTTCGCTGCAAATTTTTAGTACCTTCTTTTTTGTTTGTATCTGACGTATCACTACGAGAATTATTACACATTACTAATTCATTAAATCTTGGTAGTGAATTTTCTCTATAAAGATTGCTATTGTCTTTACTAGATGGCGTTGTTTGATATTTACATTGTTCTTGTTGTTTAGTAGGGCTTTTCGTTTCAATTAAAGAGAAATCCAATTTACTTTTATTTATATTCTTCTTTTTTTTACATGTGGAGCTCTTTGGAATTAAATTTTTTAGGTGAGGAGTGGGCTTGCATAATTGGTTTAGTTTATTAATTTTTAATTCATATTCCGAAATTTTATTTTTTAGGGTAAAATTTTCTGATAAAATATTCTCAATTTCATTTTCTGCTATTTCTAATTTCTCTGTAAGATAACCTATTTTCTTCTCTAATTCTTCTATCTTTTCCGGGTTAACAGAACCTAGTTCTGGGCAACTTCTATTTAATTCACACGTTTCTAGTAGTGACGAATACTCGGGCTCTTGCTCGTCCGATGACAGAGAGTCGAAAGAATTCTTCACAGGTATATTAATCCGATATTTATTTCTGATTGTTATGTTATTTGATGGTGTACGTGTTGTTCTTTCTTCATAACATTCTTTACATTTCCACTTATTTTTAGTATCAACCGTCATTAAATAAAATCTTTTATTTGAAACATTTGTACAATCCAAATGGAAATGCTCCTTACAGCTAGAACAGGTTAAGTATTGTTTGTCTGATATAACAATTTTACATTTAAAACATACATTCATTTTGCGTATTTCTGGTTTTATCTTTCAAGATTAATATAATTTGTACATATTACTTTAATGCCACTCTATAAATAAGCGTCCTCTGTTGGCCAAACGGCTGATAACGTTTGTGATAATCGAATAAACATAAGCGTAGTTTTAACATTTGCCATAAGATGGAACTATTTTTTTAATTTTTTTTTTATTTTTTTTTTATTTTCAATAATTATCATAATACTATAATAAACACCCAAGTATCTTGAAATTTGAGTTAGTATAAAAGAATAATCGTTCTTTAGTTACAGTGATTGTTTGTTTTGTCCATTAAAGAAATAATAATTAAATATTTTTTGAATGAACTATGTAACGGTCTTTTATATTTTTGAAATTATAAGCTCAATTAATGGTTACTTTCCTGCAAATTCTTATATTATCCACTTAGTTTTTTTGATAAAAAACAGTTTTCGTTCACTTTATCACACATTTTTATATTTCTTTTGTTATTAAACACTTCAACGTTAGTTCCATACAAAATTTAAATTAACAATGTTCACACTTAACACTTCAACTGGATAAAGTTTGTAGTCTTTAGTTACATGATTATGAACTCACTTATCTAAGAAATAACAAAAATTGTTTACATTTAATATTTTTTAAAACTTATAATTTACGGAGCCTATGTTGACGTGACAAGTGCAAGTACCCACTTTTTGAGTTATAATCAAAAAGTTAAAGTTATAATCAAATAAACCTTATTATTGTTATATTATTAGCCCTTATTATTGTTATATTATTAGCCCTTATCATTGTTATATATGACTGATTCGTTGGTCTAATAGTTGTAAACGCGACTGCTAATCATGAGGTCTGGGTTCGAATCCTTGGTCCGACCAAAAAAAACGTGTATCAGTTATTGAGTTTTCCGTGAAGAAATTCTCAGTATCAGCCCGAAATCAGGAAGTTGGCACTATCTTACCCCCGTGCCTCGCAAAGCACGTAAAGCCGTTGGCCCCATCGGGCTTTCGCGTACACTTGGGTAATTCTGCCCTGCACCGACCGAAATTCAGTCTGGAGGACATTATTATTGTATTATTGTGTAAAGAAAAACATGTGCACACTTATGAACTTATAAACTTAAATTCAGCCTATCCGTTTTTCTACATTGGTTTCATTTTGGATTTATAAAACTAGGAGAGCCAATCTTGGACCAAATCTAAATCATTACGAAATGTATTCAATTTAAGAAGATCTATGTTTTCGGTGAACGTAAGGGTACATTTTAACAACACCTCAGATTCTCTGTCGTCAAGGCTAGGGCGACTGACCAACCGCATTAGCTATGTTGGCTTCGCACAATCATTAACGCTTATAAACAACTACAATAAAAACGAAAGAAAACAATGTTATTAACGTTGAGATATGTCATTCCCATTGATTTTTATAGCTTTTAATTAGCGTTAACGATTGTAGAAAGTCAAATTGGCTAGCCCCGCTGGTGTATCTACGTCTCGGTTCGTTTACGCTTATGGTGCGACGGCATTGTAGTCACATTAAGTATTGTGTTTTTCTTTTTGTAGTTACATCACTTTTGTCACCATTTGTCGACGTAACTGATGACCAATTTATGTAAGAATTTGCAAGACAAACGCAATGCGAGTAAAATTTAATCTGACGTTAATTCATTAAACAAATTTGACGTTACTTCGTTTTATGAGTCATTCAAACAAATGATCAGGTGTATTTTAATTCATGTTGTCACTCATTTTAATAAGAATATCGTCTTTATGTAATGCTAACTGAAAGTATCACGTTGTTTTGAAATTGTTACGAGTGAAGCTTGTCACATTCATCGTGTTTGATGGCCAACTTCGTACTGCCGTGATTTTGTTGATAAGCGCGCGTAACTTCCATTGTCTGTCAAAATGTTACTACTTCCACTAAAGAAGCATAACATCAAATAAAGTAAAGGGTTCATCATCAAATTCAGCCCCATGGTTATCAGATTATTGTATTGTCATCGAAGTTGCAAAAAAATACGCCAAATTTCAGCTCAATCGGGTGTCAGAAAGCGCTTCGAAAATTGATCTCCTATTTTAATGTAAATTTATTCACTAAAAACTTGTAAAAAAATTAAATAGGCTACTTCTTACAAAAAATGATTATTTTAAAAATTTTGTCTAACTTTGTTTTTGTTTGTCTGTGTGTTCCGGCTAATATCCGAAGTGGCTGGACCGTTTCTGACGGGAATTTCACTCGCAGATAGCTGATAAAATAATAAGGAGTAACTTACCTTAGCTATTTTATGTCAGAAAAATAATTAAGGGACCGCGTCGAAAAATTAAAACTCATAAAATCTAGTAGTAATAAATTTCACGCGGATGAAGTCCGGGTAACAGCTAGTTTATTATACATTCCGACCACATTTTTTAGTTTGTTCACATAATATACGGTATAGGCATTCAAGTACAAATAAAACCATTGAGACATACTGAAACGGGAAGTAGATAGGCATGTTGATTCTTTATCAGCTCGCAAAAGTCCACTGCAGACATGGTTTTCCCAAATCGCCACGCTTTGTAGGTGGATTGGCGATCCAGTTACAGACGTCTCTCTCTTTGACGTTGTTCTCCGTTTTATTGGGATATATATATATGCGGGTCTTCTCTGGTATTATCGAGATAGTTATACCGCCATCTATCGGTAGCTATAAGATTTTCTAGCGTTTCCTACAGTTCCCTCTTACAATACCATAGGACGAAATGAGGGGCTGTATATACCTTTTGTTTTTGTATATCATTGTATGATTTTTAATATAATCGTTTAGGTACCTATAACTAACTACGTTTTAATGTGCTGATATTGTTTTTAAGCAGGTACAGATGTTAAAATGTCGCAACACTGGCCTTAATGTATTGCAGATTAACCGATCTGAACAATTGGGAAGCGCCGACAATTAATTAAAACCTCAGTTGGTGCCAATTATGACATTGCGCTTTAGTGCGGTTAGAGATTATAATGTAAGTCATCAATTTCGAGATAAAGGCGCTCACCGCACTTCCGAATGTGGTTTTGTTGTGTAAGTTTATCGTATCTAGTGCACGAGCATCGTTGAGATTTGTTTTACATTGGTTTTATTTCCGTTCGTAGATAATAAATGCGTATCGATAACTATACTCTACTCTTTGTGTAAACGATGAACACAAAGTAGCAGAAAGTGATTGTATCTGGTTTCTCCATTAATTTGCCGAGAATATCCAGGAATCCAGGATTTAATTAATATTCTTGGATATTTTATTGGACTATAATTGGTCTAAAATAACTTAAAAGCGGTTTTGTACTGTCTAAGTATCCCGAAACATTACTATATTTATTTACTTTGTTTATATACTTTTCGATATGGTGTAGGGTCATGCTGCAGCTACATTCGCATCATAGTTGTAGCACGAATGGGTCGGCTTGACCGGGAAAAGACCACGCTCTCACAGAATACCAGGGTAAAATAGCAGCTTAACGCTGCTGTATTTCGTATGGTGAGTGTAGAGAACCAGAGACCCTTTTTACTGGAAACGAGGCATTCGATCTTAGTCATTATGTTTGATAACAGATCTGCATTTTGATTCGTAATCGAGGATAGATGTAGATGTCTATGGACCACAGTATCCACTTACCATCACGTGGACTGTGTGCTCGTTTGTCACTCCTTATCCTGTATAAAAATAATTTGTGTACATAATATATTATATTTGTCATAATGGTTAAAATATGTATTAATAAAACAATACGTTGTGTAATATCCGTTTTTCGTTTACTGTAAACTATTATTTTAAAATAAAATAAAAATTGATATTAAAACAGTTATCATGGACATGAGCCGTGGCAGTTCAGACATACCAGCATAAAAAATATCAGCTTCATGCTGGTGTACTTCGTTTAGTGAGTGTAGAGAACCGGAGACACATTTTATTGGAAACGAGGCATTCCATCTTAGTCCTCAAAAACGTGACAACGCATCTGCATTTTGACTGTTTGCTCGCTTGATACTCTTATTCTATACGAAAATGGATGCTAAATGATCGCCACAGTATGAAATTATTAATTCACATTCAAGTCTGATTTGCTGACCAGGTGCTTAGCATTGAAGTAATACCTACACATAAATGCAGCGCAGCGGTCTAATTGATCAATAACTCTCTTAGAAAATTAATAAGACGAGACCTTCGCCCAGCGCTGGAGGATGTTTTGCTTGTAGGCTGTCTTGTGATTACTCATGTAATAAGTTACTATTAATATAAATACATATTACGCACATGTACATGATGATATAAAAATATTTTCATAAGTTCAGAATACCTGTTTAAACAAGCTTAATGGTACATATATATTGTTGTGTCAGGTGGGCGAGATATTTCCAAACAGTCTAAATAGAAACCTGACGAAGTGCACGAGAAACTCGATCCAGTTGTCCGGTTTCAGAACGAATCCGGTCTATTTCTTGCGTCACACGCTAAGGGCTCTAAAAGCTTATTGTCCAACAGTTTTGCCGGCTGTCATAATGTCGAATTGCTCTGTAGATTGTAATGTTTGGCTAGCCAATGTTTTCTGTTTCTTTTATCACTTTTACATTTGTCTTTCAGTATGTAATATGCAGTACTCCCCAGCAGTAGGTCGTATATAGGCTGTAACTAACTATGTAGTGAGGAAATCTCGGGAGAGTAAAGTAAAAAACAATCTAAGTAAATTGGTGATCTAGGAAAATTGTTAATTTTTAACTACATATAGCTAATGAAACGTTATAGATCACTTAATTTTTTTTCTAAAACTTATCCGGGCCTGGGAGACATCCTACGAATAAAACTTTCTCAGCAGGAATAATCTGGAATAATTAAACACAGAAGTTTGTGCTGCGATTGCGTGCTTGTCACCTAGCTATATGGACAAAAACGTTAATTACTTTAAAATGTTTTAAAAGGTTTAATACGGGGATTATTTATATATTAATAATTACGGCTATAATTTAGTTTGATTGCCACATATAAAATTACATTTATAATTTAATACAGTTTTAATAAACCTAAGGTTGTGTAGTCGTAAACTAAAACACTATAATTAAAATATATACATATATGATAAAAGAACATAGACTGATGATAAGAGATATCAGGTTAGGTTTTACCATGTCATGTTGTCATTGTGTTTTAATGTCTGCAGCGTATGGAAAATTCATATGAGTAACCTCGGTATTATTTACTCGAGCGTGTAACGTTTCTTCACCTTGGTGAAGCATGAAACACGTAGTGAAATATGAATTGTTTGATGTTTGATTTTTAATTTATTTATAATTTATAACTTTTCCTTATAACCCGTTTACGTAGGTACGTTCCGTGAACCAATGTTCGCATTATTTTTTATTCATGTAAGTTATTTAAAAAAAAAAGAGCTTCCTAAGAGCACTGTTGCTTATAATTGTTTAATTACCGGTAACCTGATGGTAAGTGGATACTGTGGATGTGTGTACCTATCCTCGATTGAGAATAAAAACGCGTTGTCACCCTTGACGACTAAAATAAAATGCTTCGTTTCCAGTAAAAAGTGTTTCCGGTTCTCTACACTCACCACATGAAACACAATAGCGTTAAGCTGCTATTTTACGCTGGTATTCTGTGAGAGCGTGGGACATCCCAGGTCGAGCCGACCCATTCATGCTATAAATATATTATAACTGCAGTGTGGCTCTACCTCGTATAACGAAAAACAGTCCCTACAATTCGATTACGTCTATAGGCACTTTAGTAGCGTCTTTTCTGCTCTGTTACTCTCTTAGAATTAATGGGAAACTTCAGCCCTGGTTCTTCCTCTTTTCTACTCTTAAAAAGGTAATAGTCGTGATTGTGATGTCGTGTAAGAATTTCGTGCCATTCTTCTCTTGTATTGTATCTTGTATGTTAATACACGTTAAGTGTTAACTACCGCGCAGAATGAAGTTGATATAATACCTTATTGGATTGGTAGTATATATCAGTTACAGATTAATGATTTTGATGCGCATTTGACTTTGCTTGCTCTCGCTTCGATTTGCATCGCATTTGCAATGTGCACCTTCCCTTGGAACTCGTTTAAATTTTTTTTCATTACACACAAACCAGTACTGATAATAATGCATTTATGAAGCCTATTAATCATTACTAATACATTCTTGTAATTGAAGAAGCGTCGTCAAAACGAATCAAGTACCCACTTATTTATTCAGTTGTAATAATTGTGTTGAAAGTGGTCACAATTCGTTTTATTTGAAAGTGGGAATAAAAGAAAAAAAAAAGAAAAGTGGATAACTTAAATCAAAAAACTTAAAGTAAGCTTAATTGCCTTAAGGCCAATTTGCAACATTGGGTTTGATCGTATATAAGCTCTTACTTAACTTTCTTACTTCAGTGTAGTCTTTATTTTTTTTTAATTTTAACAGTAATATAACTCATAAAAGTTCTCAGTTGCGGTGGTCGCATTTTGCTAATCTGAAAATGTCCAAATTTTATCATATTCATCGCGCTTTCTGACTCAATTTCATTTGCAGTAAATATTGAAAATAATATTCGTTTATTTTTAATTAGCTGTACTGGGATAGGAGGCGGCAAGCCTACCACGTGTCTTTAATTTATACATTACATTGTATAAAATATTTATTTAATTAGAAAACTTGATCATGAAATTTGATCCAGGTCGGGATCTTGTACTATAAATAATAATTAAAATGAATTATGTTGCAAATTTACGTGAATATTCTTTCTGGGACTTTTCACGTTAACAGGGTATCTAAACTATAAGCCATGCATTCTGCGGTTACCTTATAAGGAAGCGCGGGCGTGAAGAGCTGGTATGCGCAATCAGGAATGTGATAACATGATCACTTGCCGTGTTCCCATACAACGAATAATTCGTGAAGTGATATCAGTGTTGAGAAATGTAAAGGCCAATTTTGGACATTTTAATTACAAGATTGCCCGACCTCTAGCGACCCCTGTCGGGGCATTGGCTGACGTGCATCACGGTCGCAGTTTCATTAGATTTGCGAAACCCGAGTGAATTAGAGCAGTAATTTGTGTGTGCGACGTGTCCTAGACTTATTTGGTCACAATGCTCTTACGTAAACGCGTTATGCACTGAGACCAAGTTAAAGATGTGTGTATCGATAAGTCATATCGACTAACTTTAAGATCTTTTTTTTTAAAACAGTAAGATGTGATGGTTTATAGAAACATTTTAAAAGTTATTGTGTAGGTGTGTTATTGAATAGGAGTGGCCTATTTAGCACCTTTCCTCGCCTTAATCATTTTATTTTGAATAAGATTTTTTAAGACTAAATTAAAAAAAATTTGTAACGCATCAATGCTTTTCCATGCCATTAGGTTACTGAATATCAAAACCTGCTGCAGGTGTTGATATTCAGTAACCTAATGGCTATGAAATGGAATACGGAGCTTAAAACCTTACCTTTTTCTGCTCCTCGTTCAAATGTGCCATTTGACTTGTAATGTTGGAAAAGTATCAATGAGAAGAGAGACGTGCTACTCTTGTTATGACTTTAATTAGTCTATTCTTATTATTATTATTTTAAAGAATATTAACAATGCTATAAACATTACTAATATTCCCCCTAACCACTCGTGGTAAGCTTAAATTGCTTGTGTTACGAGTGGTTCACGCCAGTAGTTGAATAGCGGATTCGAAACCACGATCTTTTTGAGTTCGCGGTCCGCGCCCTGCCATTAGGCTACTGTCGCTTAATTCTATAATTTCTTTAATTCTATACTTAACACAAATATATATAGTTGTAGGGGCTACACTATACTACAGTCCACTGTCGCGAACCATTCCTAGGATAAGCATTTTAAAATTGGAGAGGTTCATTTGAATACTGTTGTATTTGTTGCTACTTCTTAATCTGTAGAAATTTTATATAAAACCTAGCAAAAATTATCGTATCTTTAAAATTTCTTCATTCCTTTCAATGTTATAGTGAAAGTTGCAAAGGAAGTTATGAATATTTCACGTTTTTTTTTCCTACTGAAACCTACGGTTGCTTTTGGGTAAAATTACGTAATTATCTCCGAATAATAATTTGATAACATAGCTATTGCTATAAAAAGTTATTTTTAAAAAATATCAGAAGGAAAAACATACCTTTTACATACTTAAAAATGTGTTCGATAACTCTTTGACATCACTACTATACAATGCGACATTTTATTCTTTTGACTTAACCCACTGCGTTTCGTTCAAGGTTTCGTATTTGTAATTACTTCATTTCTCTTTTTATTAGATTTACGTTTCATACGTGATTCTTTCTACATGGTCGGTATTAAAAACATTCATGAGGAAAGAGCTAGACATCACGTATGGAGTACACTCGACGGTTGGTTGAGTCAAGTTTACAAATTATCATTTTAATCCGATGAATATGCACATTCGTATTATCGTACTCATGCCTTGAGTGGCCGGTCAGCTTAAGTAAATCCTCCACCTTCAAGTTTCCCAGTACGTAGCGTTGGCGTCAGCTCCTAAGTGTCAAATAATTTCAGGAAGGTGTCGGTGACCTAACATGGCGATTTTTACTAAAAAAACAATTACCTACCTCTAGGATTTATTTCTGTATCGTTCAACCGTTTTAGATACCAACATTACACATGAACGAATATCCAGATATAGAACAATTTATAGGCCACACAAACACTTGCTCTGTGCAGGAGTGGAACTTTTTTTATAGGAGAGGGGGCAACCGAGCATACGGCTCATTTGGTCTTAAGTGACTACACCACTGCAACGCCAGGAGAATTTGCAAGTGCGTTGCGACCTTTTAGAAAGGAGTAAGCTCTTTTCTTGAGGGTCCCTAGAACTCGCATTCCCGCAATCAAACGTGGGGCCGCGCTAACGAGATGTCAGTTTTTCCATTGAATATGGTAAAATTGTTAAAATTTATTTGATAAATTCTCCACATTGTCTTTATATATTATTATTTGTTACCTGTTTTTACTATTTACGTGGTAGAGCCAAGCTGCAGCTGTATTATAGTTGTAGCATGAATGGGTCTTCTTGACCCGGACAGGACCACGCTCTCACAGAATACCAGCGTAAAATAGCAGCGTAATGCTGTGTTTCGTATGGTGAGTGTAGAGAACTGGAGACAATTTTTATTGGAATCGAGGCATTGCATCTTAGTCAGCAGGGGTTACAGCGCATCTGCATTTTTATTCTTAATTGAGGATAATGTAGATGTCTATGGGCCACAGCATCCACTTACCATCAGGTGGACTGCTTGCTCGTTTGTCACCCAATGCTATAAAAGAACCCTTTAACATTTCGTAAGGAATTATGATCACTTGAGTTTTATTACAAGAAATTAGTCCACCATATACAAATTTCAACTTTTGTATTATTTTATCATTATTACATCATTTTTTACATACATAAAATGTGTTACAGTTTTGGGTGTTCAGACAAATCCGAAGAAACCCGAATAGAAGGCTGTCCTAATCATAAGCTGGTGGTAGTTCACATAGAAATCGATATTGTTATTTATAAATGCCAGCTAGGCCAAGCCCAACCGCTTTGGAAAGGTGATCTAAATCTGTCCGCAAGCAAACAGATAATAAATATGAAGTACCGGATGTAGAGCAGGTTGAATTGTATCTGTTTTATTTGAAGAAAGGGCTTTTTAGGATTCCGGGTTTCGTAATATGCCACCACAATGCTCGATCGCAATCTTATATTGGAATTACTTCATTATTTTGTTTACGTGGGAGAGCCACGTTGCGTATATAATATATATATATATATATATATATATATTATGGTTTTAGCGTAAGTGATGCGGTTCGACCTAGGAAAGACCACGCTCTCACAGAATACCAGCGTGAATAATATATGTTGCTGTGTTTCGTATCATAAACTTAAAAAAAACCGGAGACTTAACTGAAAACGAGGCATTCGATATTTTTTTCTTTCTATTTCGAGGACGGTGCATTGTGGCCTTCCTTGAAAGGCTATTATGATGAGGAACTGTAGTACAGTAAACTTAGGCCTAGGAAAGGCTAGGAAATATTGTCATATTATCTTATTGTTTTTTATGTTACAGTCATCGTTACCACCTATAAAAGTCCACTGCTGAACGTAGGCCTCTCCCATAGATTGCCTCATAGGGAATAATCGCTGGTCGGGAACCGCAGTTTTTTTTTTAGTCTTAGATAGACGCTGCTGCATATCTCCTGATTTGTATCCCTCTGTCGCTTCTTACGACACCGCCAATACACGGTCTTTTTATGTACACTGCTATAAATAAGCCTTGTTACCCAATGCTAAGTATTACTTCTAAAGTTTACTACCTACACTCATCACACTTCAAATAATGGTTGGTGAGGGAAGAGCCGTCACCCTTGCGTCGGCGCTGTCATCGCAATTCCATAACGTGCGAACGATGACCCAAGCTTAAATCATGCTATGAAACTTTCCGTACGACTAGGCATTATACATATAAAACTACCGTACTATCACATGTGGATTTAGCTACTACCCGGGTTGAACGTTGAACCCATTGGAAGATATTCCCTTTTTCTTCTAGTAGTCGGTTTTAACATTACTTACTTATCTTCACGCACAATTCCTAACGGGGTAGCCAGAGAGAACAGATCGCCAAGTGTCACGATCCTTACATACCTCTTTCGCTTCTTTCAGGTTCATTAACTTCTTCATACATGCACGTCTAGGTATCCGAGTACTCTTGACCCTCCCCTCTTCGAGCAATTTGCTCACATGGTCTTCGAAAGTTAGTCTCGGTCTACCTCGACACCTTTTAATATTTACTTTCGCTCTATATATTTTCTTCACCATTCGGTCTTCACTCATTCGTTCAACGTGCCCAAACCATTGGAGTACGCCCCTATCAATTTTTGTGATAAGGTCATCTTTCAATCCTGCCATATTGCGAATCTCTTCGTTTCGATTTCGGTCGGCTATGGTAACGCCACACATTTTACAAAGAGATCGCATCTCCACTGCATTCAACTTGCTTTTATGCTTCTTCTGGCATACCCAGGTTTCGCTGCCATATAACAAAGTCGGTACCAACACTGCGTTATGTATTGCAAGGCGTGCACTAAGGTTTTAACATTAATCAACATATTTGTTTGTGTATTTGAGTTTGTAGTTTGATGAGGGAAATACATACTATTTTATTTTTTCCATCTGTATATTATCTGGATTTAACTGCCGTAGGGTTCGAGGATATTATTATTTATTGTTATACTTTAGTCTCATCAAGTGATGTTGATCGTTTCGAATGGTTGGTAATGAATGCTTTACCGTTTGTACTTTGGAACCTTGGAATTTAAACTTTAATATTTACATAACATGATTGGTTATTTGCAATTGGTATTTTAATTAGTGCAATGTAGGCTCGTGCGATAGGGCGGCCCTGCTAGCTCGATTTGCGTGCAATGCACCCAACGCCCGCGAGTATGCCCCAGATAATATTAAATTATAAGTAACTAGCATTTATTATTTAGCGACAACCAATATTAAATGGGTTTGTATGGATTGAATATAGAAGATTTGCTTAGTTTTGGAAACATACTTTAAATTAAGCCTCATTGGATTTTTAAGGAATTTTTCAATACTCAGATAAAAGTTATTTATAATATAAAATACAACGCAACGCAAATGTCAACAATATAATAATCTCATGTCATTCGATAAATCAAGGTACAGCCATTAAAACTAGCCAGTTGTTACTGGGTACTGGTCTGGTACTGCAGTCATCAATCCGACTGCCAAACGAAACAAGAAAAATCCTTCAATGGGAGCCATTTTCAGCATTGTGCTGTTACGAGGGGAGGTCAAAAAGCTCGCGAAATGAAAGGGAGTGGGGTGAAATTAAACATAAAATCATTTTTCCTTTTGAAATATTCTCTTTTAACCCAAATAACTTATTTATACCTTCGAAAATAAAGTTTCGTTAAGGCCCTCAAAATAGGTAGAAATTACCGACTTCACTTCTTTGTCATCTGGAAATTTCTTTTCCCGATGCTCTTTTTTCATATTTGGGAATAAATAACAATCCAAAGAGGCCAAATCTAGATTATAGGGAAGGTGGTTTAAAGTTTCGAAGCCGCATTTGTATAAAAGCCATCACAAGTTGAATTTTGAAACCACTTTCTCCTTCTTTTTTCTTTAAATGCATCTTTTAACTTTTCTTATAGCACAGAGTAATACTGTCCCGTGATACTGACCTTTATTTTTATTATCGATCAGTAAAATCCCTTCTGAACCCCAATAAACTGAAGCCATAATCTTTCCAGCCGATTGTGACACCTTGAACTTCTTAGGCGGTTCTGCAATTTTTTGTACCACTGCAAGGACTTCTGCTTTGACTCAGGTTCATAGTTATGAGCCCAAGTTTCATCTACAGTTAAAATTCGGTTCATAATGTCATCCCTGTATCTCACTGCACAGGTCGAAATTCTCGCGCGAACACTTGACCCGTGCTGTTTCTCAAGCGGTGTGAGAGCAGCATATATGATGATGAGATGAGCATTCATTGCACCCAACTACTTAACTGTAACTTAGATATGCCAAGATGGTCATGGAGAATATTAAAAACGCTCTTAGATGTTACTGCAGTCACTTCTACGATCTGTTTTTTCTTCAGACGAGCATCTTAAATAACAAGTTTTTTTTTTTGACTTTTTGTCTTCTGTCTTTGGAAGTTGCTTTAATTAATCGGCCTGAGCGCTGATCGTCTTTAATTGAGTCTGTCTTGCTTGAAAAGGCAAGAAATATACCACTTATAAATCATAGTTTTTTTTCACAGCCAGTCCCCGTAAACAGATGACATCTTTACCATAATGACATGTGGCGTTTTTCCTTGCTTAGTGAGAAACTTAATCACGGCACGAAACTTAGTTTTCTCCATAGTTAGTGTTCACTTATCGATTGACTTGTTTATTCTGTGATATATCAAAGGTTAATAAACTGAACTAGCTGCAACTTGGTATTTATAGTTGTATTGAGGCTCCAAGTAGTGACAACAAAAAATAATCCCTCCTACCCTCTCTAACCCCATCAACTTTTTGACCCGCCCTCGTACATACTGACAAAAATATATCTTTGCTGACGGTTGACAATCCTACGAAAACGAGGTCGAAGTGAGACGTAAGGCAATTATTATTAATTATCATCATTACAGCCCTTTATATTATTGACCCCCCCCCCCAATACTGCTAAAAACACCCTGAGCCAACTGCATTTATCGATAACTAGGCTGACATTCCATCTTGTGGTGTGCCGTCTTCACAGATTACCCCAATCTGTGGCCGTCTTACTTCGCTTATCGGTACGAGGTTGTAGCATGAGAGCTTTTCTAAGTCATCGGTTGTTGGTTCATCGAGCTATAATATGACTGGCTCATTGGCACTTCAGTTTATTGATTTGTTAGGTTACGTCGGATCTGCCAGTTCTATTGCGAATATCTGTCACACAGAGAAATCCTGAGCATAGCTCGCTGTGTGACCTTAAGCTTCTACATATGGCCAACAGTGAAGGATTAAGTCTCAAATTCATATGTTGTTACACTGGCTGTGTGTGACTGGTCGAACAACCTAGTCTATTAATGAAATTAATAATACTAAAGCTACATTAAATTGATTGATGGTTCATGCTTACAACAAACACGATTATAAGTAATCACTGGAACCTCCATCCTTTCTAAGAAATTGACTAATCCTTACTAAATGAAAAATCAAGATATGTTATCAGGGTCTGAGTAACTTTACGTAATTCGAATTGTCACATATTCTCTATTTTATAACTTGTCCTTTAAAACTAGAAATACATTTAAAGTTTGTGCAAACATACATATTTTATATGTACGTACATTAAACTTAATTTATTTTCGTAATATCCGCCCATAGACTAAAATACCTGTGCTGTCCGCCGTCCTTGCTCAAGTTTCTTGTAATATATAAATCTCCATTTAAATCAAAGAGACAGAAAACTTTACAAACTGTTAAGACCATAAATACCTACTACAGAAAATAATAAATTTCGTTTGTAAGTTATTTAGTTATTATGTTGGTCCAGGATCGAGATTGGGATTCTCTGACTAATTTATCTGTGTATAAAACTCAAAGAAGAGAAAATATATAGTATGGTGAATAATCAGAAAGCTCATAGGTGCGTGATGTCAGATATTACAGCTAGGCATTTCTACAATTGAACGCCCGTGTGCTAAACTGGATGACTCCAGTGCTGATGATGTTTAATTACGATTAGAATAGAAAACCAACATGAATGGAGTTGAGATATGTGGCCGATGAATACAAGACTTCGTGTTAAACTCGGGATAGCTCATATTCAGCAAGAGCAAGGTGGTGATGATTTCTTCGTTTTTCTATTGTTTGTTTTAAGCTGCAGGGTAATATTAATTCGCGTCGAAAAATGCTTTTAAACAAGTAAATTATAGAAAAATGTCATGTCAAGCAATAGCTTGAAGATGAAGACGAATGAAAGTGGTTGACAATACGCCAGCGCAGACATTTCCGAATCCTGTCCACTTTGTTTTTAGTTCTTAATGATTCTTTGTGACCTCTATAACAAAAAATAAAATAAAAGAAATATTGCAATTCACTCAGTCTGCGTTCTTCACACAGATTATTACTGCCTACTCCTTTCTGGTGGAGCTATTTATGGTCTTTGTTACAATAAAGAATTTAAAAAAAACCTAACATTTTAAATTCGTAAAACGCTTTAAACCGCCCAAAGTGTTTCAAATTGGACTACAGGACGCCACAAAGAAACTCAAACATACATAAATACACACGAAAAACGTAACTTGTTTCTGAGGCAGTCGGTTCGAAAATGTACCAGTCTCTCAGGATGCAATAGGACAAAATAAATGTATCCGGACCATTATAGCTTCTTGCTCAGCCAGTTTTTAATTGCAATATTGATATTGTAATTACAGTAGTTATCAATGAAATGCCATTAAATACTTATTAATGATGTGTAATAATATATTTTATCGTTCTATAGGAGGTTTATTTTAAAATATATTTAATATTAACTTCAGCATGCAATAACGCCTTCCAAAGCCATAGAATGCATCGCAACTGGTTTGGCTTTGGTCAGATAATATTTATTTGCTAACTAATAATCTCTTCGCACCTTTTACGTGCGATATTATTGGAACCCTGTGGCCGTTATGAATATAAATGAGTTAAAATGCTCATAAGATTAGCAATAATATAGCATAGCGTGTTACGTTACTTTTTGGTCAATAGCGTACGCGAACATAGGTCTGAATTAGAACTCTAGTTAACAAACTACGCATAATAATGCGTTACTGTTTTCTAACTGTAAATTGGAGGTTAATAATAACGAATATACTTTAATATGTCAAGCGAATAAAATAAGAAAATAGTGGAACCGGAATTTTTTTCTAGGGTAATTTCCATATATTTCCATACAGCCCTTCACAACTTCACAAGTCGGCTAGTGATATAGATATTCCTTACCACAAAACACGATTCTCAGACACCTGCATATCTTACCTATTCTTCATTTCATCTAGTGAAGTACCGCCCTACAATTGGCTTACTAGTACGTACTAAGCTAGTAAGTAGCCACGTGGCTGCTATTGAAGAAACATTTTTCCCTATCAGTTACTTTTCATTACTTCCGTATTCCTACGAGTTTCCACTTGAAAAACTGTCGTGTTGAGTGTGATAAATATTATATATTCGATATTATGTATGTACAGAATATTCGACTCGACTCTGCACTGAAATATTGTGTCTATTCCAAATAATCAGCGATGGCGATAAAAACTTTAAACATGCATATTAGAGGATTAGAGGATATAAATAAACGGAAATAATTAAATAATACAATTAATTAAGAATTTTAATTACAAATAATAAAAACTTTATAAAAATTAACTTCTTCCACCTACCATCTAAGCAATATTGGGTAAATAAAAATGTTGCAGCAACTAAATATGTGATTTTTACTTGTGAGTAAACTGATTGTGCGCCATCTCGTGTTCAATAGTATAAAAATATTTGCAAATCTTAGACAAGCTTTATGGATTCTCTAAATCTGCAAAATTAATAAATTCCATTAAATATTTTTGTTTCATTATTTCCAGAAAACCTAGCGCCCTCCGAGTTGAAGAAACTTAGAAACAAACAGAGGAAAGCGAAGCGTAAAGCGGAGCAAGAGAGTGCGTTAGCGGCTCAGGTTCAAGTTCGTATTCAGATCCATTTTTGCATGTTATTTTAATGGAACGCTGTTATAAACCCATATCAAAACGTTGAGTCCGTATTAGGAACGCTGTAAGCGGCAGTCAAAATAAGAACGGGAAGACGAGATTTGAGATGCACGAGAGATTTTGTTTACTATCAATATTCTCTATTTCACTCACTCCTATGGCACAGTGACCCCGATGTGGGTCTTGGCCTCTGACACGAGAATACGCCATTTGTCCCTATCCTGTGCAACTTCTCGCCAGTTGTCACCAGCTTAATATGCGCGCGGTACAGCTTCCACCCGGTTGCTCCATGTCGACACAGATATGTTCTATTTATACTCCGGTCATCTTGCATCCGATTTTGTATGCATTGATTCAATTTGCATGTGTAGCAATATAGATAAAATGGAGAAACCGAGAATACATACACACATACATAAACACTCATTCCTGTCACCCAGAGTCTGTCACTAAGAGACAAGATCCGCATGCATACATGCTTGTAGTTTAAAGGTTCAATATATCGCCAAATTAAATGATAAATTTCCGTCTAGGTCGACCCTTAACTATATCACTCACTTCTGCAGCATACATTTGCTATCTTTATGTTATCAACGTTTCCAAACCACTGAAGCAATCTCTTCTTAATCGTGGCTACAACATCTTTCAAATCACACCACTTTCTTATCACACAATTATTGACTTCATCATTCAGAGTCTTTACATACTTCTTAATGACCGCATTCCTAAAGCTTGAATTTCTGATCTCATGCTTCTTCTGTCACACTCAATTTTCATTACCATACATAAACGTTACCAACAGCATTGTCTATTTCTATACGTGCGTTTTTTTGAGACATTCAGAAGCTTTCGTATAAACTTAAACCTAGTCCACATTAGCTATCCAGTGCACCGAATACAGTACACGCCGCTTGGATTCGTCACATCCGTGTACCGTAAACGCGCCTCTGCCTCTTTCTTTGAGCTCTAACCATTTCATGGACTTTTGAGTTAGTTTGCTCTATTTGTCAGGACTTGTTAACAGAGCACCAATAAAACAAAAAGTAATTTAAAAATAGTAATAAAAAAGGAATCCAAAAGTGCACGCCTCATAACCTCATTTGATTAGATAAAAAAATCTCTTTTTCCATATTTGAGACGAAAGAAGAGATCCATGAGAATATGTACCAGTTGTTTTTTTTTACATTTTCATTAATTACAATTAAACGAGACCAAATTACTCAGTGATTTTTAAAAGGAACCTGTGCGTTGAGATTCTAAACCCAATAAAAAAAAATTATTTTGGTACATTAATTCTAACGACCGTAATCGTGCACAATCCACACATATACAGATATCCGGACACCCTCGATTTTTTTTTCAATCAGTTTGTTTTTACACTAAATACAGAAAATTACTTTTAAAAATAATAGAAACATGAGAACGCGTGATGTTTCTCGATTTATGTGTATTTTTATTATTCTAAAAGGACAATAGTAAAAAAATAAACGACATTTTTAGCTCAGAAAAATTTCTGGATTTCCATTAGGTGAGCGTAGAGCATAACCTCAACGCTTCGCTTATGAGGCGTGCAAAAATAAGAAAATAATTTTGTTTGTGCAATGGAACTTCAAAAAATCATTGGAAGCAATAAGTTTTTGCAGTGCGTTGTCACTCTTTTGGCTTTTGTTCTTGCAGTTTTTGGAAGACTCAATGTCAATAAGTTTTTTTAATAACACCCAAAGCAACATCTTGGTATAGATATACCCCTAATATTGCCAATCGGTTCTAAAAATGTGAGCTCCTATTGGATCCTAACAGTGTACTTAGGCTGATGAAGAGAGGTTTTCGAGGGTATGTTCCAAAATGTTTCCAGTATACTGGCGAATGCAAATGACGTCATTAATTAACGCCGTATTCCACCATATTCGATACAACGAATCACACATATGGCGTCGGTTTATGACGTCATTTGCATTGGCCAGTGTACTGGGTTGTATTTCGGAACATACCCCGAATGGCATTTGTCTTAATATTTCGTTTTTTTTTTTAAACTAGACGTTCACAAGGTCACGGTACGCGCTAAGTCTACACATTATTTCAACGCGATAAGTCGGTCAAAATGTAAGAAAAACCGGATAATTAGTTATTTATGTGGGCTAACTATCCAAAATTAGTCATTATGAATCAATTTGATTGAGAATATTACAAAAACTGATTTGGACATCTGGGGTTATCAAAAAGTTCTGTATGGAAACAGTCAAAGAATTTTCCACAATCGCCACGTTTAGCAGACATATACGACGTTATTGACTACATTATTTCCTTCTCCAGGATTTTTAGATTTGACATATTCCAGGTTTTGCTGGAAGTTAGAAGCTACAAAATTGAAGTTTTCTTTGTAACGGGGGGTACGACGATTCATAATGAAGTCATGGTATTCATTGCGAAGCTCTGATTGACACCAATATTTTTATTGAATTGGTGACTTCAAAATCTCATAATAAGTTTAAGGTATTTTGTTGCGTGTTGTTAACTTAAATTTAGGAGTACATAATATGCACTCAGGATTGTAAATTACATTATTAAAAAAACGCCATCTAGCGCCTTGTTTTAAAATAAATTATTAATACCTATATGTTATAAATTTTCCATGCTATTCTCATTAACCTTGAATATGTCTTTATAAACCCTTAGAATATTTTATAATTACACACATTACAGTCTTTATTACGTTAAGAACGCTAATTACAACTCTAGGTACTTTTATAATAAATAACATAAATTATACATCTTAGCGGAAATTTTTAAACTTCATTAAGCCTACAATGTATTTTGGAAAAAAATAGGTGTAATGTAATGTGAATACTATTTAGACTACGTTTTGACTAACTATGTTTTTCTATGGCAAATAAAGTTGCTTGTATATTTATAACTTTTAACACTACGATTTTAAGTTACTTAACACTTGAACCCATACATAATTCGTGTATATGTGGTCGCCGGAGGGTGTACTATGTAGGTGTATCTCAATCTTACATTATCATTAGGAATACGAACAGTACTTCCAATAGGTATATTTAAATGGTCTGTTAAAATTATATATCGGCGCAGGACAAAATTATAGTGCCAGAGTGTATGCTCAAGCACAAGTGCACTCTATTACCTCACTCTCATAATCCGATGGGACGGTAAACCGACAACCGACTGGAGAGATATCAGGCGCAGGACCAACGGCTTTACTTGCTTTCCGAGCCATGGGGTGAGACACCATCAACTTCCTGACTCTGGGCAGCTACTAAGAATTTCTTGACGGAATAACACAATGATTGATTGTTTGTGCCGACCTGGGACTCGAACCCAGGACCTCATGATCGCACTACTACAACCACTAGAACAATGAGGCAGTCAAAAGGCTGATACATATTGAATATGTCTATGCTAATTCTTCACAAATGGTCTCATTTTAACCCAAATAGTTAACGACGAAACTTGGTATCCACTTTACGAATGAAGGTCACTGTTTTTGCACGCCTTATGTTCCGGTATGTTTTACTAGGGCCTAAAAATTACAAGATTACATTTTGTTGCATGAAATCTTATCTAACAATCATATTGTTCATATAAATGGTATAAAAAGCACATTGTCAGAAAGATAAGTTGTTGTTGAACTTACTAATTTTTTTCAAGTCGATTAATTGTTATTTTACATAAAAAAGTGGTCTTAGTGGCCTATAGTGTAGATTTATCAAGTCCGCATGGAGGGGTAAACACGATAACTTTTGAAAATATACATTTTTCGACTCAATCTATTTCTTAATCTCTTCATCTATCGTGTGAGAATCCATGGAATGTAAATAGCAGTTTAATTTTGTTTTGTTTAGTTATAATTAATTTTTTTTTCTGCTGTGAAATCCCGAAATTTTTGGTCTTTTGAGCAGCCTTATGTAATAATTTATTTCTAAATAGAGCTTGAAGAAAGCTGATAATATACTAAATTAGCCTGGTAACCATCAGTAATACCTTGCTTTGCTTTGATTGCTTTGAATTAGTATAATCATAAATAATATCGTGGAGAAGTTTAAAATTAAATTGTAAATAAAGTTATTTTCTTAAAATTTATTTTTAATAACTCATTGGTATTATATATCTTATCAGATTATTCTTATAGCGTACAGTAGATAATTATTTTCTATATTTGTTCGCTGCAACAAGTAATGGCGTTCAACTCGTTTAATAATAATATTTGCGATAATAATAATAATAATCAATTTCTTTATCCCAATTTACTTTTTACTCACTTCATAATTATGAGAAGAATGAATTTGTTTTTTTAAAAAATCGGAGGTTTTAAACTTTACAAATAAAACTATTTCCACAACTACATAAAATAGAGGACTAAAATCATTCTTCTTGATTCGTGAGGTTATGACTAAATGAAAAACTTTTTGAAAACGAAATAAAGTTGATGAGACATTTTTTTTAGTAACGAGTCTGGGAAAAAACTTATTTTTTATTTTATTTTTATAGAACAGGGGGCAAACGAGCATGCGGCTCACCTGATGGTAAGTGACTACCGCCGCCTATGAACAACCGCAACACCAGGGGAATTGCAGGTGCGTTGCCGGCCTTTTAAAAACGAGAAGCTCTTTTCTTGAAGGTCCCTAAGTCGTATCGGTCCGGAAAAATCGCCGGTGGTAAATAATTGCATAGAGAATTTGTACGAGGAAGATAACTCCAAGTATACGCAGTGGCGAAGCTTCCATTAAAGCCGAAAAACCGGGCTTGCCTTATTAAACCTGAATCAATCAATAATATCAATCAATAATATCAACTAATAAAATAACTCGTAAAATGTTTCAAGCTATTTCAAATTTCCCGCGCACTCCACTGCTCGACACATGTCGACCGATGACCTCGTATTGCCTTAGCGATACTGCTGCTGTCATAAAAAATGAGTTTTAATAGAGCTAATAGTTGACTACCTCGCTCGCGTGGGCTTTTTACGGGGCTTTCGAGAAGACGATCGCTCTCTTTCTAACCTATAGCAAAATATTCTATAATGAAATATAACTACGATTGTATATATAGCAATTAGTATAGAGATTTAAAGCCAGGCTTTTGGGAATAAATTTGTTAAAAGCGGAGGCGCGCGGGCAATACGTTTACAAGTTCATTTCACGTTTCAATGTTTATTTACTCTGTGTGCTTATCTTAAGCGATTTAATATTACGAGTTCAAAATTTATGCTTTTTTAAAGATTTTTAATGAAAATGGAGGATAATAGTGTTCCTTGTGATGAATTAAAGTGTGTTAAAGTGATAATATTAGAGGAAATCTTTAAACTTTGTTGAGATAATACACAAGGTTAAGAGTGTATTTCAGACTTATCAATTATCGCAATTAAAAACAGTTATTGGTACATTTAAAACGTTCCCCAACATTTTACGTGGACGTAATTAAATCTTTCCATAAGAAAGCGAGACGATTCCACTTATTTTATCCTTATCTCTTATCCATTAGAATGTAAATAATTTCTTTTCTTCTTTTCTTCTTTCTTCGGGGTTCTTTTTAGCGGTAAACGCGAAAACTTGTGACTTCTGGGGCTTGAACTGGACTAGATTTAGCCCGATATATTACGCCCCCTATCCGAGACTTTGTTCAGCAGATTCGACTTCAGACACAAGTTTGTCCTGGTACTAGGCGACGTTTTCCCGATAAATATTGGCACGGCCGGTGTATAAGGCATCACCAGTGCTGTCGTCTGCATAGCAATGAATGTTACCAGCTTGCAACATATCATTGATATGCAGAAGCAACAGTGTTGGTAACAGCACGCAGCCTTGTGGAACACCAGCGTTTATAGGCTTGTAATCAGCACCGTCTACTACGACCTTGCTGCTCCGATCAGCAGGGAAACTGGTGATACAATTGCACTATTTCTCGGGAAGCCCGTAGGAAGGGAGCTTCGAAAGAACCGCTTTGTGCCAGATCCCATCGAAGGCCTTCGCTATGTCCAAACTAACGGCCAATGCCTTCCCCTTGGACTCTACTGCCTCCGCCCATCTATGAGTTAGGTAGACCAGAAGATCACCAGCTGATCGACCACGACGAAAACCGTATTTGCGGTTACTAATCAGCTGGTGATCCTCAAGGTACCCCATGGGCTAGCAGTTTATAATGGACTCCATTATTTTGGAGAACAAGGAAGTGATGGCGATAGGCCTGTAGTTAGTTGGACGGGTCTAAGCGGTCGCCTTTTTTAGGGATCGGTTGGACTAAAGCTGTCTTCCATGAATTCCGGACTAAGCCTTGAGAGTAGGAGTACCGGAAAAGACGCGTTAAAACCGGTGCCAACTCCGGAGCACAAGTCTTCAGCACAATGGAAGAGACTTCATCAGGCCTACTCGACTTGCTGACGTCCAGGGAGAGGAGTGCTTTGCGAACCGAGTACTGTGTAAACCGCACATCCGGCATGGAGCACTCACACCGCGTGATAGTAAGCGGTGTGCTCCGGCTGTCATCGAGAGTCGAGTTGGATGCAAAGAGGGAGCCTAACAGATCGGCTTTCTCCTTTGCGGCATGGGCCAGTGAGTCGTCCTCTCTGGGCAGAGATGGAAGAGATAACTGACAGAAATTCCCTTAGACAATCTTGGCGAGAGACCAGAATGCACGAGTTCGCGAAGGAAGGCTAACTAGTTAGTCGCCAATTCTGCCGATGTGCTTCGACCTTGCCTTGGCAATGACTCTTGAAAGAAATGGAGGCGGAATTATACCTCTTTTTAAGAGCGCTGGTGTTTACATCCCGAGACGCTGATGCGTCAGTCCAGGCCTGAAGGCACTCCTGCTTATTGACGTTTGACATAAAATTATCGAAAATTTGAAGTATAGAAATAAGATTATTAGTAAAAACTTGTGTATCTACTTTTAAAAAATAACTTATAACATGAGCGCTTTAGGCATGCACATTTGGATTTACCAAACTATTTTTTCAGATAATACGGCAAATATCGGGAGAAGTGATGATAGTGACAACATTTTTTGTTAAAAATAAATTTGTAATCGATTTCAGGTGAAACGTGAGCAACATCACAAGGCGCGGCAACAGCAAGAACAAGGCGATCCCGAGGCGCCTCAGTTGGATGAACTTATACCAGATAAATTGGCTAGGGTATGATACTGTTTATTGTAAACCATAATATTACGTATTTACTCATTAAATTTTTGCTTCTGGACCAATAAGTACCTATTGTTAGAATAATAAACAATTGAATGATGAATGAAAAAAGAGATATTTGAAAATAAGAATTTAAAAAAAGTGAAGTTGGGAAAAGATATAGGTGTTTAGAAACAGTTTATTCTAAAAGTAAAAAGAATGACGTAATAATTTAAACATTTAAGCAAAGACAGAATGAACGGAATTTAAGGCCAAACCGCATTTCTTCTTCCAAATAAAATTATTAACAGACCGACTCTTCGACCACGTCCAAATGGCTGCAGATTCGTTGCTACAGCAGATCCCCTCCGCAGAGATCGTGATCCTCGGCGACTTCAACGCCCATCACGCCGAATGGCTCGGTTCACGTTTAACCGATCATGCGGGGGAGATCTGTTCGTGATTTTGCCTTGGCATATGGTCTGACACAACTGGTTACTTCGCCTACGCGGATTCCAGATGTGGAGGATCATGCACCTTCCCTGTTGGACCTTCTGCTGACCTCTCACCCGGACGGATATCAGATTTCCGTCGACGCCCCTTTAGGCTCCTCGGATCATTGTCTTGTCCGGAGTGTGGTGCCACTCACGCTGAAATCGCGGTTGCATTCTGCAGGCTGCCGCCGTGTTTGGCACTATAGGTCAGCTGATTGGGATGGGATGCGGTCTTTTTTTGCATCCTACCCTTGCGGGCGGGTTTGCTTCTCGCCGGATGATCCCAACGTTGTTGCGGATTCTGTCGCTGATGTGGTACTTCAGGGTATGGAACTTTTTATTCCTTCCTCTGTGGTGCCCATTGGAGGCAAATCTCAGCCATGGTTTGGTCGCTCCTGTAAAATAGCATCATGCTATAAGCAGGAGTGCTACCAAGCCTGGGCTGACGCATCAGCGTCCAGGGATGTAAACACCAGCGCTCTAAAAAAGAAGTATAATTCCGCCTCTAGGTCCTTCAAAAGAGTCATTGCCAAGGCAAAGTCAGAGCACATAGGCAGAATTGGCGAGAGACTAGTTCGTCTTCCTTCTGGAACCCGTGCATTCTGGTCTCTCGCCAAGGCTGTCCAGGGGAATTTCTGTCAGCCATCTCTTCCATCTCTGCACAGGGAGGACGACTCACTGGCCCACACCGCAAAGGAGAAAGCCGATCTTCTAGGCTCTTTCTTTGCGTCTAACTCGACTCTCGATGACGGGGGGAGTACGCCGCCGACCATCCCGCGGTGTGAGTGCTCCATGCCGGAAGTGCACTTCACTCAGCGCTCGGTTCGCAAAGCACTCCTCTCCCTGGACATCCATAAGTCGAGTGGGCCTGATGGAATCCCCCCAATTGTGCTGAGGACGTGTGCTCCAGAGTTGGCACCGGTTTTAACGCGTCTTTTCCGGTACTCCTACTCCCTAGGCGTAGTCCCAAAATCATGGAAGACGGCTTTCGTCCACCCGATCCCTAAAAAAGGCGACCGCTCAGACCCGTCCAACTACCGGCCTATCGCCATCACCTCCTTGTTCTCCAAAACAATGGAGTCCATTGTAAACTGCCAGCTCATGAGGTACCTTGAGGATCACCAGCTGATTAGTGACCGCCAATACGGTTTTCGCCGTGGTAGGTCAGCTGGTGATCTTCTGGTCTACCTAACTCACAGATGGGCGGAGGCAGTAGAGTCCAAGGGGGAGGCATTGGCCGTTAGTTTGGACATTGCGAAGGCCTTCGATCGGGTTTGGCACAAAGCGCTTCTTTCGAAGCTCCCTTCCTATGGGCTTCCCGAGAAATTGTGCGATTGGATCACCAGTTTTCTTGCAGATCGGAGCATCAAGGTCGTTGTAGACGGTGCAAGCTCCGATTGCAAGCTTATTAATGCTGGTGTTCCACAGGGCTGCGTGCTATCGCCAACGCTGTTTCTTCTGCATATCAATGATATGTTGCAAACCCGTAGCATTCATTGCTATGCAGATGACAGCACTGGTGATGCTCTTTACACCGGCCGAGCAAATATTTCTCGGGAAAACGTCTCTGAGTGCCGGGACAAACTTGTGTCTGAAGTCGAGTCTCTGCTGGACAGAGTCTCGGATTGGGGGCGACTAAATCTAGTCCAGTTTAACCCCCAGAAGACACAAGTTTGCGCGTTAACCGCTAAAAAGAACCCCTTTGTCGTATCCCCTCAGTTTCAAGGCACTCCCCTTGTTGCCTCAGCCAGTATCGGAATCCTCGGCGTCGACATATCGAGTGACGTGCAGTTTCGTGGTCACTTGGAAGGGAAGGCCAAATTGGCCTCTAAAAAGCTTGGCGTGCTCAGCAGAGCGGGACAGTATTTCATGCCGGCACACCGCCTGCAACTTTACAAGGCGCAGGTTCGGCCGCTCATGGAATACTGTTCCCATCTCTGGGCTGGGGCTCCCCAGTACCAGCTCCTTCCACTTGACCGCATCCAGCGCAGAGCGGCTCGAATCGTCGACGACCGAGTGCTTTCCGATCGGCTCGATTCACTGGCGCTGCGAAGAGATGTTGCATCTCTTTGCGTATTTTATCGCATCTATCACGGGGAGTGCTCTGAGGAATTGTTCGGATTAATCCCAGCCGCCAAATTTCGTGAACGCACTACACGGCAAACGTCCCGATACCATCCACACCATCTGGATGCTTGGCGGTCCACCACTGTACGTTTCAAAAGGAGTTTTCTTCCGCGTACAACCTCTCTGTGGAATAATTTACCACCGGTGATTTTTCCGAACCGATACGACCTGGGGACCTTCAAGAAAAGAGCTTACTCCTTTCTAAAGGGCCGGCAACGCACCTGCAATTCCCCTGGTGTTGCGGTTGATCATGGGCGGCGGTAGTCACTTAACATCAGGTGAGCCACATGCTCGTTTGCCCCCTCTTCTATAAAAAAAAAAAAAAAAAAAAAAAAAAAATTTATGAAGTCAGCAAGTAAGGGCTAAGTCAGTCGAAAGTTCTAACAAACATTTGTTTACAAAATACTTCAATTCATATTCATAAACACTCACGCCTGTCACCCAGAGGGGTAGGCAGAGACTACAGACTTCCATTTGGCACGATCCTGACACACCTCTCTCGCCTCCTTCACATCCATACACCTACGCATGCATGCTCGTCGGTTAAGGGTACTCCTAATTTGGCCCGTTTTCAATAAATCGCCAATTTGGTCGATAAATTTTCGCCTTCACTTTTCAATTTTCTTTGTCACTCTTTCCTCATCCATTCTTTCCACATGACCAAACCACCGAAGCATTCCTTTCTTAATCCTGGTCACAACATCATCTTGCAAACCACACTCTTCTCTTATCACACAATTTTTCACCCTGTCATTCAGATTCAGCCCTAACATACTCCTTAACGACCGCATTTCTACTGCATTTATTCTACTCTCGTGCTTCTTCTGCCATACCCAACTTTCACTACCATACGTTAAAGTAGGGACCAACACAGCATTGTGAATTGCCATACGTGCCTTTTTTGACACATTTTGACTCTTCACAATAGAGTGCAGGGCTCCATTTACTCTGTTTCCTGCGTTCACTCGTCGTTCTATATCCTTATCAAATGACCCAACCCTGCTAAATACGCAACCCAAATATACAAACTCATCTACTTGCTCGATCAACTCCCCTTCTATTCTTATTTCACATATCGTTTTACTTTCATCTCTTTCAAAAACCATAATTTTTGTCTTACTGGCGTTCACTTTCATACCCCTTTCTTTTAATGATCTGTTCATTAATGTAACCATCATTTGCAACTCAGCCGCCGACGACGCAAGAATAACTTGATCATCGGCGTACAAAAGGCATTTGATGGTTAACTCACCCATTCTTAATCCGCATTCTTCAACTTTCAAATTTTGCAAACAACTGTCCATAAATAGGTTGAACAACCACGGGGAAGCCACACAGCCCTGTCTGACACCTTTATGGATGCCAAACCAGTCAGAGTAGACCCCGTTGATCCTAACACAAGCACTAGAGTCCCTATAAAGAGATTCCAATGGAGAAGTGGAGAAGACTTGATCTGTACATCCCATTCCCTTTCTAAATCCCGCTTGCACATCCCAAATTTTTCCATCGGTTTTTTTCATGACCCTTGCAATTAGTACCTTGGCATACAGTTTTCCCACGATGCTAAGAAGGCTGATACCGCGGTAGTTTTTACAGTCCTGCTGCGACCCTTTTCCCTTATATACTGGGACTATCACGGCTTTGCACCAGTCTCCCGGTACCCGCTTCAGTTCCCAGCATAAATTAAACAAGGTGTGCAGCAGGCCTGCCACCATCTCCTCCCCAGCCCTTAGCATTTCGAGTGAAACTCTATCATATCCGTCAGCCTTACCTGCTTTCATGCTTTTCATTGCTTTCATTATTTCATCTATACTTATCTCGCTACCTCGTTCATCTTCTTTCGGAGTACCTATTTCATTCAGTTCATACGTTGTCTCCTCACTCATAAACATGCTTTCAAAATATTCCTTCCATCTCTTTAAACTCAAAACTTCATCATTCAGAATATAGCCATTCTCATCTCTTATAGCATTCATTATAGGCTGTTTTGAACATCCCCTGGCAGTTCTTACGAGTTTCCAGAACATTTTAATATTTGCCTGGAAGTTATCCGATATTCTTCTATCATTCTTATCCGTTCTTTCTTGCTTTTTCCTTTCAACTACTTCTTTTACTCTTTTATTTAGATGTCTAAAGGCTGCCTTTTTTCTTTCAAAATCATCATTCGTACCGCTAGAATTACCAGCCTTAGTTGCTAGTAAATCTAGCCATGCTCTCTTCTTTGCTTCAACTTCCGTACGTATCTCATCATCCCACCATAACGTATTATTTTTCCTTTCATTCTTTCTTTTACTAACACCACATACTTCGGTAGCTGCATCTACTAAACCTTTCTTAACATTTTGCCATACATTCTCCAAGTCTACCTCATTCATACATAATTCATCCAAACCACTTACGTTTTCTTTCAGTCTACATTTAAACTTGTTTTTCACCTTCATCTTGTAATCTTTCTGTTCTAATACGCTGTAACGCAGTGGTAGACACAGATGACCGATGGCGCCACCGCCTGAATAGACCATTAATTCGGCATAAAACCAAAAAATGATCCGTTCCTACGTTTGACCCCCGGTAAACCCTTGTATCCACCACTGTGCCCCTCAATCTTTCATCCACAATTATGAAATCTATCATGCTTCTATCATCACCTCTTTCCCAAGTGTACATGTGAATCCTCTTGTGGCGAAAGAAAGTGTTCGTCACAAAAAGATTTTTTTCCATACGTACAGTGAGGAGGCTTTCACCATTCTCATTTATACTTTCATCACCAAACGTTCCCAATATCCTTTCATAACCAAGCCTCCTCACCCCAACTCTTCCATTAAAATCTCCTAGCATAACAACATTTTCATTTCCCTTACATTTCATTAATACCATCCTTACCATTTCCCAAAACTGCTCTCGGATATAAGTGGGCTTAGACATGTCTGGGGCGTAGACCCCTAGCACAAACAACTTCTTTAAGCCCACTTTCAATCGTATCCATAGCAGTCTTGGGCTTACACATTCATACTCTTTCACACATTGCACCATTCTTTCTGATAGGATGATACCTACTCCCTGGCATGCCCGCTCGAGTTCGTCTACACCAGACCAGTATGCGGTATACATGCCATGTGTAGTGACATCCTTCCCTTCAACTACTAATACTTCAAGTAGTATATTAATAGCGTTTCTATCTGCTTCCTCGTATAAGATTTCTTTAAATTATATCAACACTAAACATTTAAATATTTAACACTATAGTCCATATACAAGTAACTGTTTTACACAGCACTTCCAATTTTAGTCGTGGCGATTGATTAATGGCGATTTTTTTCATATGTGGCTTGTCATAAAGTCATTTCTCTGTTTCTTACAGGCGGAGGATCCTCTAGAGCAAGCAATAAAGTTCCTGTTACCGCTGCGAACACTCGCCGCGGATAGAATAGAGACACATTTAATGGCCTTCGAAATATACTTTAGGAAAGGTAACATTCTGAGTTAATACGACGTTGTCTACGTTCTATCATCAACATTGACGGCTCCGTGGCGCAGTGGCTTAGCAATGAATTGCGTCGCTGAGGGCAACGGATTCGAATCCCGCACAGAACAAGTAATTTTATGGCCTACAAATAATTTTTCCAGGTCTGATGTTTGTCCTAGTGAAATTATTATTTAAAAGAAAATTATTATTTAAAAAAGAAGTTATTAAACTGCCTCCACGATACACGAGAAAATCCTAGTGTGTGGGTTACGTTTTTCTTTAAAACAATAAAAACTGCTCGCAGAGATAATCGGGTACTTTTCCACAATCGATAACGTTAGTAAAAAAGGATGGGAATGATACATCTCAACTTGAAGTCACGTCACATTCGTGTGAATTATCGTTGACAAAAAAGAGGCACTAGGGATTATATATATTTATTTTTGTTATATATATTTTTGTCAGCTTAAAATAATAATTAATTTCTAGAAAAACGTGTATTTCATTGTCTAGAAGTTGTTGCCATGGTCGAAATCGGGCAGCAAGACATCGTGATCAATAATTGACGTCTCTTAACTTGGTTGCGCAGAAAAGCCACTGCTGATGCTGCAAAGCTTAAAGCGCGCGTGGCGGCTGGACAGTGATCACCACCACTTGCACGACTGTTTGGTTCGCTTCCAGCGCTGGATGGACGCTGCGCTTAAAGACCTGAATTCGAACGTCGCCGCAGTGCTCACCGCTGAGACGCAACCGGTCAGTGACATATGTTTTTTTACTTCAACAGCTTCTAGATAGTATACAGCTGGACCTGGATGTCTACAATTGCGGAGCAGTGATTTGATGTGTAGAGACACGAGCACTTTTGTGCGTAAATTGTTTTTTATTTAAAACAAAAGGAATTTATTTACATTTAAATCAGTTTGGATCTCATAGAATACCTGCGTAAAATTATACAATTCTATTGTGTATTTTATATGTATGTTACGTGATATCTACGTTCATTGTGAACCGATATTGAAGATTTTTTTAGTGAATAGGTATAACTAGTGGTTGGACCTTTATAAATTTGGAGAATAAATTTTACTCCTAAGGGCCGTTATAAATGTTAATGTAACCAGTAATGTAATGAAGTTTTCAATGTAACTTTTAATAAAAAGTAAAAGTCGTCTTCGAAGAACTATAAATAATAGCCATAAGTCGGAATTTCGGGTTTTAATTCTTCTTTATATAACACTAATGTCCTACAGACCGAATTTCGGTCACGTCGGCCACTCTCAACGGAGACTAGCCATCTGCGCGGGATAGGATTAGTGTCCAGTGGCGAAGCTAGGGCTCCAAACTAGGGCAAGCCCAAGATATAAATTGATTGTTTTTAGAAGATATAGATTGTTTTTAGCAGTTTTATAAAATTATACCAATCTTGATCTAACTCTTCAGTTTCATATGCAGTGCTGTCGACGACGTGTTTAACAAAGCACACGGAAGGCATACTATTGCTAGATAGATTGTATGATATTTAAGCAATTGCATAGTTTAGATGGTAAAAAGCCGTTTGGGTATGTTTGAGCGAAAGAAAAAGATATTTACATACAATATAATACATGGACAAAAGTAAAGCATGAACAAAGTACAAACAAACTATTTACAACATTAAAAAAATAACAAATTATTTACATTGTAAATAGAATCTTCTCTCTTTTTTAAGGAAAGATTTGATAACGTCCGCGTAAAATGTTGATGAACGTTTTAATTGTACCAGTAACTGTTTTTTTTTAATTGCGATAATTGATATGTATGAAAGACACTCTTGACCTTGTATATTTTCTCAACAAAGTTTAAAGATTTTACCTTTTCCTTTTCGATTAACACTTTAATGCCCCATTTACATTCAGCCCGTTTGGGCAGGGAAGTGAGCAGGGCTGCGGGCAGGGCAGTCTGTAAACAAGCTACTCGCGCTGACACTGCCGCTGCCGCTGCCACTGTCCTACGCTCGCTCAAATGTCGGCTTTTGTGCGGAAGTCAAAGGACGGGCAGCGCGAGCGGCAGTGAGTGTTCACATTCAGCTCCATCGCTCACTTCGCGCCAAGCGCCTGGATGAACGGACGTGCGTGCCATCTTGTTATTAAATAAGTACGATCTACCAAAATGCCTTTCGAGTGGAATAATGAAAATACAATAAAGTTTTTAGAACTGCTGGAATCAGAAAAAACTATGGGATTTCAACGATAAAAACCACAATTCATCATCTTCTACGAATACGAACTTTCTTTTTTGAGATAACATTGTACCTATGTACATAATTAATTATAAATTCGTCAAATTTATTATTTTAATATAAAATTTAGTTTAAGGAATTAATGAACATTGACTTTTTATTTCTAAAAACGATTAGTAACTCATATTGACTATTTATTTATTAAAATGTAAAATAAGTTAAATGCATAATAGCCTGAGATTTTTAAATTATAATTTTATTGCAATTAAAATTATGAATTATTTTATACTGTAGTGTAATTATTAAAATAATAATAGCTTAACTAATCTCATATAATATTTAATATTATTTATGAACAATAATGTAATAATTCAATTAATAATTTAGGAACAATTTATTGTATAAGAATTCAAATAGAGTGGATCTGTATAAGTATTTCATTAATACATAATATTTTAATTCAAAAAGAATGTTTGCACCTAACTTTTAGGCAATGCAATAATTTTAAAATATAACATTGGGTTTGTGCATTTTTGCATGCCAATTATGGCAAAACATGTCAGTTCCACGTCATTGATCATCTTATGTACCACGTTTTTAAGCTAATAAATTTTCTATCTATATATCTATCTTCTTTTGAACTTGATATCTTTTTAAATTATTAACATAATTTTGTATTGCAAGAAGACACAGCGCGGACGCTGTAATTATTTCGACGTCTGCCTTAGTCGAAAGCCGAAAGCGATGTGAGTGGTAGGCTGGTAGGGCAGAGTGTAAATACACATTTCCCGCGATCCTGCTACGGCAGTATTTAGGGAAGTATTGCCGGCAGCGCGAGGAGCAGTGGCAGTGGCTGAATGTAAATGGGGCTTAACACACTTCAGTTCATCACAAGGAACACTATTATCCTCTATTTTCACTAAATTTTCAACTCGCAATATTAAATCGCTTAAGCTAAACACACAGAGTAAATAAATATTGAAATGTGAAGTAAACTTGCAAACGTATCGCCCGCGCGCCTCAGATCTCGACAACTTCATTCCTAAAGACTGGCTTTTTCTCTATACTAATTGCTATATATACAATCGTAGTTATATTACATTATAGAACATTCAGTTCAGAAAGGGTGCGATCGTCTTCTCGAAAGCCCCGTTAAGTTAAAAGGCCACGCGTGTGAGAGAGACGATTAATCGCTCAATTAAAACTCATTTTTTATGACAGCAGTAGCTAAGGCTATACGAGTTCATGATCTTTGTCGAACAGAATAGCGCGCGGAAAATTTGAAATAGTTTGAAACAGAAGTTATTTTATTAGTTGATATTATTGATTGATTCAGTTTGATAAAGCAAGCCCGGTTTCTCGGCTTCTATGGACGCTTCGCCATTGACAGTGTCCAAGTGTATGCGCAAGCATAGGTACACATTCTCCGACGGAACGGTAAACCCAGTGATGTAGGGAGATCAGGCGCAGGACCAACGAATTTAAGTGCTTTCCAAGGTAGGGGAGTGAAAAATCGCTAGCCTTTACTGCATATGTAACTAGAGGTTTTGCGCGATTGTTTGTATTTCTTCAGCGTTAGTGAGGAGGGTCGTTTCCAACCAATGTTGTTTTGTTTCGGGATTAAAATGGTGGATCCAGGTCTCGTCACGAAACGTGATAAAAATTTTCCTGATCTGCTTGGAACTTTACGAGATTCAGCCTCGAAATGTCGATTTGTTTTTTTCTTTTGCTCATTGTTTAACATTCTCATTACCTAACGTGCAATTCATGCAATTCGTTCGTAAGGATTCTTTGAAAATTGCCATATGAGATTCCTGTGACCTCAGCTATATACTATATGCTCTTCGATCTGTCGGTAGGATATCGTCGACTTTTTTCATGTTATGTTCAGTGAGGAACGTGGATGGGCATCCTTCGCGATGTTCATCTTTCGTGGATGTTCTGCCCGGTTTAAACTCCTTGGCGTGCAACTGTGGAATATGGAGGAGCAGAATTTTCCAATAGTTTTCACAGTTGCATGCTGGGCAGAAACCACCAAGTCGCTGTGTATGTCATTAGTAGCTATTTATTTTTAAACAGGTACATGATGACAGCTCTAATTTTGTTTTTCTCCATTTTGATGTTATCTCTTAGATGATCTTCGTATTCAAATGAATGTACCTCCCTGTATATCACTTTTTTTATACCGATTTAGTGGGTACTAGTTGAATTTTATGTGCACTGGAAATAACTGATTATCATTACTTTTGGATCACTCCTCGTATACACTTTGTTTCAGACTATGTTCAAAACTGTGAAATTATTTTACTCTTTTAGTGTTTTGAATTACTTTTATTTAATGTAAATTAAAATATATAAATACAAATGTGCAGATGTTCCGCGGGCGGAGCGCGCTACAAATGGCGGAGGAGTTCATGGAGACGGGCGCGAGCCGGTCGCAGGCGGCGGCGCTGTGGGGCGCGCGCGCGATGTGTCGCCTGCTGCCCGAGCGCACGCACCAAGCGCTCGCCACCGCCACCGCGCTGCACTTCCCGGACTTGTCCATACAGGTGAGCCGGAATGTCGGAATACCCGGGGGAAGAACAGCTTTAAACCATTGCAGTGGGGGCTAATAATCCTGATGAACGTAATCACCAGATGTCGTTAGAAAATATACGGACCTTATGTGTCAAAAGTTTAAAATTTTTATTAGGCAAAAATTGTTTAATAAGGGTTATAATACTACTAAAGGCTACATGATTGATAAATAACCCCTGGAAATAAGGTGGTCGTTATACCCCCTAATAACCCCTGGGAATGAGGCAGTCACTGTTTCTAAATTTTTTCACATTAATTTTATAAAATAATATATTGTAAATTAATATTATTTAAAAAAATCCCGCTGGGTTTCTTGCTGGTTGTTCCCACGACATAGGATTTTTCGGAATCAGTGATAAAAGTACAAAATGACTAAATCAGAATTACGTGTAATTAATATCGAATACCGGTAGTACCGGTAGGCGAAGTGTAGGGCGACCCCCCACTAGATGGAGTGACCTGGTAAGACATGCAGGAAGTCGATGGATGCAGGTGGCTCAGGACCGTGCTTTGTGGCATACCTTGGGGAGGCCTATGTTCAGCAGTGAACTTGTGAAGGGCTGTGATGATGATGATGAATATCGAATAAAAATTATTTAATTCAAATTGGGTCTGAGGTGAATTTACCAGTTATACAGATGGTCAAACAATGTCTTCATCGTTGAAGTTGCGTTTTAGAAAAGCTTTTCGGTTTCTTGTGTATGTATACACAAAACAATGCCTCAGTGGCGTGTTCTTTAATTTTTTACCAATTTTTAACGTTTTAATTCTTTTACTTTTAGGTGTATCTGTAGTTTAGTTTATTTATTTCTGATCAGGGCGATTCGGGTAGTATTTTATCCCTTCTCTCGACATGCAGGGCTCTGCCGGGGGTGACGAAATTTCCTCCCTAGCTAATCGTGGGACTAAAATGGATAAAGTTCGAAATTTTATGAAAAAAAAATCTCCTTTAATGGAGCTATCTGTAGACTTGGTAGTCTCTTTCAGCCTCACCAACACCCTACAACACTACGCCCCAAGCTGAGACATCATCTCTAGAATGCGAGCTACTAAATACCTTATTCCTCTACATACAAGTGAGCGCTGGTATACACTGGCTATTATGAATGAAGAACCTAGAAGAATAAGTCAATTAAGGAGTTGACACCATTGTTAACAATTATAAACTCTGCGCAACCTCATGTCAGTTGTTACTACCTTAAATTAACCCGCAGGTCATCTTCCACCTGGTCGCACCAGCGATATTTGTTGACCAACTGGACTTTAATCCAAACAATCGACCCAGATATGCTTTATTTATTGGCTCGGCCAGGAGTTTTTTTCTAATTCAGAATTTTCCGGACCCTCTAGCTGCCCTTCTTTTGTTCAATATAGATTGTAAACAATTCTTATTTAAAGTCACTTTTTTCCTTTACCACTTCGCTAGGAAAACCTCTGTCCTGGGACCAGCAAGAAACCCAGCAGGACCTTTTTTTTTTCAAATAATAGCTTACAATTATGTGTCACAATTAACAACACAAAACAAATTAGAAATATCTTAGTAGCGATCACCCTTCCCAGGGGTTATTATCATCCATAAATTCCTTAATATTATAATAACCCTTTTTATACAAACTTAGTTTTTTGTATATTTTCTGGGATTTTGTTGTAAAAGCGTATAGCATCGCCCCAAGAATGAATTACTGACTCGATGGAGTCGTGTAACTGGTAGTACTAACTTGTGTAAGTGCTAAGATTGTTCTCTCTCTTCTGGATTAGTGTCCAAGCTTCACAACCGTACATCAGAACAAGCTTTGTGACCGCCATTGCATGCATATATGTTAAATTAGGATCCATTTTGATCTACTCATTCCGTGTCGTTTGTGTCGTAACTATGGAAAAAGCCACTGATAAATTAGGATCCATTTTGATCTATTCATTCCGTGCCGTTTGTGTCGTAACTATGGAAAAAGCCACTGATTGTTTTGTATGCTAAAAAAGTGCGACATTCGGTGCCAGCGGTACGAATTAGTTATTGTATTATTAAACGTTGCCTTACCATGTGTTCGACTGATGAAACGCGACTTTCCTAAACGCCGAGCCGACCCGTGCAAGAGCAGAATAGTGGACTATTCCTCGTTTAAAACACGATATCATGTAATTTTCTCTATAGAAAAAAAATTGCAAAGTAGGCTCTAATTATTTACATTTCTCGATGGCACCACAATATTTTTTCGAATAATTTCATGGAATTATTTTTAAGGCATAGTAAATAATCATATCTAAGTTCTCATAAACCAGTTTTATAATCCATAACGAAGTTTTGTTACAATAAATAAAAATGTTGTTTGGCGCTTACTAGTTTTTTTCCGAGTGCTTGCTCATAATGGCTATCTTATAATTTGCGTACTATGAAGTCATTGCATCACTTTCATTTTGACACTCCCGCAGTCGTCCGTTAGCTTCACCGACAAAGGAATAAGCCACGCCCCCAAAATTTCGATTCATTTTCAAGGTATCCTCTTAAGGTTAGGCTCGACTGATTGTAGTGTAATATGGAGCAAGGGGAGAACGCAAAATTCATATTCACACTTGTAATAAAGCAACATTATACAGATTTTGTCTGTAGTGGAACTAAAACACGTTACTATCTCGTCTAGGTTCTTATAGGTTGTGGTGTATACCGAACTAAAATTACTAGTTAGGATATAGGAACGGAACACACCCGGTGTTACTGTTTTCATTGTCCAGATTGTGGGCCGATTTTGTCTCTCTCTTTGTCTGGACAGACATTGTCGAAAATATTGCTCCACTACATCGGTAAAATGTTCAGTACTTTAGATCTAATATATCTCAGTGGGAAGTTAAAATTAAGGATTACATTGCGGAGGTAAGATTCTCTGCATTCCACTGTTGTAAGTTACTAAAAACTTAATAATTTAAAAATATCTTATTTTTACAGGGTTGCGTTGAAGTTTTAGACAGTCTACGAGAAGGTGATTTCGGACCTTGTGAAAAGGAAATAGAGCAATACATAAAAGCGTGTCACACCAAGTTCCCATACGCGATCGCTTTCAAACCACCCGGACAAATGCAGGAGTGTGCGGAAAACCACGTCGAAGATATACCACTACAGCCTAAAGAAATCTCTGTCAACAACTGAGAACTATAAACAATACAGATGGGAGATTATGATTTGCATGAAACGATCCGCTATTTGAGCAACATTATAGCGATTTAATTTTGCAAATTGGCAATTTTGGTCTTTGCCAATATAAATTATTTAAAAATTACCGGACATTTATTTTTACTTTACAGTTATGTTGATAGGATACATGTTAGAATTAATTTGTTCTCAATAGACATTTTACAAGTTTTTATTGGTCAATTATGGCTTCGATCAAATGGCATGATCACTGCTGTTCATAATCGCCCACTTTTATAAATATTTTAAAAGTTGATTAATAGGAAATACTTGGCTAAAGGCTTTTTTATATCCTACTGCGTTACTTTGAAAATTCTCACGTGCAATAGATTGCAGTTAAGGTATTACATTGTTCGTTTTATTAAATTAAAATTTATGTTATAAAATACTATTGCCTGAGAATTAATAATTTGTAAAGGCAAGGCCTTACTCTTAGGTGAAATTTAAAATTCAAATGAGGCATATATGACATAGCCTCCAAATCAAAAAAATCTATTTATAATATGGAATCATGAAACATTTTGTACTGACGTTAGAGTAATATTGAAAGGGTTTAATAGAGTTGGATGATTTATCAAAAATAAAATTGCGTCACAAATAATAAGATGGCCACAAAGCTACTGGACTTGTGGATGGATTTTTACAATTGTTTCATTAACATTCACATTTATGTAAACTTTGTATGAAAAAAATACTTGACTATTATATCACAATGATAAAGAAGGCATTCAAAAGATATTATAGCTCGGAGACGGAATAGAGGTTCAAAACCTACAATCGATTTTGAGGGGAAATTGGTTTAGAATATATTATCCCTCCCACCCCTTGAAGGGTTCAAAGTCAGTCCCTTAGGAAATTATATGGTATTGATATTATCGAAAAAACGTATTGATTTTTATGTCATTACAATATTATCGATATCTAAACTAAACTATATCGACAAATACACCACAATTTGAGTGGACTGAAAAACTACTAATTACATTTTATTCATTTTTTTATATTTATTAATTTATGTTACAATAAAAAAAAAGTGTATTTAATGAATATACTATTGGCTTGATACAGTCTGTGTATGGAAAATCGATATTTGGCTTGTCTCTATCCATAATAATCGATGTTAAATGATCGTTGTCTCGATCAGAAAAAATGAGATCGCCTAAATTTTGTGTTTTGTTTCTTTGATATTTGTTATAAAAAAAAAACTGAAAATTTTCCGTAAGTTAAAAATTAACTATGCGTTACCCGCAGTTTGATATTTTATAATGAGACTAAAAAATAAAATCCATTCCTTATAAAATATTGAACTTTTAAATCGATTATAGATTTTGTACTGTTGAGGATCATTCTAACTCATTATCACAGTGGCAATTAAAAATATTTTACACGTCGTAGAACCATGCTGCAGCTATATTATAGTTGTAGCATGAATGGGTCGGCTCGACCGGGGAAGGGCCACGCTCTCACAGAATACCAGCGTAAAACAACAGCTTAATACTGCTGTGTTTCGTATGGTGAGTGTAGAGATCCGGATACCCTTTTTTACTGGTAACGAGACGTTCTGTCTTAGCTGTCAGGGGTGACAACGCACATGCGTTTTGATTCTTAATCGAGGAGACGTCTATGGGCTACTAAATCCACTCACTATCAGGTGGACTATGTGCTCGTTTTCGCCCTTATTCTATATAAACAAAATAACGTACAAAGCTAAATACATTTTTTCCCGACAAAATGTCATTCGAATACGTTTTAATGTTATTTATTGTATTTTAATATCCACATATTAGACAAAGAAATGGTTTTCCGTATTATTTTAGAGTCTATTAAATATTCTGTGACTTCATTTTCCTTGAGTTTTTTGAAAAACTAAATCTTTTTAATATCTTTTAATACAAATCACTTATCACTTGTATTTTTGTATTTTGGAAGGTTATTTCAAATGGCTAATAAAACATCGTACTTTAGCAAGGGTGACGTTCATTTGTGTTAATAATAAAATATTTGCTTTATATGTTTGAAAACCCCTTCCATTGTTTTAATATTTTTATATTATAATATGTGTGGCCTCTCAAGTGTTCAATAAAATGAGACAGGATTCACCTATGTAATGTTTGATGACTGGTTTTAGACATGTGAAATAAACATGTGGCAATTTTTAAAAACCTCATGCAATATTTGACTACTGAACTGAGGTATGCTTTTTGTAAATAATTCTTATTTTTAAGTTTGTATTGTAAAATATCTCTAGAATTCCTCCAGAAGTCTGTCGATGTGAAATTTATTGAATACTGTGCGGAATCTAGGATGTTATTTGTAAACATTAAAGTAGCAACATGGACTCAGTTGTGACTCTTTAGTTTTGTTGATTTTGATTATCTGTAGATATGTGTAAAGTTTGGACAATAATTATATAATTGAATACTCCGAATTGTTACTGTGTGTACTTTAGTTAGAAAATTCTTCACCTGGTGTGAACCATATAATAAACCATACTGCTGCTTTATTGAAAGTTTAAATTATTTGTATTCAAAAATCGTTTAGTATTTTGTAATTTATTGTGAGTTAAATTAATGGGATGTTCACAAATTTATGATGAAGCCTGTAAGAAATAGCCTGCAATAGTAAAATGCTGTATTGTGTATATCTGGTTGATTACTATGTCTTTAATTTCAAATATTTTATAAAAGATATACAATGATTTAGACATCTTTCAATAAGAATACAATATGTTTGCTGTTTTTATTGATATGTTTTCAACATTCATTGAGTTAACTTGAGAACACAGCCATGTTGGTGTTTTGTTGAGTTGTAAGGTTGGAGTATTTTGTACCCCTGTCAACTTGTACATAAAGTAATAAAATTTTGTTTTACAAATTCAATATTTGAGTTTTATTTTTTTATTATTAAACATGATTTTATTTTATTATCATTAAACATGATTGACTAAGATGTGTCATAATATAATATATTATTAGCTAATATCACAAAATTATGCATAATTTTCAATGTCAATTTCATATTTATACTATGAATTAATAAAAAATACGTTATTTTGATGGGCTCATGCTTTCCCAGTCTAAACCTGTAAAATTGATGACGATTTTCTCATTCTTTGGTTTGAATTGCCTGAAACACAAATATAGATCATTAAGTGATATTGTTGTATAAAAGAATGAAAAATAATATCATAGCATAAATTAATAACTGATGAAAGCGATGTCAGTACCAGGGATTAAACAAGGATTGCTTACAAATTGCAAAGTGGAAATGCAAGTGCCTGTTTCTGAGCTACTACAGTTCAATGTGAAAATCCTTCAAAGAAATGTAATACTAACTGACCAGGCAGACTTTGTTTCTGTCCTTTTGCGACAACCCTTTGTCCATTAAAAATATTGTGGGTTACTTATCAGGAAACTATCCTCAAGCAATATGCTTTTACAAAATTTATTAAAATCGTTTTTTTTTATAGGATAGGGTGACAAAGGAGCATACAGTTCACCTGATGGTAAGTGGTTGCTGTTGCCTATAGACATCTAAATCCATCCTCGATTACGAATCTAAATGCAGATGCGTTATCACCAGTGAAGACTCCGGTTCTCTGCACTCACCATACGAAACAACAGTGAGAGTGGTCCCTACCCAGTCAAGCCGACCCATTCGTGCTACAACTATACCACTAATATAACTGCAGCATGGCTCTACCACGTAAAAACGTTGAGTGGTTTCGTAGTAGTAGACAATGTGACATGTAATTTTTATATATATATATATATATATATATATATATATATATATTTATATATTTATATATATATATATATATATTAAAAATATGTTTTGCCATAGTTCATCAGCTACAATTACACTGCTGAACAGTTTCTCTAAAAAGTAAGTTTTTGCTATAAGCACCATGCTTAGCAGAAACTTGGCAATTGCATTGTGATACTGAACTAAATGAAAAAATTAACTTAGTTTAAAAATATGCAAGCATGTCATTTCCTATATCTACACATATTTAGGTTGTATAAAGTAACAAAGGATAAAGAGATTTTATAGTTATTGTTCATCATAATCATTAAATCCCCTCACAAGTCCACTGCTAAACATAGGCCTTCCCCAAGGAACGCCACAAAGCATGATCCTGAGCCATCTTCATCCATCAACTTCCTGCATGTCTTACCACTCCATCTAGTTGGGGTTGCCCTACACTACACCTACCAGTGCAAGGCTGACTACTCGAGAACCTTTTTTCCCCATCGTTTGTTGGTTCTTCGGGCTATATTGCCAGCCCATTGCCACTTCAGCTTACTAATTCATTGGTTTATGTCGGTCACTCTGGTTCTATTGTGGATATCCCTATTTCTACATAGTTATTGTTAATAGTTGTCTATTATCAATAACTATAAATTATTAAAGTTATGGCATTCCTTGAAGGAGGCCTATTTTCAGCAGTGGACTTTTGAGGGCTGTAACGATGATGATGATATGAGAATGAAAATAATGATTTCTGAATACTGTTATATTTGAAAATAAATTTTTTACATCTAAGTGGTGCGACTTCCTTTCTACCTAGAAATCCATCTGGGTAGGTACCAATCTAGGCAGTGCATACACTGCTGTACTTCTGAAGGGTATAGAGCCAGTTTGATTACTGGCTATGAAGTACTCCATCGGTCTTTAGAGGGGATAACCCATCTGTAACCCTGGTTTGTACTAATTTTGTGCAGCTGTGCATGAGCAGCAGTAGCCACTTATTATCAGGTGCTTGTAAGTTTGTTTGTCAATCTAAATCAAGAGTAGCAATACCGCGGCGGGCTATATAAGGAGTGCGGAAGCACTGCTCGAATACCTGGCGATTGTCATTATTTCAAATTTTTAATTTTTGATAGCTTGTATTAAATTTGTAATTAATTGTTTGGCCATTAAAATCTTTTAAAAAATCAATCTGTGTTTCTATCTGTAACATATAAAAATTGCACTCAAGTCAACATATGGCTTCTGCAGACTGTCACAAACCATGTTCTAAGCTGTCTACACTCTACTATTGTTAATATTATTGGAGTTGACAATATTCATCTAAATATAAATATAATAATCTAGAATACTCGTATAACATACCAATATTTAACTCCAGCAGCATCAAACATTCTTTTAGAAGCTATGTAAGCGGGTTTGTGAGCATTCTCATCTGATAAATAGACAACCTCTGTTATTCCAGATTGGATAATCATTTTCGCACACTCATTACAAGGAAATAGACCAACATAGATAGTGCAGTTCTTGACATCAGTGGAATTTCTGTTTAAAATTGCATTCATCTCGGCATGACAAACTGAAAAGATCCATCACAATTGTAATCATTCACAAGATATTTTAAGCTAGAATAAATTTCTTAATTTTTAAAACTATTGAATAAAATTTTTAAATATTTGACTTGTATTAATCAAGTTACTACTCATTAGTCTACATTTACAATAGATTCTTTTTAACATAATGAGTAAATAATTGCATTAAATAAAATTAAAATAATTTAAGTTAATGATGTTAATTTTATACAATGCAACTGCAATTAGTTGCAATTTAAATGATAAGGCGCAAAAGCCATTATGTATTTATTGATTTGATTTATTTTATCAAAGCATAATATTTATCAGCAGTAACAATTATCTATATTACTTTAACAATAATATTTATCAGCAGTAATAATAATCCAGTTTATAACTGCTAGCAACATAATATACAATATACATATAAAATTACTTTAACCTATATGTATCAGCTTCTTGGCTCCATTTAGCTCAAGGATCATACTCATCCACCATTTCAGTTTTTACTTGCTTCTAACTATACATGCAAAGACCAATCAGTGAAGTTTACTGTTCAAACAGGTTTTTTCCAAACTAATCTATACATTAAAATAAAATGTATTGTCTGTCTGTAATATAAAATAATAGCCTTTTATTAAGCACAGTAAATTTTGAAATTTTTGTTTGTCTGTCTGCCTTATTAATGATTATGCCATTAGTAATGGCTGAATCAATTGTGATAAAACTTCACAAACAGATTGAAAGTAATGACAGGAGTGATTAGGCTAATGAGTAAATAATTGCATTTGCATTAACAACTAAATTAAATTATTTATTCATCATATTGGTACAAATTACCAAGTAAGAAGGCAAAAGTAAATAGTTTTTTGTTATGCTAAGACAGTACAAATTACAATCTAGGGTTTCATCATTGCTTACCACCAGGTGGGGTTAGCCTCGCACTGACTTATAATAAATAAATAAATAAATATATCACACCAATATGTCTAATAGTTGAAGACTGTGGGAAATTTCAGAAAAATTTGTGTGGCTTCCACTTTTTGACATTGTAATCATTTCTTTACACCAGACATAAATACCCAGACCAGCAACACGGAGCAGTGTCAAAGTTGCAAGCATCTGGTACTGTGATTGTCAATGTGCCTGCTAAGAGTGATGATTAAGGCAAATCTTCTCCGGAACAGGAAGGGCCCATGTCTAGTTATTGGCTTTTATTGGCTAATGCAGAGCATATTTTATATGTGGTTGCAAATATATTATTGTTGTAGCATGAATGAGTCTAGAAGGACCACTCTCTTGAAACAACGAAGGCCACCACACACATGGGACCAATCACAGTGTGCTATAAATTTTAAGTGATAATAAAAATGATTATGAACTTACCATATAAAAATTTACTATCTAATGGTGATGGTGTATTTTTACCCCAGGGAAATTCATCATCACTACATCCTATAGGCATACCATTGTATCTGTAAATTATAGAAATAATTTCATTAGAAAAATACAGTTTTTTTATTACCTTCAATTGTCATTTTTAAGTTGCTGCTGCCTATCTCTAATTTCAGTTTCCCTCTGTTAGCTCACAAAACCCACATATACATTAATATGTACAAATAAGTATTTTTTTAAGAAATAAAATTAAAGAATTTATTAATAAGTAACTTTAGCCCTTAGACAACCACTACAAACCAATGTAACTATTGTAACGAAATCACCATCCCAGGGATTTTCTCCTGTATCGTTGGGGCAGGGGGCCAGGCCTTGTAAAATTTATGTAAGTAAATCAACAAACATCCATACCCGGAACAATTATTTGTAGGCGATACAAATACTTGCTCCATGCGGTATTCAAATCCACAACCCTTAGCGCTTGTAATTCATTGCTAAGCCACTGCGCCACAGGGCGAAAACACTGAGAACTAAGAATGCTTCGCACCTGAGATGAGTTTGATATCCTTGTGCCTTGATCAAACTTTTTAGAGTTTGCTCGATAGAGTGTAATCGATCGGACGTGTGGATAGAACAAAAAATATCCTCGTACCGACATTACAATGAATAAATGTGATCATTGTGAAAAACCGATAGCTAAAAGAACACCTGGATTAGAATGCAGCAAATGCGAAAAAATTGTGCATGCGACCCAGGCCTGTACTAATCTTTTGACTAAACAGATCGCAGCATTACGCAACGCAGATAGCCTGAAATTGACATGCAAGGATTGTCAACGTTTCACACCGGTAAGAAAATCGTATATTATCCTAGAAGAAGAAAAGGTAGAACAAAATGAACAAACTCAAGATCATTCGTATTCTAAGCCATCAATAGACATTAAAAAGTTACTGAAGGATATTTCAAAGGAAGTTGGAGTCACTATAAAGCGCGAATTGGAGCCAATCGAATCTTCTATAAGTTACTGTCACGACAAACTAGATGAGGTGCTCGACAATGTGGATGTTCTAAAACATAGAATTATAGAATTAGAAACTAAGAGTATAACATTAAACAACAAAAAATAATAATTTGGAAATAAGAAAAGTGTTTTAGAACAAAAAATAGGAGAATTGGAACAAAAACAATACAGTAACAAAATTGAACTAACTGGTATATCAGGTATAGATAACATTAATCATCATCAAGTAAATAAAATATTAGATATGGATGCAAAATCAGTTAAAAGCATAAAACAGATAGAAGGAAGAAAAGGAAAGGATGGATATCTGCTACTAGAACTAAGTGATGAAACAGAGAGTGAGAAATAGATCCAAGCCGCAAAAATGAAGATGTTAAAAATTAATGATATTCTTTCGAATGCGCCAATGATATATGATGAGGGTAAGGATAGAATTATGTTAAGACGCGCACTCACAAAGGCAAATAAGATAATATTGTGGAATGCAAAAAAACAATTAGGTTCCGAATACAAGTACATATGGTTTAAAAATGGAAACATTTTCGAGCGAAAAGGAGACAAAGACAAGATCATAACCATTAGGTGCATCGAAGACATCCAAAAACTAGCAAAAAAAAAAAACCACTATTCACTCCCAAAATACAGAAGAAACGGAAGTAGTGAGTTAAGGGTAAAACACTGCATAATTATTCTTAAAGTTATAATAACAACAAACATAATGGATTCTCTCACGAACGTCTCAGAAATAAACGACTGTATTAATTTAAATAATTTCTACAAACTTATACCTAAAGGTAAACAAGGTTTCACTTTTATTCATATCAACCTAAGATCAATCATAAAAAACTTTGCAATGCTAAAGGAATGTATAAATTCTAGTAAAATTAATTTAGACTGCCATAGCAGACTGCATTGCCATAACAGAAGCCAACATATCTAATAACCTACTATCTATGTTTCATATCGATGGCTATTCAATGCATAGTATCTTAAGAGCTAAAAAAAAGGGGGTGGGATAATTATTTATATACGTAAGGACCATAAGTTTGAAATTATAAATATCAGAACTTTACACTTTGAATCACTCATAAGCAAAATCACCACCCAAAATAATTTGCAAACATTCCATCTTTGTATAATATATAGACCACAAAATGAAAACAAACACTTGTTTATTGAGGAGTTGTGTCACATATTAAAAGATAATTTCGCCAAAAAACATAACATCATATTGGGTGATATGAATATCAACATTAAAGATGTTACACCTATTCATGAATATTATCTTAGTAAAATGGCCGAGTGCGGTCTAACGTGTGCGGTAACAGATTACACTAGAATAGAAAAAAGACAAAATAACTAAAAGTTGTATAGATCATATCTTTGTGCGATCGCGTACGTTAGACCTGTACTCGGGCGCTATTGGTACTGTATTAGCCGATCATCGCATGACCGTGCTAACATGCGTTTTACCATTTTCGTACACACGGGATGAATATGAAAATGTCATTTTATAAGACAATAAAAAACTTCATAGAATGCTGAATGAAATAGACTGGTCACCGGTTAATAATATGCAATGTCCTATTAATATAAACAATTTTATAAAAACTAATTTTATGGAATGCTACAGTAAATGTCAATTAATAAAAAAAAACAAAACAAAGCAGCAAACGAAATAAAGAGAATTGGATAAATGAAGACATCATAAATATGTGTAAAATTAGAGATAATTTGTTTACTAAATGGAAAAATGACTCAAATAATAAACTTCTAAGACTAGAATATAATAAATATAGAAACAAAACAATTAAATTTATTGAAAAAACTGGAAATAATTACTATTATCAAAAAATCAATACCAATATGTCTAATCCAAGATATACTTAGAAAATTGTAAACTAACTTTGTGGCAAAGTTACCGAAACACTAGATAAATCGTTAAATAAAGCATTTAACTTCAAAAGTCAAAATAGTAAAACGATTGCTGATAATTTTGCTGCTGAGTTCGATAGAAACTTAAATACTATCAGATGATTTGTACACAAATCCAGTAGATAAGACTATACGGTTTCAAAAAGCAAATACAAAGCAAAACAAAAAAAATATAATAAAAACACTTAACACAAAAAAGCACCGGATGCTAATGAAATTCGTACAATTGACATAAAAGCCATATCAGAAAAAAATGCTAAAGTAATTGTCAAGTTAATTAATAGTAGTATAGAAACAGGTATTTATCCTACAGATCTAAAGCTAGTTTTGGTACGGCCTATTTACAAAAGTGGACGTCATGACGATTACAGTAATTACAGGCCTATTACTATACTTCCAACAATTGACAAAATTATAGAAAAATTCATTTCCAACCAACTTCACAACTTTTATCAAAAACAAAATTATTTCGGCATCTCAATACAGATTTCAGCCTAAGAAATCTACTACACAGTTACTGTCAAACTTTACAGACGAAGTAAACAAATACTTAGATGAGAAAAAACATGTATTAATTGCATTCATCGATTTTAGTAAAGCCTTCGATACCTTGAGACATAACATTCTTATAAGAAAACTCGAAAACTCTGGTGTTAGAGGATGTTTCTTAAGATGGTGTAAAGATTATGTTACCAATCGATATTTCCAAGTAAAGATAGAAAATAATTTAAGTATTAAAATGCCTATGACTACAGGTACGGCACAAGGCTCAGTTATAGGGCCACTCCATTACTTAACATACATAAATGAATTAGAAAATATCATTAAAAAATGTAGTTTATACCAATATGCAGACGATACGTGCCCTCTGTCAGAAGATAAAAATGTGTATATCGCCATGCAAAAATTACAAGATGATTTTTCACGCCTCTCTATGTGGGCTTACGATCTAGGACTTGTAATAAATATACAAAAACTAAGGTACTACACATTAATTCTAGTCATATCAAGAATATTATACCAGTAAGCATTATTACTCATAATCATCTTTGTCTGCACAATATAACTTGTTCCTGCAAAAAAATCCCTCTTGTTAAGTATCACAAATACTTAGGACTGATTATAGATAATAGGATAAACTGGAAGAATCATATTGATTACGTGTGTAGTAAATTAAGGGCAATCCTAGCGAAATTTTATATTATTCGTAATAAAGTTCCATTTAAAATTCTTCTAAGCCGATATAATGCTCTAGTGGAATCGATAGTATCTAGATAAAAGACCTAGATAAAATTTACAGCTTACAAATAAGAATTTTAAAATCTATATTGCCTCAACACATTAAGGACAAATATCGAAATGATTACTCATACCTTTTCACGTGCAAAGTTTTACCCATACATAAAAAGGTGAAATATATACTTTTAAAAGAATGTTATGAATACTCGATGTACCCAACCCCAAGGGAACGCATTTATAGCACTAGGAATAAAACACCTTATTCACCAATTAGAACTAATAATTAGTACGGTAAGAGAACACGTAAATTTCTAATACCATACATATTAAATTCTATACCTACGGAGATAAGAAGCCAGCTAACCGCACAAAACTTGAAAAGAAAACTTAAACATTTTTTCGCATAATAAAAATTCAAAAAAAAATATCTATGTATATTATTTCAATGAGAATCATAACGAGCTATATCTATCTATGCCAATAATTGTTAAATTGGACAAATAAACAAAACATGTAACAAAATAAAATACATAAAAAAAAATTATTCCTTAAAAATACACTCCGTGTGTACGCGCATAAATAAGATAGTACAGTATATCGGATAAGCGAAGAATTGAAGACAACAATCACGTTTTTACTTCACTATTCCAGGTAATCAATACCAAAACCTACCTTCTCCATAAAAAAATAGTTTAAGAAATACATATAGATTTCATATAAAATTTTTATGATAAAATTTTTTTTTAATATTTTGTAGCACAATTGTTACATAGTACTTTATATTTAGTTTAAGTAAAAGTTAATTTCAATATTATGTAAATTACAAGATTAAGTAAAACAATGTATAAGAGCAAACTGTGCAGTGCAAAGACAAAAAAGATGGCACGAATAAATTAATTTTGTAATTAAAACTGTTACTTTGGTGAATAAATTTAAAAAAAAAAACTTACCTAAAAACGGTTACACAATAAAACATATGCTACCAAAATACTGCACAAAGACAACAGATTTAACAAAAATGCTCATTTGAAGTGAATCCAAACGCAACACAGCTAATGTAACTATCAACCTATTAGATATTCCCCACTTCTCTGTCAAACTGATGACCCTGCTAGTCACGAAAATGAGGCAGAGCAAATATCGAGTGCATTTATTGTTAGCTGTTTGGTTGCCTTTTTTTTTTTTTTTTAATTTTTTTTTTAACATGGGGAAATGCCTACGCATACCCGCCTCGCGGGGGCAAGGACGGGTTATGTCGGACTCGCACCGACTAAAACCCCATGGTGTTCCACCTTCGTCGCATATTGGCAGGGCTACGGGAACGCTTTCGCACACATCCGCGGCCCCAATGTTTGGTTGCCTTGCATTTAGGTAAATGCGAATGCCAAAACTTTAATTTTGCAAAATAAAAGCTCCTGTGGATTTTGGTGGCAACTATAACTGAGGAAAGGGTAATCAAATTGTGCTTCACATTGCTATAATAAAACTTCATATCAGATATGTAGCCATTATCTTAAAAACTGATAACACCCATATTTACTCACACTCTATAATAGTACTGACTCTTTTTCTTTGGTTTTTAACTGTGGATGTAGGTACTGCTGTTCAGCAGAAATATCACAGTAAAGTTTGTTGTTGTATTAATATAACTAGATGAGTAGCTAGCCAACCAAAATATTTATAATAAATGATTAGTGAAATTACCCAACTCCAACGATTTTATTTTCATTGTTTACAATACAAGCTCCAACCTGATAGCTGGGGTCTTTACTTCGCTTTGCCGCCAAAAATGCTGTTGCCATAAAATATTCTTTCCAGTCAAGGTAATCCTCGCGTTTACTTTGTACTGTGACTCTAAAATTAATTATTAACAAAAAAAAAATTAAAAGTACATGTCACCTTATGTTTTCTAAAATAGTTCACTATCATATTGTAAACATAAGGAGTAAGCTCCCTTTTCACTATGGGATATAATATATATTTTACCCCAAAATATAAATTATATCCTGTGAGTGGCTGTCACATTGTGAGATATATGTTACACCGCATGTGTCATTTACAAACACAATTGTATTTTAAACAAAATGGATATTATGCACAAATTCACTCGGGTAATGACAGACAGCAGACAAGAACTTGAGGACGTAGCAGCGGATATGGAACGGTGTGTGGGGTACAGGGTAGGGCTGGCATCTCTAAAACCTGCCCCCCAGGACCGGAATTGTAAGTTCCCCGGATTTTGGAGATTTTACCCCGGACATTTCAATACTTTTTACATTCACTTACTTGATTAAAATATATTTTACTCCATACTTGATAGAAAAAAAATTTTTAAGCCTCTTTTGTTGCATGAAATAGTGTGTTTAATCGTTCTTGTGATGACGAGAAAGAAATACCTAACCCATAGCTTTTATTTACAAAAATTACGGGAACGGGATCTGATCGACAACCCAGACTTTTATTGTAATACAATTTAAACCCCACCCGGACACTCCCCGGACGTCTTTCAAACTAGGACAAATCCGGGGAAACCCGGACGGATGGCAGCCCTAGTACAGGGCCAAAATATAATAGGAAAATATCGCTCGGTCCATCCGAAAAATATTTATAGTTTGAAATGTAATATATTATTATAATATTATATCTCGGTGTAAACGGATCCATTTAAAAGAACAGTGAGTAATATTAATTTATATCTCAAGATGAATTAATTAGTAATTACAATAACTCTATTAATTAATAAGTAATAAATTTATAAATTATATTATATGGCATAGTAAAAAGCGAGCTTAATAATATAACCTCTAAGAATATGACAAAAGTAAAAAAATTCGATAACTCACTCATTAATGCACAGATTTGCGGCTTTATCGGCGAGATCCATGGTTGAATTTTGAGTTCGGTGTAGGACGAAATACTTCTGTTACAAAAATTGCATTTCTTTTAAAATTTATAGGAACAAACAACGTTATCACGATAAACACAGCAATTTACATTTTATATTATGTACATATGTACTCTTTAGCTCTTTACGCGGCAAATATTTGCGTTTGGTAAACTTTTTATTTTACTTAAAGGCAAAGGCCTATACGCCCATGCAGCCTAGTCTGACGTATTTTGTTGATGTGCCACATTGAGAAGTTTTTGAACGATTTTGACGATAGCTTAACCTATAGCGGACATGTGTATTATAGTATTCTATGACGGACAGTTGATGATAGTAGCATGTTAAGAGTATGATCTTATTTCGTACTGTAGGTGTGGTAAGAAGCAATTATGGAATATAATTACGTACCGACCGTAAATGTAAATGTCTTTTCTAGCTGTCCTGCCTAGCAAGCATGGGCCTAGAAAGGATTTGTATAAATCGTTACGATTGTTTGGCGGGTTGACAATCTCAGTACCGGACGTTTGACTCACCGATTTACCTGTCTGGATATTTTATGGTTTGAGTATAGAGTTGAGACCATATCGAAAACTATACGATGTTTTGGCTATTTGAATTGGTCAGTGTGCTTTACTCAAAGAGTATAGTTTATTATTATAAGGGGCGAACACCAGAAACTTCTATAATACACTAAATATCACCCTTAAGAATCCCTGCAATGAAATTGTATACTTGGGGAGTGCTTTCAGCCGGGATGGAAGATGTGATTTAGATGTGGATAGGCGTGTCGCTGCCGGAAACAAAGTCAATGGTGCCCTGAATGCATTAGTAAAAAAGGCAAGGCGTGGTGAAGAGTGCACGCCTTGCAATACATAATGCAGTGTTGGTATCGACTTTGTTATATGGCAGCGAAACCTGGGTATGCCAGAAGAAGCATAAAAGCAAGTTGAATGCAGTGGAGATGCGATCTCTTCGTAAAATGTGTGGCGTTACCTTAGCCGACCGAAAGCGAAACGAAGAGATTCGCAATATGGCAGGATTGAAAGATGACCTTATCACAAAAATTGATAGGGGCGTACTCCAATGGTTTGGGCACGTTGAACGAATGAGTGAAGACCAAATGGTGAAGAAAATATATAGAGCGAAAGTAAATATTAAAAGGTGTCGAGGTAGACCGAGACTAACTTTCGAAGACCATGTGAGCAAATTGCTCGAAGAGGGGAGGGTCAAGAGTACTCGGATACCTAGACGTGCATGTATGAAGAAGTTAATGAACCTGAAAGAAGCGAAAGAGGTATGTAAGGATCGTGACACTTGGCGATCTGTTCTCTCTGGCTACCCCGTTAGGGATTGTGCGTGAAGATAAGTAAGTAAGTAAGTAAGTAAGTAAGAATCCCTGCAAGTCAAAAAGTAAGTAAACATATTATACTGGTCTTCAAAACCGTCAAAGGCCTTGCGAGGCCGCGAGCTGTTCCACAATAATTCACAATTTCCCGTGGGCCATATGAAGCTTTAAAAGAAAAAGAGCTAAGAGCTCAAGTGATTCAGAAAAAAGGTGATAGAATATTGAGTAAGTATTTCATTACGGGAATAAAAATAAAACATAGAATTAAGTTTGTAACTCTGTTTTAAATATTGAGTGGACCAAATGTCCGGTAACATTTGGTCCTACAACAACAATGGACAACAAATGGTCATAAAAATACAAAAGTAGACATGAGAGAAAAATTGTTTATTTATTATAAAAGTATAAAAGTTTTATTTTTTGAAAATAACGTCATCCAAATGTGATCCTTGAATATTTGGACACACCTGTAACCTAGAGGAAAAATTTCCATCACCGACCGACAAGTGTTTGGAGAAATGTTATGAATTTTCTCGCGTATATTTTCTTTTAACTCTTTAATAGACGATGGGTTGTTATTAAAAACTTTACTTTTAAGACTGCGGGGTGGCCAGTTAATGTCACCTGTTTTGGATTTTACTACAACTGCATGAACTGTCAGAACTAATTTCGAAACACTTTCCAGTCCTGCTCAGGCACAGGTGCATAACTTACACCGCGGCGGTTAAAACTGTAGCCCTTTCAGCTGTTTTTTTAGAGAATAATTATATAATATATATTATATGATTATATATATATATATATATATATATATATATATATATATATATATATATATATATATATATGATTTTATTACCGGATGTTTCGGATGCTTTCCAGCACCCATGATTACAGGGTAATTATTTCCTAAAAAACAGCTGGAAAGTGTTTCAAAAATTAGTTCTGACAGTTCACGCAGTCCCTAAATTAATCAATCAGTGTACTAATTCCTTCAATTGATTAAAAAAAATGTTATATTACTTGATATTAAATTTATTATGCGGCAAATTATGTACTTTAACTAAAATAATGTAATTATATTTAATAAAAGCTTATTTTTTTTTGGTTGTCTATCTTATACTTTATATTTAGTTGGATATAAAATTTGCCAGCAAATCCATTAACAAAGAACGTAACAAATTTTATTTCAAATCAGAAAAAAAAACTTAACCACATCGTCTTGCATTAGCTTGTTCGAATGTTTGACTAATAATTACGATAAGTACATGTTTATATTTAGATTAGATAACTGAACTATAATTATCCATTAATTACCGGACACTGCTTCATAAACATACTATTGTCATCATATGCAGTTGATAGGAAATTGGGTATAAATGTGTATACAATTTATCGATTTTGAAATAAGGAAAAATTGTTTAAGTAATTGTTTTGTAAATTGCTTGGAGTAATTCGAATAAATAACACGAAAATGAACGAGATACAAATCGATATTACATGTAAACTAAAGTAAAATTACATTACGTATACGTCCGAGTACCTTCCAACATTTAGGGAACCACCGCTGACTTGATGCTTGTCATCTGACTTTACACTTTACGTCTTTGATTCTTTTTAGTTTCTCTCTATAAGTGAAACCAAACCACTGGCTTCAAGGACAACGGTGTTTACACTAACACCCTGTATATAGTACAATATCATTAGACTAGCTCCCGAAAATTATACTTGTTAAAACTTTATATTATAATATCGATTCGATTTATTTTCGATTCAAGCTCAATTTAGTTTCGAACATGACTCGAAAGCTCACTCCCGAATCAAGTCGAATCGAAAGATCAAGTTAAGTTTATGCATTATCAAAGGCATTCGGCGATTAAATCACAATCAAATTCTTAATATTATTATTTGTATTACTTCAGCAAATATAGCAAAAGGAGGCAATGTTGGCATTCAATTTGAAGACCCCTTTATAATTAATTATGCAAGGGAGCCGTGGTAGCTCAGATGGTTAGCGCTAGCTGTAAATTTCACAATACGCGAGCAAACCGGGTTCGATCCCCGCCGGCACCAATGAAATTGTTAATTGCAATTTTAAGTGCTGATTTACCACGTGCTCGGCGGTGAAGGAAAACATCGTGAGGAAACCTGCATGTCTGAGAAATAAGAAAAAAATTATTTCGAAAACATCTGAGTTCGCCAACACGCATTGGGGCAGCGCGGCGGACTATTCCTTGCCCTAAAACCCATCTCAGAAATAAGAGGAGGCCTGTGCCCAGCAGTGGGACGTATATAGGCTGTAACTTTACTTTACTTTACTTTTATGCAATTTTAGTAGCAAACACTAGTTTTGAAATTTACATTAAATAAGAATGCATTTCGGGTTATATCACAGATTATATAATAGTAATTACTATAAGGTTAGTTTGGATTGTATTAACTTGTTTTGCGTATAATTTTGTAATATAGTTGCCAGAGGTTAATTTGACTACATATACTAATGAAATTATAAAATACTCCATTGTTCGTTTTCTTATTATACTATATTAATTCGTTGAGGACACACAGTCCAAAATTACTAAACGATATTTATGTACGTTTTACGCCAGCTCAAAATTAAATTAAGTGTAAATGAGAAGAGGTCGCAATAGTGCTGCTTGGGTGGCGCTGACAAAAGACATAAGTCATAGGCAAAAGTAAGGGAGCTCCTCGAAAAAACACACATCGACGATCGACGATCAGCACAGCTACTAGCCGCGCAGAGCGTGTCATGAGCAGTCATGAGTATACCGCTTACCTCAAGGGACCCACGTTGTGCGTTCGGCCGCAGCCTTGAGAGTCTCCTCAGACTCCCCCTCCAGCTACCACCCGCATAAGGTCGACACATATGCTCCACAAACCATTTCAACGGCACATATAGCTAAATATAATAATATTTTTTAAAGAATATTAACAATGCTATAAACATTTCTAATATTCCCCTTAACCACTCGTGGTAAGCTTAAATTGCTTTTGTTACGAGTGGTTCACGCCAGTAGTCGAATGGTGGATTCGAACCCACGACCTTTTTGAGTTCGCGGTCCGCGCCCTGCCATTAGGCTACTGTCGCTTAAATTAATTTTCCATCAGAAAGGGTTTGTGTCACTGACGTTGAGTATATGCATTTTTCGATCATGTTTGTCTAACCCACCAACAAATTGCCTTTAATCATACAAAGGTGGGAAATTTACAGAGAGAGTTTTTTTTATAGGATAGGGTGACAAACGAGCACACAGTCCACGTGATGGTAAGTGGTTGCTGTGGCCCATAGATATCTGCATCTATCCTCGATTACGAATCAAAATGCTGATCATCTGTCATCTGCTGTCATCCGTGAGGACTAAGACGGAATGCCATACGAAACACAGCAGCATTAAGCTACTATTTCACGCTGGTATTGTGTGAGAGCCTGGTCCTTCCCCGGTCGAACCGACCCATTCCAATATAACTGCAGCATGGCTCTTCCACGTATAAAAAAGTTTATTTAAGTAACTTAAGTTATTATTATGTTGTTATATAAAACATCTATATATTTTTCTCTTGCCTGAATATTGAAACGCTGTGCTTCCTCACAAAAACGTTCGACGAGCTTTGACGAACTTACATCTAAACAAAAAAAAAAAAAAAAAAACAATCTTTAACAATATGCAAACAAAGTGCGTTATGCTATAGTGAATTTCGAAATTTAAATTACTCCATTAACAACTATTCGATAGAGTAAGGCTTTCTGTCTACGGTCATAATATGCAATATAATTATAACCACATATTTTTGGTATGTCAAAACATTTTCATGTGTAGCCGGTGTGTTGCCCAACGACCGCTTCGCAATCAAAACTATTTCAATGTTGCTGATCCATCTATATTGTTATTTCGTTTTATTGTACTGACAGAATATCTGATATTTAAGTAAAGTGTATTATACTTTTATCCATCCCAATTTTCGAGGCTCGAGCAAACACATCGAAGAAGCGGGCTTCTGAAGCGATGTGCTGAGGTCACTTATTCGTTATTTTGAGCTGTGAATTACAGCATTGGAAGTGGTTGCTGTTCCTGTTGTTGCATGCTCAGTTCTACGGATCGTCCCATGTGGATAAGTGGATGTACTTGTTCTCTACGGACCGCAGCGTTTTTTTAAATCTTTTCTTAGTTAATCCAAAATCAGTCTTGGTCTTGTTCTTGTATTTTGCAAGACCAAGATTATCTCCGTGTAGTGGCGGTTAAGAATATCCACTACCCCATATCTTCCCGTGGGTGTCGTAAGAGGCGACAGAGGGAGACAGGCAGGAGATGGGCAGCAGCGTCTTCCTGATGACAACTGTGACGTAATAAAAAACTGCGGTTGCCAACCCGCTCGCCAAGCGTGGCAACTATGGCAAATAACCCCCCAATGAATAAATACACAAACAGACGGCCCCCAGTCCCCGGCGGCCCCGCTATTCCTGGCTACGGTGGCGACCATGGTAACGGCGGGGCAGGGGGTGCTAAGAATCTCCGGTGGAGGTTCGGTTGCCACCTACGACGACTCGACCTGGCAACATATAACGCACGCACCCTGAGGACTGACGAGAAGATACTGGAGCTGGAAGAAGAGGTAGATAAGTTGCGCTGGCATATTATTGGATTATCCGAGGTCCGAAGAGAGGGGGAGGACACGGCAATCCTCGAGTCCGGCAACTTGTTCTATCACCGAGAGGGCGACCATCTGTCCCAAGGAGGTGTCGGATTTATCGTCCACAAATCTCTCGTCAACAACGTTGTAAAGATCGGGAGTGTGTCGACGAGGGTCGCGTACCTGATACTCAGAATCACCAAACGGTATTCGCTGAAGGTCATTCAGGTTTACGCACCAACCTCGGCACATCCCGATGAGGACGTGGAGGAAATGTATGAGGATATTTCCAGAGCCATACATTCCTCCAAAACCTACTACACGGTGTTGATGGGAGACTTCAACGCAAAACTGGGCACAAGAGAAAGCGGTGAGCTGAAGGTAGGGAAATTTGGAGTAGGGCAACGGAACCGAAGGGGCCAGCAGCTGGCCGACTTTATGGAGAAAGAGGGACTCTTTATGATGAACTCTTTCTTCCAGAAGCGGCCCCACAGGAAGTGGACCTGGTCGAGCCCCGACGGTTCGACAAAAAATGAGATTGACTTCATTATGACGACCAGACGCCAACTGTTCAGTGATGTCTCAGTGATCGCAAGGGTGAAAACTGGCAGCGATCACCGAATGGTTAGAGGCACACTGAACCTAAACGTTAAGTTGGAGAGGTCTCGTCTAATGAAGTCAACGCTCCGTCCCCCTCGTGCTCTAATCCAGAATCCCGAAACCTTTCAGCTCGAGTTACGTAACCGCTTCCAGTGCCTAGAAGATTGCAATGCAGTGGACGATATGAACGACAAGCTCGTGGAAACTGTCCATGCGGTCGGAGCTAAGTTCTGCAAGACCCGCCGCAGAAGAACACAAAAACTCTCCGATCACACTCTTAATCTCATGGCTGTTAGACGGGAGATGAGGCTGCAATCGTCAACAGATTTGACAGCATACAGGCAACTGAACAGACAGATCTCCAAATGCATACGGCGAGACTTACGCAACTTTAATACTTCTCGTATTAAAGAAGCGATCGAGCGGAACCAGGGCTCCAAAGTCTTTGCCAGAGATCTGTCTGCCAGAAAGAGCCAACTGTCAAGGCTGAAGACTGAGTGTGGCAACATCGTTTCCGGGACACCTGAGATTTTGAGTGAGATTGAGAGGTTCTATGGGCAGCTGTACACATCATCGTTGGAGCCACACGCAAGTGTGAGTAACGATCCAAGAGCAAGTCTTATCCGACACTATTCCGATGATATCCCGGACGTCAGTCTAAGCGAGATTAGAATGGCTCTCCAGCACCTTAAAAACGGCAGGGCCCCAGGCGAGGATGGAATTACAGCGGAGCTTCCGAAAGCGGGTGGAACACCGGTACTTGAAGTCCTTCAGAAGCTCTTCAATTCCGTCCTCCATGGTGGCACTACTCCAGAGGCGTGGAGCAGAAGTGCGGTGGTCTTGTTCTTTAAGAAAGGCGACAACGCTCTCTTAAAGAACTACAGACCGATTTCCCTTCTGAGCCGCGTCTACGTGCTGTTTTCGAGAGTCATTACGAATCGTCTCGCACGCAGACTTGACGACTTCCAGCCTCCCGAACAAGCCGGTTTCCGAAAAGGCTTCAGTACCATAGACCACATACATACCCTGCGGCAGATTGTACAGAAGACTGAAGAGTACAATCTGCCACTTTGCCTGGCGTATGTGGACTATGAGAAAGCCTTTGATTCCGTCGAAATTTGGGCGGTGCTACAGTCCCTTCAGCGGTGCCAAGTTGACTGTCGGTATATCGAAGTGCTGAAGTGTTTGTACAGTAGGGCTACGATGGCTATCCGAGTACAGAACCAGAGCTCGAAACCTATCCAACTGCAGAGGTGTAAGACAGGGTGACGTTATATCCCCGAAACTCTTCACCGCTGCATTGGAAGACGTTTTCAAGCTACTGGACTGGAAAGGATACGGTATTGACATCAATGGCGAGTACATCACTCACCTTCGATTTGCCGACGATATAGTCCTTATGGCAGAATCGCTGGAGGACTTAAGCACTATGCTCAATGACCTCAATAGTGCCTCCCAACGGATAGGTCTTAAGATGAACATGGACAAAACAAAGATCATATTCAATGTCCATGTCACACCTATGCCGGTAGTTGTTGGGAGCACTATGCTCGAAGTTGTTGACGAATACGTTTACCTGGGACAAATAGTCCGACTAGGTAAGTCCAACTTCGACCGAGAGGTCAATCGACGGATTCAACTCGGCTGGGCAGCGTTCGGGAAATTACGGCATATCTTTTCGTCAGGTATACCTCAATCTCTAAAAACTAGATTGTACAACCAGTGCGTGTTGCCAGTGATGACTTACGGATCTGAGACGTGGTCCTTCACTGCTGGCCGTATGAGGACGCTTAAGGTCGCTCAGCGAGCTATGGAGAGGGCTATGCTCGGAGTTTCTCTGCGTGATAGACTCAGAAATGAGGATATCCGCAGTAAAACCAGAGTGACCGACATAGCCCAACGGATTAGTAAGCTGAAGTGGCAATGGGCCGGCCATATAGCTCGAAGAACCGATAACCGATGGGGAAGAAAGGTTCTCGAGTGGCAGCCTCGTACCGGTAGGCGTAGTGTAGGGCGACCCCCCACTAGATGGAGTGACGACCTGGTAAGACATGCAGGAAGTCGATGGATGCAGGTGGCTCAGGACCGTGCTTTGTGGCATTACTTGGGGGAGGCCTATGTTCAGCAGTGGACTTGTGAAGGGCTGTAATGATGATGATGAAGATTATCTCCAGCGTCCCTAGTTTTGACCATCGGCACTTTGATAGTCCACGGCGTTTTGCTGTCGGCGTTATCAAAGACTGACCTGTCATCAAATGTAGGATACTGACCTATTCGGAAGTACAAGCAGGCCTCTGTCACTCTTGCTACCTGCGTGAAATAATTACCTAAAATCGCCAGCCATCCTGAGCGTTATACTACGTAGTACTATTATTTATTCTGTGGTACAAGGTCAAGATTCACGCGCCGGCGTCTTCTATTGATATCGGTTCACTGCAAATCTCGATTTTAGGAAGTGTGCGTTTTTAAAACATAAAGTGCTCGAATATGTCGTCACCCATTAGATAAATATTGTAGACACTTTCAACACACTTGAAACGTGTAAAAAATTTCTACAATGCTATTCGAATAATATAAAAAGCGTGCATATAAAATAAAAAGCGTGAAATAAGGTTTATGTACTGCTTAGGAAAATCCACCTTTGTCACCTTGCCCAAACGTGCTTCTGCGAAGAAATGCAGCGAATATAGAACAATCTCCTTAATGAATCATATCCTAAAAACCATTAAGCGTAGTAACCAGTAAGTAAGTTACCATTGTTTCACAAAATATCAGATGCATTTACTCTAACTTTGTTGACCTTCAACTTAATAAATCTTAAAACGGACATCGACCTGATAATCTTAACTGAATGTAGACTAAATCTAAGTAAACAAATACCTCATTTAACCAACTACAATTACTTATTGCTCCCTCTTTAATAAAGCTGATGGAGTGGTCGCTTAAGACCAAGACCAAGACTAGGTGTAATGGCGCAAGATAAAGACAAAAGAAAATAAAAGTTTAAGTTTAAGTTAGTAGAACTTTTGTTTGTAGATAATATAAATTTTATTAAGACATGAACAATGTTTATTTAAATGATTATCTGTCCGTCTGCCTATCCAGGCTAATCTTCAGAATAGTCCATAATATTTTAGAAAAAATTGGCTTCTATTGAGATCAGGGGTTTATTTGCATGCCATTTAGACATGAATAATCTTTGTTTAAATGTTTCTCTGTCTGTCTGCTTGTCCAGGCTAATCTTCAGAATGGCTGGATATGCGGGATTTTTTTGTTGTGATATATATGGTTGGATAATAGATGGAAATGGTGTTTGATTTCACAAATTATAACAGATTGCAAAAGTTTTTAATAACATTGTTTTGTAAAAGCTTTTAGTAAAACTTTTTTGATTTGCAATTTAACGAAAAAAGTTCCTTACAGTTTTCATTCTATATTTTAAATTTTTGCTGCAAGTCTTGTACATTTTTTTTGTACGAAATGTGATATTAAGACCATTTTAGGTGAAATAAATAGATCTTTAACTTTTATTTTAAATATATTGCATAATGATTTCTTATATTTACGCGAACACTATATGACATAGTTAACTATGACATAGGGACGTTGAACATCTCAGTCCTGCCCGTGACCATGAGTGCTGTAAAGCGTTCGAAACGTCGGGTATTTAAAAAAGTTAAATATACGCGATAAATTCCGTAAAAACTAGTATTATTTCAATAAATATATTGCACATTGTTTTTGAGATAATGGAAAAATACTGACATTAAAGTGGTCCTCGATAGCTAAACTTGTTCAAAGACTACTATTTTAAATTTGCCAGTTTTTTTGTTTTACTTCTACGCAAAAAAGTCGCGGGTAAAGGCTAATAAAGTAATACTTTCAGATAAAGAGGATGCATGCCAGTGACCCAAGATGCTTTGTGGCAACCTGTGGGGATGGACTACTTGTATGTTCACTTGTATGTACTTGTATGCAGTGGCTGTAATGATGATAATGATATAGATCTAAAGTATATAATTTTATCAAAAGGTCATATAAAAAATTCCAAAACTTATAATAGGGTGAAGTATAAAATAAATGTTACGAGAACTGGTACACAATATGAAAAGCGCTTTAACAGTCCAAACTTAGCATAAAAATCCTTTTTTATGGGTCAGTGGGTAAATCTAATGATGAGTGATACCATCGTAGTGGAGAGTGGAAGGATAAGTAATGGGAGCCATGGTGTGCTCAAGGATAAGGAAGAGGTTCCAAAAAGGTATATTATCAAAAGTGTTTTTTTAATTATCCTATTTGTATTCTAAGCACTTGGTAAACCTACATATGATATGTAACATATAAGGTGGTGCTTGAATGACTGGTCTTTAAAGTTGATTAGTTTGTATTAGGTTTATGTAGATGTAACAATCGTTAATGTTGACTGTAGTTATCTATGCATTATAATGGAATCTATATTCTAACTTTTTTAAATATAAGGTTTTGTAGCAAAAGTATTATTCTATTTCGTACTTTTTTACTAGTGTTGTGTTCCTCAACTGAATAGTTATGCAGAAAAATATGCTGTCAGTTTTGGCTCATTTTCACGAATTGTATTTAAAATTGCATACAGATTGCGTGTTGAAATAAATCACGAAAAAGGTTGGTTGTAAATGAAATAGTGTAGTGGTTTTTGTATAGTGTTTAAATTAACAAATAACAAAGAGATAAAATATTTTTATTTGAAGCAGTGTCAGAAAGTTAGTGACGGTCATATTTGTTTAAATAATATGAGCGTATAATTATCATACAGTGCATTTGCCTAGTAAGAGACCCACACTAGTATATAAGTAATATTTATATATTATAGTGAAAAAATGTTTCAAATACCGAATCCAAATGTGTTCGTAAATAATTTTCTTGGATTCGTTCAATCATCAAGTTATTTGCCTTGGGTACAATGGTTACTTCGACTGTTGGCTTTGTCGCAAGCAATATCACCAACTGGATGGCCAGAGTCTTATGACTTACGTGGTAAGTTTAAAGGAATTTGTGTTAATTACTTATAAGACTTATATGAAATAATTATGTTAAAAGCAGCGATTTTGGAATATCGCTATTTGCAGTCATCTCTTCACGCGTTCTCCTTTCTTACGAATGTCTCCCGGACACAGTTCGTTCATCTTTTCTCAGGCCTCCCTCTGCTTTCATATCCATCCGCTTTCAAATGAAAAACTGCTGTAATTTTTCTTATGGCAAGTGACAAGAAACTGATACCCTGAGGTGCTTTTTACGCGTAAACATATCATCACTATATGGTGTACATAAAAAGGAAAAACTTTTGAGCAACATCAACATAATATATTTGCTACATATTTATTTAAAAATAATATTATTTTTTTATATTATTATAATATCATAATCATCATCACTACAACCTTTCACAAGTCCACTGCTGTACATAGGTCTGGCGGGCCGCTCTACAACTCGCATATCGGTACAAAACTGTCAATCGAGAATTTTTTTACCCATCGGCTGTCGGTCCTTCAAGATATATGTCCGGCCCATTGCCTCTTCTGCTTAATACAAATCCCTTGTTTATATCGATAAATCGAAGATATTATTAGAGAGATTACAATATTATTTCATATTTTAAAATTTTACATCAATTTTGCACTTTTGAAATTTCTTTTTTGTTATTTATTTTCTATTGTTCTCATTATATAAGTTTAAGGTGTGCAATAAAGTGTTATTTACGTCTTATCTATCGTTTGCATTCATTTTATCAAATTGCATGCAATATTTTTTTCAAATTTTAACGTAAATAAATTAACGAGATTTTGTAATATTTTATTATTACAGATTTATTAGACGAACATGTTGCTTTCAATTCACATACTATGAATGAGGGGAGAGAAATGGTTAGCAATTGTTTTATTAAAAACTCCTATAAATTTACTTGTAACCGGAAAATCAGTCGAAGAATAATTAATGAAGATCACTGATGATGTATGAAAAGCGATGGATGAATGGAGTTACAGTGTTGGTGTTTGTTGAGTTTTGTAGTACTTATTACTAGCAGCGGCGTTGCTCGGGTCAAAATACATCGCACATTTAATAGTTATAAAATCAGTTTTTCTATCTTATACACACATCTTTGTGCCATTAAATGTACGTTGTATATAGTGTATACGAAATCGAATGATTAATTAACTTATTAAAATAATTATGAATCAAATTCGAAAATACATAGTTTGTTAAAATAAAAAAAGTTCAAAACATGAAAACATGTAGTTAAAAACATATTGGGCCACGAATAGCGTGTAGTAAAAAACGTAAAAAAGAAGCATTCAACGTTTTTTGGATGCACCGTGTACTTTCTTTATCGTATTACTCTTAAACACTCCATAGTGTCCTTGCACTGGCATTCCACGGTTTTGAGGAATAAATATTTTTTACTTGATGTGTCACAAGTGTGGTAAGATGGTGCTTCCGTGTAAAGTTAAGTTTTAGCAAATTGATCTTCTCAGTTTCTTTAGTAAATCAGACGCGCTGTTCGTTTTCTAAGTGAACAGATAGATGGACGACCGCTGGATCACGATAATGTAGTAAGAAACCCAAAATTCGCTTAATTGCTTTATTGGCATTGATGTAACGACCCATTTGGTATTGTATTGACTTTTTTGAGCCACTTAAAAGACAGCCTAATCACTGCCGCTGTTCATATACTCGCATACGTATTTGATAGGTTTAACAGAACTACAGTATTCGCCATCGATGTGAGCTTTCAAATTTTTATTTAGAAGCGTATGGAACTCGAAGGAAATTTGGTGTTTCATCTTGTAAAGTCATCAGTGATTAAAAAAATCCTTGGATTTTGGAAAGCGGACTGAAATTACCTTCATTATGTATTGATGTAGCCTCCAAAGAAGTTATTTGAAAGCAACAATTGCATCGACGTATATTTTGTAGAAAATTTTTAAATTCTGGTGGTTCACGTAGGTGAAAAGCTGGGGTGGTATAGTTTGTAATAATGCTAATTTAACTTTACCGATCATACAAAAAATATCAGCAGATAAATAAATTAAATTTATTTGCGTTGCAATGTTTACATACTGTATTAATTTTTCCGATAACAATACTTCTATGTTCATCGTACTTTTCCTTGGGAGCATAATGAAACGCTTGTTCTAAACACGTTTATAATTCGTTTTTGGCGTATTGTTGCAATTCTTACTCTACTTCGTGCATTTTCTTGTTCCCTTCGACCAGTTGTATAATGACGTCCAATAGGTCTCTTTCTAGTCCATATAGTTTGATAAGACATTGTTCTTTATTCTTCACTTTGACTTCTCCTAGTTCCTGTACTCTTTCTCGATTTTTCGAAAGCCGTTGTTCTCGTTGTTCTTCTGTTTCATTTTTACGCGTTAGTTTTTCTTCTGAGCATTCACATGAGATTGTGTAAATAATCTTTTACGCTTAGATATTTTTATTTACTTTTTAATCACTTATGATACTGACGTCATTTTTTTGCTGATTTTCTGATCGTAGCTGAGATCTGACTGACAATAAAAGCGTTGAATACCCCTTGATATTGTCAGCAATCGAAATTTCTAGTAACAAACCTTTCTAGACTGCACAATCACACTAAAATTTAAAAAAATCGTTGAAAATCTGCACGGATTGACTTTATGTGTATTGTAGTTGAGAATTTTCTAGATCATTCACTCTTCAAGATTAAGGTTTGGGCACTTTTTTATTGATTATCACTTGAGCGTGGCTGAAATCTGACTGACAAAAAAGCGTTGACTTCCACTTATATACTGTCAGCAATCGAAATTTCTAGTAGTATGTAATTTACGCCATTCAGCACAAACTTGTACCTATAAGTCTGGAAAAGGCTGGACATACAGACGAACACCTTCATTTAATTTATATATTTATATATTTTACATATAAACTAACTAATAAATTTTTATATATAAACTGCATTAATTTATGTAAATATAGATTAATGCACTTGATCACAATATTTCAAGTAATACATATCACCTGGACTAATATTGAAGGGCTAAAGTTAAGAGGTTCAGTTATAGATATAGAGGTTCAGTTCAGGTACATAATAATTCCTTTGGTTCTATTAATAAATATTTTCAAGAAAAACTACATCTCATATGTATGTAGCTCAGATGTTAAGGGTTCACCTTAAAATTTTATTACGCTAGCAAATCTGTTTTTTTTTACGTTATTTTCAAGAAAAACTACATCTCATATGTATGTAGCTCAGATGTTAAGGGTTCACCTTAAAATTTTATTACGCTAGCAAATTTGTGTAGTTAATATATAGGTTGTGTAGGTAATAATGCTTTGCAAAAAAATTATGAACAATTATATTCGAAGAAGTGCGTTTATGATCGCATTTAAAGTAAATAAAACTATATGAAATCTTGAGGTGAGATATTTTACATATTTTTTTCCATAAATTCACCAACTAGCCGAAGATTTAAAAAAAATCATCGAAATTTGATTATTTTTCGATTTTCTAGAGCCAAAAAACGAGGTGACCGCGATAGTATAAGATTACCACGTTATGTTTTTCATTGCCTCTTTAGTCTCTTGAAGTTGTTGTTGTGAAGAAATTCGCAATCGTAGCAGCCTCTGTAGTTAGGAAGTCTGCAGTATGCCTGGAAAAACGTAAAGCCGTTAGTCTTGCGTCGGATCTCTCTCCGCTTGTGTCTGATTTCCGTCCTATTGTACTATGAGCGTGAGTGAATGGAGATTGCTCCTGTGCTTGCGCAAAGACTCATGCACTTAATTTATGTTTTGTGCGGGTGGCTAGCCGCCGTTAAGACTCTCAAAACAGAACATATTATGTACTGTACGAGTACTATTTAATAAACTTGGGTGGTACTTACTATTTCAACCTAAATCTCAATAAGTATTGTGAATAATTAAGAAAATAATATTTTAAGGTACATAGGATTTGTAAATGTTTTCAGATGGCGATAGGTTTGATTTTGTGGTAGTTGGCGCTGGAAGTGCTGGCGCTATTGTGGCCGCGAGACTGAGTGAAGTGCCATATTTCAGTGTGCTGCTACTGGAAGCTGGAGGCGATCCACCTCTTGCGAGTGTGGTATGTTATTATTTTTGAAAATACGAGTAAATAAGGCTTGTACTTTTATTTGATATTATCCCAAATTAAATGTGATTTATGGGCAACAACGTTTTTGTCTACCGACCGACCCCTACGTATATGTGGTGTGGTAGTAAGTCTACTTCATAAACTCAGTCACCCAGCGAGCGATGGAAAGAGCTATGCTCAGAGTTTCTCTGGTGGAGATTCGTAACCGAAAAAATCCGCCGGAGAACCAAGATCACCGACGTTGCCTTCCGTATTTGCAGGCTGAAGTGGCAATGGGCTGATCATATTTGTCGCACAAACGATAACCGTTGGAGTAGGCGTGTCATAGGGTGGAGGCCACGTTTAGGTAAACGAATTGTGGAACGCTCCCAGGTTATGTGGAGCGATGATCTGCGCAAGGCGGCTGGCAGCAACTGTATGCGTGAAGCCGAAGATCGGGCTAAGTGGCGCGCCTTCGGAGAGGCCTATGTCCAGCAGTGGACTGCCGCAAGCTGATGATGATGATGATTACCATGCATAATGATTTAAAAGATAAAAAGGACAGAATGATTGAGTTTTTTATAAATTAATTATTCTTCACCATTTGCCTATATTAATTATTCTGAACCTTCTTTGCAAATTTGGCGGGTTATTGCAAAATAAATCTGCTGGATGATATTTTTTACCGTCTGGAAAAAAATAGGATGTATAACAAGTGAACGGAATAGAACCCTATGACACTGATATTTTACTTTTTTTTTTTGCTTTTACATTAATATATTATGAAATTAATCCATCAATAAATACTACCTACTAATTTAGAATAAACTTTCGGTACTAAAAATAAAAACAAAAATTTAAAAACTAAATAAATAAATCAATTAAAAACTATTAAAATGAAAATAATATGCACACAATTAGTAATATCTATTGATAGATCAATTTCATAATATGTTAATGTAAAAGAAAAAAAAACGTAAAATATCAGGGCTATAGGCTTCTACTCCGTTTACCTGTTTTCAGACAGTACAAAAAATCATCCAATATAAATAACATGGTAATTCTCGAGTGGTAGCCTTGTACCGGCAAGCGAAGTGTAGGGCGTCCCTCCACTAGATGGAGTGACGACCTGGTAAGATATGCAGTAAGTCGATGGATGCACGTGGCCCGGGACCGTGCTTTGTGCCATTCCTTGGGGTAGGCCTATATTCAGCAGTGGACTTGTGAAAGGCTGTTATGATGATGATTATGATGAATTGATTTGAAAAGATCTTGTGTCTGTGAATAATAAGGAAAGGACTGGTAGATATCGTTTAGATTAAAGTCGCTCCTAAGAATATAAAAGATTTCTTTACAAATAATAATACTATGTAAAATATTCATTGCAATATTTCTAACTTCTATGGAAACAAAAAGTTTGATCAAGGATAACGTATTTAGAATTTTTGCATATAAACTGCACAAGTTTCAAGGTTTACCTTTAGTTATCTAAATTTTAAGGTTTACCTCAACACTGCATGATTTTTATCTGTAGATACTTTGTTTCTTGAAACATTTATTTATTCGTTTTTTATTGTACACCAAAATACGTAAAACGAGGAGAGGCATAATTTAAAATATATGTTTGACAGGCATTATTTCATTTCCTCATTTCTTTTAGATAACTTTTGCGTAGAGCACCGATGCAAACAATGGTAACTAGTAGTTGTATAAGTTCGCGGAATGGAGGCCAAGAACTGTTTTAAAAATATATTTAAAAAAATTATCATTATAAAAAATTACTCATCGTCACTCGCGATTGCAATCGCTCATATCGCGTTTTGCAAATAAATTAATAAATATCTGTTAAAGTACCAGTCCTTATTCTAAGCGTAGTAATTATGAAAATTCTCCTTTTTGATAAGCATTCAACTTATAAAATGAAAAGAAAATGTCGTTATAATTTTAGAAATGTTACTTTATTTAGTAATCTTCTTCAAATTGCTAATGTTATCGTTTCCAGGCTCCTAGTTTATTTGGGACACTCGCTCATACAAAGTACGATTGGGATTACCGAGCGCAACTCGACAAAAACGTAGGCGCAGTTCACCCCGATGGTGTTATTTACATGACTCGCGGGAAAATGCTCGGCGGATCTTCATCGATTAACTACGAGGTTTATGCGAGAGGAACACCTAAAGATTACGATGAATGGGGACAAGTAGCCCCTGGATGGGAGTGGGAATCAGTGTTGCCTTATTTCAAGAAGCTTGAAGGTTTTAAAGACCCAGTCGTCACAGAAAATCCAGATCATACCTACTTACATTCCTCTGATGGTCCTGTAGCAATAAATAGGCCACAAAATAATAGCTATTTTAACGAAGTAAATAATATTGTATTGAGCTCTTACGAAGAAATGGGCATAAAGAGAATATTAGAGCTCACCGGACCAGAATCAATCGGTGCAGCTCAGCCACATTATACTTTTGCTAATGGACGAAGATCTAGCACGGCAGAGGCATACTTGAGACCAGTTAGAGATAGGTATAACTTAAAAGTTACAAAATATGCTAGAGTTACTAAAGTCTTAATCGATGATTTAACACGACTAGCTTATGGAGTTGAAATATTTCTAGGAGGTAAAAAGATAAATGTCTTTGCAAATCTAGAAGTAATTGTTTCGGCTGGTGCTATCGATACTCCAAAGCTTTTAATGTTGTCTGGAATCGGACCGAGAGAAGAGTTATCAAGATTGGGCATAAACGCTTTAGTCGATTTACCTGTGGGTAAAAATCTCCAAGATCACATTTACACGCCGATTGTGTTTACTGGAAAAAAAGGCTTACAAAGTGTGGTACAGAATCTACTCGTTCCGACTGAATTGGATAGTTACCCTGTACCATCACAATCAGGTTTCTTTAGTGTTAAATCTTATGATCTTCAACGACCACAGTTTCAAATATTTAATATACGCATTGGAGCAACTGCGTCACCGTTAATTTTATTTGGCTGTCGAACGATAGCAAATTTCGATGAACAATTTTCATATTCAATTAGCAAAGCTAACGTGGATCGGGAGATAGATCTTACTTCAGTACTGCTTTTACATCCTCGTTCAAGAGGAGAAGTTGTTTTAAGTAGTAGCAATCCATTTGATGATCCTTTGATAAATATGGGTTATTATAGGAATGAAGAAGACGTACAGAATTCACTGGATGGGCTTAAATATATGTTACAATATGCCAACACGTCCTATTATAAAAGAAATGGCGGCAGAATCGCAAAATTGGATGTTGCAGCGTGTAACCACCTTAAATGGGGATCTGATGTTTACTGGCGTTGCTATGTCAAAAATGCAGTTGGGACAATGTTCCATCCAGTTGGTACTTGCGAAATGGGACCCAAAGGAGTAGTGGATGAAAAACTACGAGTGCATGGAATTTTTGGGTTGAGGGTGGCAGACGCTTCTATAATGCCAACAATTTCAGGTGGCAACACAAATGCCCCCGCCATGATGATTGGTGAAAAAGCTGCCGATATAATTAAGATCGATTATAATGCCCATTAACAAAAATTTTTTATAAGTAAATCAGTCGAGTAAATATGCCTATAAGTTACAAAAATTTTTAAAGAAAAAATAATGGCCTATTGTAACTCATATTTTAATAAAAACATTAAAAAACATTCAAGAAATATTCCTAAAAATGATCCTAACCCAACGAAACCAAACTCACGACTTTTTTGTATACACTCATAAATATAAACACACACACACACCCACACACACACACACACACACACACACACACACACACACACACACATAAAAAAATTAAATTTCTCATAAAATCGGTAAAGTTATAACAAGCCATCAGACTTATCTTTGGATTAAAAAACAAGTTCATGCATTCAACAACTACATAAATCGAATAGAATCGGAAAACAAAATGCTAGCTCGAAGAATCAAAGTTTGTTTGATAAATTATTCAGTAGGTAGTGCATATAATTTAGTTTCTTGTTCATTTAATTATGCCTCAGAAATGTGAGGGCCCTCAAAAGTGATTAAGGAATATATTTTAGCCTTCAATATTTATCTAGTGCTAAAGAACCGATTATTACAAAAATGCATTCCCTTACATCTGGTTGGTGTGACAATGACCTTTTAGTATATAACCCCATATGTGAGCGCTGAAAATATTATTATACCAAATATATTTTAAGGGCTCACATATCAGCCTCGTTATGTCAACCAACAACTGGAATATTTGTTAATTTGAATTGCTAAGTAATTTTTTTAAGCACTTATCATTTCTAATTAATATTAAGACATTTATAAACATAACCAATAATTTAGAAAAAAACATAACATAAAAAACATAAACACTCACGCCTGTCACCCAGAGGGGTAGGCAGAGACTACGGAATTCCATTTGGCATGATCCTGACATACCTCTTTCACCTCCTTTACATCCATATATCTACGCATACATGCTCGTCGGTTAAGGGTACTTCTAACGTGGCCCATTTTCAAAATATCGCCAATTTGGTCGATAAACTTTTTTATAGGGCGTCCCTTCCCGACTCGGCCGTTCACTCTGCCATATAAAGACCAAACCACCGAAGCATTCCTTTTTTAATCCTGGTCACATCATCTTGCATACCACATTTATCTCTTATCACGCAATTTCTCACCCTGTCATTCAGATTCAACCCTAGCATATTCCTTAAAGACCGCATTTCTACAGCATTTATTCTACTTTCGTGCTTCTTCTGCCACACCCAGCTTTCACTACCATACATTAAAGTAGGGACTAACACAACATAGTACCATACTGTTGAACGTGTAGTGCCCCGTTCACTCTATTCCCTGCATTTATTCGTCGTTCTATATCCTATCGTATCTACCATCCCTGCTAAATACACATCCCAAATACACAAACTCATCCACTTCCTCAATTAACTCTCCTTCTATTCTTATTTCACATACCGTTTTGCTTTCTTGTCTTTCAAAAACCATCACTTTCGTCTTACTTGCGTTCACTTTCATTCCCCTTTCTTTTAATTCCCAGTTCATTAATGTATGTGATTTTATATATTTAATTTAGAATTGTCCACCACTGAAAAAACCGTAATCTCTAAAAAAACATAGGCAAATGTTGAAACAACAAGTCAATGCGAAAATTGACGATTATGTGGAATATATTTGTAGAAAATAAGGATTTATTTAGATTCATCTATGTTATTCGTATTTTGAGATGCAGTCCACAATTAAATGAAAACTCTTCTATCGAGCCCTCAACAAAAATACCGTAAAAGACTCATATCCGATGCTAATAATTGGTGATCCATTAGACCGTCAAGCGGTAAAGTGTATTTTACAAGTCTCGAGTCTTAAGTCGGGGTACTACCAAATACTCGATTATTGTTTCTTTAAAAAAATGGATAAAATAAAAAAAGGTTCATAAGATAAAAATACAAATTTAAACATTTTTAGATCCACTAGGGGAGGGTAATGTGACCAAAAAAGTGTTCTCTAAATGAAAAAAAATTATAATGTCTACATTACTTATAGCAATAATTTGCCACGCTGAGCCTCGTATTGTTTGCAAGTTATACATACGATATACATCGGTCGCAAGTGCGACTGCTGAACAAGAGGTTGCGGGTTTAAATCCCAATATTCATCACTGATCCCAAACAAATCAGTTACTGTCAAGAAATCATCAGTAGCAGCCCGTATCAGGAAATTAGCGGTATTTCAACCCCGTATCTCGGATAGCACGTTTGTTATGTGGCTGATCTCTATCCGAGCATGAGAATATAGTGTGCTCGGACACTATAATACTATCCTGCGAGATGGTTAGTTTACGTTGAGGCAGGTTGGACGAATTTCGGCTTGGAGGACATTATTATTAATTTGCCACAGGTACAATATTTTTATTTGACAAAAGATACCTTTTATATATCAAACTATTTTAAAATACAATTGGAAACACATATCGCTCGCTAAGTATCATAATTTATCTAAGAATTTATCTATTAAACTTGCTTATATTGTCTTTTGTACAATTTGCCGCAGGGTATGTATGTGGTCTATGGTACTGAAGCCTTTTCGGAAACCGGCTTGTTCCGGAGGCTGGAAGTCGTCGACTCTGTGTGCGAGACGATTCGTAATGACTCTCGAAAACAGCACGTATATGCGGCTTAGAAGGGAAATCGTTTATAATCTGTAGTTCTTCAAGAGAGCGTTGTCACTTTTCTTGACCATCGCACACTGTCTGACACCTTTATGGTAAACCTTAATGCTAAACCAGTCCGAGTAGACCCCGTTGATTCTAACACAAGCACTAGAGTCCCTATAAAGAGACTTTAATGTCTGTATCAACCCAGCGCTCAACCCAAAACAGGTTCAGTGTTTGTCATAACAAACCCTGTCGACTCTGTCATAAGCCTTTTCCAAGTCCATGAAAGCACAAAAAACTCTTTGGTTTTTGGCCAGAAACTTCTCCGCGATCATGCGCATGTCTGTACATCCTATTCCCTTTCTAAATCAGGCTTGCACATCCCAAATTTTTTCATCACTTTCTTTCATGACCCTTTCAATTAGTACCTTAGCGTACAGTTTTCCCACAGTGTTAAGAAGGCTGAAGGAAGACAAATAATAATATTATGTAAAATATTCAATGCAACATTTCTAGCTTTTATGCAAACAAAAATTTAGATCAAGAATACCGTGTTCAGGGTTTTCACATATAAACTGCATAAGTATAATTATAGTTGAGATATCAGCTATTCTATATATATAAGTACAATTATAGTCGAGATATCAGCTATTGTACCGTGTAGTGGCGGTTGAGAATATCCACTACCCCATATCTTCCCGTGGGTGTCGTAAGAGGCGACAGAGGGACACAGAAAGGAGATGGGCAGCAGCATCTTCATAATAACAACAATAACATAATAAAAAAACTGCGGTTGCCAACCTGCTCGCCAAGCGTGGCAACTATGGCAAATATCCCCCCATGAACAAGGACGCAAATAAGCGGCCCCCAGTCCCCGGCGGCCCCGCTATTCCTGGCTACGGTGGCGACCATGGTAACGGCGGGGCAGGGGGTGCTAAGAATCTCCGGTGGAGTCGGTTGCTAAGAATCTCCGGTGGAGGTTCGGTTGCCACCTACGACGACTCGACCTGGCAACGTATAACGCACGCACCCTGAGGACTGACGAGAAGATACTGGAGCTGGAAGAAGAGGTAGACAAGTTGCGCTGGCATATTATTGGATTATCTGAGGTCCGAAGAGAGGGGGAGGACACGGTAATCCTCGAGTCCGGCAACTTGTTCTATCACCGGGAGGGCGACCATCTATCCCAAGGAGGTGTCGGATTTATCGTCCACAAGTCTCTCGTCAACAACGTTATAAAGATTGGGAGTGTTTCGACGAGGGTCGCGTACCTGATACTCAGAATCACCAAACGGTATTCGCTGAAGGTCATACAGGTCTACGCACCAACCTCGGCATATCCCGATGAGGAGGTAGAGGAAATGTATGAGGATATTTCTAGAGCCATGCATTCCTCCAAAACCCACTACACGGTATTGATGGGAGACTTCAACGCAAAACTAGGCACAAGAGAAGGCGGTGAGCTGAAGTTAGGGAAATTTGGAGTAGGGCAACGGAACCGTAGGGGCCAGCAGCTGGCTGACTTTATGGAGAAAGAGGGACTCTTTATGATGAACTCTTTCTTCCAGAAGCGGCCCCACAGGAAGTGGACCTGGTCGAGCCCCGACGGTTCGACAAAAAATGAGATTGACTTCATTATGGCGACCAGACGCCAACTGTTCAGTGATGTCTCAGTGATCGCAAGGGTGAAAACCGGCAGCGATCACCGAATGGTTAGAGGCACACTGAACCTAAACGTTAAGTTGGAGAGGTCTCGTCTAATGAAGTCAACGCTCCGTTCCCCTCGTGCTCTGATCCAGAATCCCGAGACTTTTCGGCTCGAGTTACGTAACCGCTTTCAGTGCCTAGAAGATTGCAACGCAGTGGACGATATGAATGGCAAGCTCGTGGAAACTGTCCATGCGGTCGGAGCTAAGTTCTGCAAGACCCGCCGCAGAGGAACACAAAAACTCTCCGATCACACTCTTAATCTCATGGCTGTTAGACGGGAGATGAGGCTGCAATCGTCAACAGATTTGTCAGCATACAGGCAACTGAACAGACAGATCTCCAAATGCATGCAGCGAGACTTACGCAACTTTAATACTGCTCGTATTAAAGAAGCGATCGAGCGGAACCAGGGCTCCAAAGTCTTTGCCAGAGATCTGTCTGCTAGAAAGAGCCAACTGTCAAAGCGGAAGACTGAGTGGCAGCATCGTTTCCGAGACACCTGAGATTTTGAGTGAGATTGAGAGGTTCTATGGGCAGCTGTACACATCATCGTTGGAGCCACACGCAAGTGTGAGTAACGATCCAAGAGCAAGTCTTACCCGACACTATTCCGATGATATCCCAGACGTCAGTCTGAGCGAGATTAGAATGGCTCTCCAGCACCTTAAAAACGGCAGGACCCCAGGCGAAGATGGAATTACAGCGGAGCTTCTGAAAGCGGGGTGGAACACCGGTACTTAAAGTCCTTCAGAGGCTCTTCAATTCCGTCCTCCATGGTGGCACTACTCCGGAGGCGTGGAGCAGAAGTGCGGTGGTCTTGTTCTTTAAGAAAGGACCGAGAACTACAGACCGATTTCCCTTCTGAGCCGCGTCTACGTGCTGTTTTCGAGAGTCATTACGAATCGTCTCGCACGCAGACTCGACGACTTCCAGCCTCCGGAACAAGCCGGTTTCCGAAAAGGCTTCAGTACCATAGACCACATACATACCATGCGGCAAATTGTACAGAAGACCGAAGAGTACAATCTGCCACTTTGCCTGGCGTATGTGGACTATGAGAAAGCCGTTGATTCCGTCGAAATTTGGGCGGTGCTACAGTCCCTTCAGCGGTGCCAAGTTGACTGTCGGTATATCGAAGTGCTGAAGTGTTTGTACAGTAGGGCTATGATGGCTATCCGAGTACAGAATCAGAGCTCGAAACCTATCTAACTGCAGAGAGGTGTAAGACAGGGTGACGTTATATCCCCGAAACACTTCACCGCTGCTTTGGAAGACGTTTTCAAGCTACTGGACGGGAAAGGATACGGTATTAACATCAATGGCGAGTACATCACTCACCTTCGATTTGCCGACGATAAAGTCCTTATGGCGGAATCGCTGGAGGACCTTAGCACTATGCTCAATGACCTCAATGGTGTCTCCCAACGGATAGGTCTTAAGATGAACATGGACAAAACAAAAATCATGTTTAATGTCCATGTCTCACCTATGCCGATAACTGAAGTGGAAGCTGAAAACCAGAGAGAAACCGAGAGGTCAATCGACGGATTCAACTCGGCTGGGCAGCGTTCGGGAAATTACGAAACATCTTCTCGTCAGGTGTACCTCAATCTCTGAAAACTAAAGTGTACAACCAGTGCGTGTTGCCAGTGATGACTTACGGATTAGAGACGTGGTCCTTCACTGCTGGCCGTATGAGGACGCTCAAGGTCGCTCAGCGAGCTACGGAGAGGGCTATGCTCGGAGTTTCTCTGCGTGATAGACTCAGAAATGAGGATATCCGCAGTAAAACCAGAGTGACCGACATAGCCCAACGGATTAGTAAGCTGAAGTGGCAATGGGCCGGCCATATAGCTCGAAGAACCGATAACCGATGGGGAAGAAAGGTTCTCGAGTGGCAGCCTCGTACCTGTAGGCGTAGTGTAGGGCGACCCCCCACTAGAAGGAGTGACAACCTGGTAAGACATGCAGGAAGTCGATTGATGCAGGTGGCTCAGGACCGTGCTTTGTGGCATTACTTGGGGGAGGCCTATATTCAGCAGTGGACTTGTGAAGGGCTGTAATGATGATGATGATGATGATATCAGCTATTCTGGGGACCGATTTCTTGAAGAAGAACAGAGACTACGATAGAAAACGTGACGATAAATTATGCAGCAAAGCATCTCGGATTTAAGACGAAAGAGTTCATTCCAATATATGTCTCGGAGCAGAATCTAAAAGATATAAGTACTGCTGGACCGCCTATGGCACGGTACATATCAAAAAAGATGAAAATTTTGATAAGAAGTAAGTCATACGTCTTTTGCAACTTCAATGACTAGATGTTATATAAATGTTGATCATTTGTCGTACTTACCATATTTTGCTCTTTTGTTACCCCTATTTGTCTTGGTGCCATATGGACTTAATATGCTTGAAATCAATTAGTGCTAGGATAAATATTAAGCTTAATATCAGATTAAACATTAATGAATACTATGTTGTACTACTGATGATAATTTGTTGAACTCACCGTGTTTAACGGTGTTGTTACGCTTATTTTTCTCGTTTGATATCGACTTTAAATGCTTAAAATTAATTAGTATTAGGATAATTGTGAAGCGTATTATTAAGCTAAATATCAACTCATACTATGTTAATCTACTGCGCACTCACACTTCACACTTCCACTCAATTCCACACTCATTCAAGTTACCATATCCACAACAAACATTCATATTTTCTTTTTGACTCTTGACTTGACTTGAATGACTCATCCATTACCAAATAGCTCATTGCATATAGTCAGTTAGGTGAAGTGACAGCTTACGGATCACCTAGGCTAAGTATGCAGGTTAATCAGCAGCCTTCTGATAACAAAGTAATAAATTCTGGTTGCGAGTTAACAACAATATGATTATAAAAAAACTGTTGTTGCCAACCCGTTTGCTGTGTGGCAAGTGGCAACCTGTGGCAAACATCTCCCAACTGGGCAACAATACAAAAAATTACCCCCAATCCCCGTCGACCCCCGCAGCTATAAATTTGTAAAAAGTACTAACATTAAATTATAATTGTATAATTGTGTATGTATTTAAACTTATGTGCATTTATAACAAATATTAAAAAAACATAATTTTCCATTATAAGTCAAAAGAGAACGTACTTAGGTAACCATTAAAAATGCATCAATCTCGAAAAAAGCCTCCATTTCATTCAAACATTACGAAACTCTCTCGGGAACGGGAAAGCAAGTGGAAAGGACTCGACATTGCAGACTTGATTACCATAACATGGCGATGAGGCCTTTGTGATGGTAATCAATACACTCTCTGTGCCCCTCTAATGATAATGACATTCATAAACGTTGCTATTACAATACTGTCTTCGTTTTCATTGTGCAAACAATTTGATAAATAGCGTAGCGATTTGTAGTTGCTGTTATGTTAAAAATAGAGTCTTTTTTTTCTGGAAGTGGTGACAAGCGAGCATGCGGCTCACTTGATGGTAAGGGATCAGCGTCGCTTATGATCATGTACAACACCAAAATGAATTGCAAGTGCGTCGTCGACCCTTTAGAAAGGAGTAGGCTCCCTTTCTTACAGGTCCTTAAGTCGTATCAGTCCAAAAAAACCGGGGCCACAGTAAATGCCACAGTTTGGTCGTACGAGACAGAAGATTCCTCTTGAATTGCGCTATAGTGAACCGCCAGCCATCGAGATGATGCGGATGAAATTTCGAGTTCTGTCGCTGTCATAGAAATATAAATAATGTACCTTATTATTTAGACTTCTATGGTTGCAGTATATGATGGGAGAGTTCTCCAGCTGGAATTAATCCGAAAAATGCCTCTGAGCACTTCCCGTGGTATATGCGATAGAAGATGCTTAGAGATTCAACATCTCTTCGCAAGCCAGTGGAGCCAAGTCGATCGGAAAGAACTCGATTGTCGACGTCTCGGACCGCTCTCCGTTGAATATGATTAAGTGTAAGTAGCTAATATTGGGTGCGAGGACTCTGAGATATTTACAGTATTCCATATAAGATGATTACATGCGGTGTCGCCCCTGAGAAATAAGAATACCTCGTTATAGTTATTAAGGGTTTCGGTTCTCCATTACACTCACCATTTCAAACACAGCGGCATAACACAGATATTTTATGCATCTGTCTTCCCATTCGATTAAAAGTGGGTGTCATCAAGCAAATAGTGAATAGGCTTTTGCTTATTTATGTCTGTCCGCTTTATCATCGTCAGATGAATCGCCCCTTACCATCACGCAGGATAGCAGTCAAGCTCTGACTTGTGAAGTGCTATGATCTATCATGATATCACATCCCTTTATAAGTCTAATGCTGAACATAAGCCTCCCCCAAAGAAAGCCACAAAGTACGGTCCTAAACCACCTGTGTCCTTGCTTATAAAAGTTCAGCTTTAACTACCTGACATTATATACTGATACTGATATTCTGTAAGATCGTAGTACTTCCCCGGTCAAGCTGACTCATTCGAGCTGTAGCCATTATACGGATTTTTCGTCAATTGCCTGTTCTAAGATTTATTTGATCAACCTATTGTCACCATTGTTTATAAATCCAAGAAACTCATCAAAAACGCTTTTATTAGTTCAAATTTTAACTGATCTTGCTTGACTTTTTCTAATTTAATTTCTTCATCGTAACAAAGAAAATTAGAGCTAAAGCCTTGATTATTACAACAATGAAGTCTCCATCAAGAACTTGACCCTTAAAATTGAGTGCGACGTCGTTTAAGTTGTCTCGCAATCGTAAAGTTGCTCGTTTACATGACAAAGTCTCGTTCGGGACTCTCAGGAAATGATTATCTTTGCCCCCATGAGCTACTATATGTTTGATACTCACTCGAATGGTTCTCGAATTAAATATTTTTATTTAAATATGCGTCAAGTATTCCATATTTGATTCCCATTGTTGAATAATAAAAGCTTTAATATTAATTTTATAATTTAAAAGCTCTGTGTTATATCTATAAATGAATTTCATGATTTATAGATATTTATGATTCAAACATAAATATTGTAATTTAAAAATCACAGATAATGATGTCCATGTTAATGCCAGCATTTTCTTGTAATTAATTCATTTGTAAAATGAAAACTATTTCTTTATCAACCAGCAATAATTCACGACTACACATGAACCTCTTCCATTTTAGAAATCATTGGTCATAATCGCTACGCTTGGCACTTGCCATAGGCCCGCAGGATAGGCGTCTCGCAAACTTTTCGTACCTTTGGTGTAGTTTATCATCGCCGGTTTGTATAGTTTACATTTGATTTATATGACATGGTTACACCGCTATCTATCAGAACTGTAATAATGCTAATTGTCCACATTATTATACAATATTATTTTTTTACGTTTAACATTACACCTGTCTCAATATTTGTTTTTTTTTTTGGATCTGTCTAAGCAATCGGTGGTAATAGGCAATTTGAAATCACAATTACAAAATTTTTAGACTGAAATATATGAGCGTTTTTCGTTAAAATGTTTGAAAAATTGAGATGAATAACCTTACATATTTCTGATTATTTTCATCTTATCTATGTATTACCTATTGACAAGATTTTTTTTTAGATTTTTATCTAAGAGTACAAAGTGTATAAATCAGTTTTGAGAGAATGAAATGAACAAAATAATTACAAGCTTTGACAGCGCTCTAAAGTTTCACAGTACGCGACCAAAAACCGTTGGATTCTATCGTCTTTACCAAAATTGTAAATTGTAAGCTACTAATAGTAATGGGTGATAAAGGAAAATATCGTAGAGAAACCTTCATGTATGAAAAATTAAAGGAAAAAGTATATTTCGAAAACATTTAAAAAATCGACAACACGTACTAGAGCAAGCAGTAAAATTTTGGGCTGCTACTTTTAAATTCAAAGAACTTTTATTTGGCAGCTCAGAAAATGGTCCCATAAAACTTGTTAACGATTTATGCTATCACGAAAATATCGTAATAACGTCTTTATATTCAATTGGTGCGCAATATAATAGTAAACAAAATCCCTACATGTTATTAATTTTTCTTATATAGCAGCTTTTAAAAAAGGGACGCAATGCAACGATCATTCTAACGAAGATCATCGAGCCAACCAGCGCAGCGCATCAGTACAGAAAAGGAGTAATATTACGTGACGCGAATGTCAAGGCATACTCACCAATAAATGTTTAAAATTAATAAACTTGCTTTGATATCATAAAAATTATACGTTAATTGAAAGTGGATGTTCGTGTTGACGTTTAATGCACGATAAAAACCCTCCCGCTGTACGAGACATAGTAAAACTGCAATAACAACCTAGCAGATCACGAGGTATGTAGTTCTTCATAGCATAGGGTACGCGCCTTTATACTAAACTACCTCCACAAATGCATCTTACACACTCATTTGTTTATACAAAACCCAATGTCGATAATTTTAATTTTCCCGTCTTCACGTATCTGTTTAGGTGAAATCATGAAATTGTCAGTGATAGGCAGACAAACAGATAGGTAGCTCCGTCCTATAAACGTTACGTTTTACTATATTACTGTCTTTACGCTGATTAAGTTACAAAATCGTGATACAGAAAAATGAAGGAGTTCGGTTGCAGTCTGGTTTTATGAAATATGCATGTGTTCAATTTGAGCTGTATATCGAGGTCGCTGGTATCAAGCATAACGTCCTAGTGACTTAAATAACAGTTCGAGTGGAACGCTTTCGTTTAATGTATTAACGTTTTAACGCATTCATTTTAACGTACTTCTTTGTTTAGTTGCCATATTACTTATTGAAGAATAAAGCGAAAATTAGAGAGAAAGGAAAAATCGAACACAATACAAATAACTGAATTAAAGAAGTGTGATCTTCTGCTAGATTAAAAGTACCGAGTATTTTATACACTATATGTAGCGATCCTATTTTAAGGTGCCATACAACATCTGAATACAGTTTTTTAAGAAATTTAATATTTTCGATACAAATTAAGTTTTAGAAGAAAAAATATTTCGAAGTTAGTTTCGAGTGAGAAGAAATAGTATATAAAAGCACAAGCAGGGTAATGACGCATCAGAGTTTATGTAGGAACGGGGCTTAATGTTGTGGAATACAGTTTAACGCGGCCGCGTTTTCTACGTTTTTTATTCCTAATTTTGTTATTAAGTATATTACAATTTCATTTGTTAATTTTATAAAATCATGTTTAATTGTGTAGAAGAATTTTCTACAGTTACACAAATTAGATGACCGTCAGATATTGTAAAATTTTTAAATTTAGAACTAAAATGTTCTTGTAAAATGTCCATCTGATTGTAAGTTAACACCGTCGCCCATAAACATCCGCAATATCAGGGAAATTGCAGGTGCGTTGCCAGCCGTTTTTTATTCGCCCACCGATAATATAAGCATATATTTAAATTAAGGTATAAAACTAATGGACACATTTATGAATGAAATGATTTCTTTAATATTAAAAAATCACTCAAGTGTTTTAATTACATATGATAATTAAAATAATATCATCTCAATATCGAATATTAAATTAAATCAATCAATCATCAGTCCGTAAAAGTCTACTGTTGGATATGAACCGGATTGGAGACCGCAGTAACAAATGTCTTGTACCTTCAACCTCTCTTTTATAGAATTTTTATAGCGTGATCCTACCCTGGTCGAGTCTACCCATTCATACTACAACCATAATATAGTCGCAGCGTGGCTTTACCACGCATATTATCTTTCTGAAAATTGCTTGTGTGGTTAAAGTGGAAGACTTTATGGTATTTAAAAGGAATTTCAAAGGTATAAATGTTATCCATGATAATATTGAAAAGTTCGTAAGTTGTGTAAAAAAAAGGAATTACTTGTCACAAACACCTCAAGTGACATTCTCTCTGCTTTGTATGGCGTGCTGTTTAATCCTTCCATTCCTTGTACTAAAAAACATAAACGACACGACCTTGAGCCGACATCTACTTATCATCTGGACGGCAGACATCCTTATCAATCCTTTATTAAAAATCAAAATGTAGAATGCGTTGTCATCCTAAGGATATCAGTGGAATCCCACGTTACCAGTAAAAAGTGTCTCCGATTCACTGCACTTAACACACGGAATACAGCAGCATTATAAGGCTATTTAATGCTGGTATTCTGTAAGAGCGTGGGCCTTTCTCGGTCAATCCGACCATTCGTATTGCACCCATAATACAGTCGCATTGTGGCTTTATCACCTAGAAAAGGGTATCAAAGTCAAAGTAAAACAGCTACGCCATCGCTTTGCTATACGGGGCCTCGTAAATAAGATTAAATAAAAGCACTATTATATACACGAAGGAAATAATTTAATTTAGGGTATTGACCTTAAATTAAATTATTATACCTAATTGTTAGTGTTTTTGATTCTCACTGATTCGAAACTGGCAGATACGCGATAATAAGATGGTAGGGATTCAGCGGTCGGGCGGAGACTGGCGCAATTTAGAAGAAATCTATGTAACCAATTATTATTGATGATTAAGGGTTTCCCTAACACTGGGAAACTGTAACAAGTTCCTACTCCAGGAGACTTTGTAAGAAGTGGCAAGGAGCTCAAATGGATGCTCATTATGTCCACACATTCTTATCTTTTAAATAATCATTTAATTTATTATACCTCTTCTTCATAAGAATTTTGAGTTTGTGCAAAAGTAAATCAATATACTAGCTTTTTTCCATTTCTGTTATTTACCCTAACTTGCATAAAAAGTTTAATCAAGGTTTATAAATTGAATTTGCTAGACACATTTTAGTAATTTAAGTAGCTAATAAATAACAGTAATCTAAGCTAGCAGCGAAATGTGTGATAGAAGTGGCAAGGATATGGCCGCATTACTTTGGATTCTGATTCATTAGGCCAGTGAATTATTCGAACGATTACGAGAAGAACAGGCTAGTAATGCGTGCAATCTAAATTCTTATAGTTTCAATAAATTAGTTTTGTAGCTTTATGTCGTAATTGCTTATAATAGTTGCTTAATTAGCTTGCAGCTGTATAATTATAGCGTTGTGGTTGATTATTATTCAATCATTGCCGCACGCAAAATCAGCAAATTGTTACGTTGCGGTTGAGATTCACCTTTTAGTATGACTAAATAATAAGGTGGTTTAGGTTAGGTTATGAGGTTGGTCGTTGTGCCTGAGGATATGTAGCTCGGTAAATATAAGTGTGTATTTGTATATAAGAATTAAGTAGATATTTAGCTTATTTCGAATGAAATATCATTTAGTTTAAATATAAAAATATTCGTTTCAAATATTTTTACATTTAAATGAAAATTTTCCTAATTTTTTTTTTACAGAAAAATGAAGATGTAGTTTGTATGTTAAAGTATGGTACATCTAACTTTTAAATATTTGTAATAATGATCACGTAAGAAGTTGAAACCAAATAATTCATTTTGTTAAAAGAGAAGATAAAATAATAAATAAAATAAAAGTAATAAAATTCCCATTGAAACATTTTGTACCTTATAGTGCTAAGTAATTTATTTTCATGCAACATGTTATTTTAGGTAAGCGTAGTGTAGAGCGAACCCCCACTAGATGGAGTGACGACCTCGTAGGACATGCAGGAAGTCGATGGTTGCAGGTGACTCAGGACCGTAATTTGTGGCATTCCTTGGGGGAGGCCTATGTTCAGCAGTGGACTTGTGAAGGGCTGTAATGATGATGATGATGAACCTATTATTTTCATAATTTTATACGTGATAGAGGCACACTGCAGCTATATAATTGTAGTACGAATGGGTCGGCTCGACCCAACTAGGAATCACCACGCCCTCATAGAATACCAGAGTTAAAATAACAGCTTAATGCTCCAGTGTTTCGTATGGTGAGTGTACAGAACCGGAGACCCTTTTTACTGGAAACCAGACATTTCATTTCAGTCCTAAGGAGTGAGGACACATCAACATTTTAATTCTTAAACGAGGATATATGAAGATGTCTATAAGCTACTGCATCCACTTATACTCGTAACAGGAGGAACACATGCTTGTTTATCACCCTATTCTATAAAAAAATTAAATCACTTAAGGGCGCATACTACTTCAAATGGCTAAGCAAGATCCTCTGTTATGCCGAAAATACTGCAGAATTGTTTTTGAAATAAATATACGGTGAAGTTGAGGATTAATGTTAAGTACTTTGTTAGACGAAAATACGATTTCATAAAATTTTCTCGATAGAAAAAAAATCCAAACTTACATCCAAACCGAACTATAAACCGCTGGTGTTCAAAAAATACGTAAAATTAGATCATGAAACTTTGTTATGTTATTTACTTTTTTTATTTATCATTACTTTCACCATAAAAAGAAATTACCTAAACCATCGTCGTTTTAAAGTTTTTTCCCTGCGCCCGACCACCGTCATTCACTCTAGTTCCGGCTTTTGAACGAAAAAATTGTGTCGCTTGTGCTCAAAACACACATTACGCAACAGGACGACGTAAAATTAAAATATTAAAATAGACACTTAGGTTTATAGTGTTGGCGCAATGGGAAATAAGCGTAAAAAAATAAGAAGCGTATGATAAACTTAATGAAGTAAGTATCTACTTACAGTATTAGTGATTACAAATATTATGTAGAAATTTAGCATATTATGACAGGTTTGGTGCAGTGGCTAAGCGATTGGTTGTTGCGCTACTAGTCACAAGTGTTTCTGTATGTGAAAATTTGTGGTTGTAATCTAACGCCGTTTACGATTCAGGAGAAATCGAGTGTGGTGCAACTTAATGAAAAAAAAGATAAAAAGTTACCAAAATAGATTTGTTTTTGTTTTGTCAATATTTAACAAAATTAGTAGTAATTGTTTTTTTATGACGTTGCCCCACTCCAGATTTCTCCTGAATCGGAGACGGTGCGATTACAAACACAAATTTTCACAACTATTTGTAGGCCATTAAAATATTTGTTCCATATGGGAATCGAACCCCCGACCCGTAGTGCAGAAGCCAGGCACTTAGTTAGTAATAAAAAATATAAGTACCTACCTATAATATCTAACAATAAAGAAATAAAACTGTAACTTACTTATCCGGCCTTATATTATCGGCACTCCGCGGCGCACTGGCTTAGCAATGAGTTGCTGCGCTGGAGTCCGTGGGGTCGAATCCCGCACGGAACAATTATTTGTATGACCTACAAAAATATGTTTGTCTTTGTGCAATTTATATTTGTAAACTGGCTCTATGATGCAGGAGAAAATTCTAGTGTGGGGGCAACGATTTAAAAAAAAAACTTATCCGACTACTTACCCACTAGGTACGTAAGTACATAAAAATTATGGACCTATTTAGTACTGACGTACCTTGACCGTACAATGAGAGGTCAGCTTATACTGGAAACTTCCTCTTATAGTGGAAGGATCTGTCCGTTGTTGGTTTAGTACTAAGCTTGAGTTTTATAGTTTTCGCCGTGTATGTATGTAATGTGACAGCCGTTTACGTATGTAATTATGTTGGTAGTAGGTCTATGCAAGTACCTACATATACATACCTATATAAGAAATTTTGCAAACCGATTCTAAGCCACTGCATAAATTCTACTGCTACCTCAGATGAAGTAAAAAAAGGTTTTTTTACTTCACCTGAGACTGCTACAAAAAACTAGTCAAGCGCGAATCACCATTGCACTGAAGTTCTGTAGGCACTGGCTTAGTGTAGCGTTGCCAGGCGTCCGGATAAAGCCGGACACAGTCAGGCTTTTTGATTGCGTGTCTGGCCAAATTAGAAGGTGTCCGGCATGTCCGGATTTTATCAGGCTTTTAAATTTTAATAAAAAATAATAAATTTTAATAAATTTGTTATATTTGACCATTTTTTAGGTTTTTCATGTACTCAAATATTTCAATTATTGAAATTAATATTGTAATAAATATTGAATGATTAATAATAAAGAACACCGATTCATTCAATTTTAATTTAAGATTTTATGGTGATGATATAAGCATTGTTTTACTTTAAAAATATATTATCGTGTTATACTAAGACTGAATAATTAAGGGTGTAGGGCCTTTATATCAAAATATCCGGCTAAGCTGAATGGTCTGTCCGTCTTTTCGGTTTAAAGACCTAGCAATCCTAGCTTGGTAGTAAGTTTACGCTTTGCATTTTACAATCTTATAAACCTACAATATAGTTTTCGCCTCGTATTACATACTACTTTCTACCTATATATATATATATATATATATATATATATATATATATATATATATATATATATATATATATATATCTTATAAACTTACAATATAGTATTTTTAGTTATAAGAATATGCAGTTAGTATGTGCAATGAAATTAAATTTGCGTCATATAATTTTATGTTCATATAATAACTGGTTAATATTAAATTATGAATAAAAACTTTTTACCTACTTAGTGCTCGTCCGATAAGAGTTTATTTTACTCTAACAAAATCGCTTTGGCCCGTTTGGCCTCGTGTTCCCGCGTGACCTCGACCGCGCATAGTGTGCGAACGTTTTCGCATAGTGTGCGAACGAGTGGCGCGGGAAGGTGGAGGCGAAATTAGAATTTGAGCTGAGGTAGTATAGGCCGTTAAATGTAAGATTTTCTTCCAGATCAGTTTCAATGAAGTCGACGTTTTTTTGGTTACTAAGAATTGGTTATATTTACTCTGTAAAAATATATTGCGAGTCGATCACGTTGTCCTTTTAGTTTCAGAGGCATTTGGCTAAGTGTTTTTGTTGTCTTATCTAAATAGCAGTGTACCAACTGTTATAATATTACCTCTTTAAGAGTAAAATCAGCATTATTTATATCTTAATCTTTAAGAGATGATTTTTTTTTTAAACGAAAAGGCGACACTAAAAGGAGACAAACATATACTTGTATATATAAGGCAGGTTACGGACCACGAACTCCAAAGTTCGTGGGTTCAAATCCGCCATTCGACTACTGTTGTAAACTACTCCTAACACAAGCATTCTAACTTACCAGTTGTGGTTAAAGGAAATATTAGTAATGTTATTACCATTACTAGCATTAAAAAATCAGTGTTTCCTACTATCTCGAACTCCATTTTGTATGAGGATTTAAAGATGGTTAGTATAAATTTTACCGGTTAAAATAAACAATTTATATAAGAAATTAATAAATTTATTAAATAAATAAAATAAACATTATAAATGAAATGATCACATCCAATCCATTTATAACAATCCACGATTTAAGAACATCTAGTTTACGTTAATCAATTTTTGTCCGATAAAATGATTTTACCTATAGAATGAAGTATATGGCATTATGACAAAGCAATGTTACTCATAAGAAAATATAATTTTGATTTATTAGACTAAAATTTAGCCTAAAAATGAGGTATGTAACATAACAAACATAACACACAAGTTTAATTTTATTTAAAATAAAATAAAAATTTTATTTTAAATTATATGCCGCACTTTTGGTTAAAATTATATTATTAATTCAATCATTTGCCATGAAATACTTTTATTTTATATTTCAATTCATTTGAAGATTTCACTTATACTACGTGCGAACTGCACTCATGTTTTTTTTTGTAGTAGTAGTCTCCTCTTACGACACCCACTCTTATCCTTTGCTCATATCAAATTATTTGTATTTTAAAATGTGTTATACAGAGAGAAAGCATCGAGGGTATTTCAAAACAATTTTAATAAAATCAAATTATCTCGGATTTTACCGAAGTGGGTAATAATGGACGAAAAATAGCGAATTCGGGTATTAAATTGAATAATTTGCGCGGACGAGGCTCAGGCAAATGAGATTGAGGATAAGCGTGATTCCATTTAGAAAAAAAAACGGGGGCTTACGTTATAGGAAAACAAAGGCTGGCAAAGATTAATGTTTTAAGAGATTATAAAGGTTGAATAAAACTCCTTATACGGATTTTATCATGTTTAATTAACTTATTTTTAATTGCCGATGTTTGGGAGAGGAGGGGGGGGGGGGATCAATTCAATGTATAGTGTTCGCGTCCATTTAAGGAATTATTATAAAGGTAATTAAAATTGTATTAATTTTATCAGGTTGACCAACTTTTTTGTTGTAATAATTAAGTTATAACTTTTCTACTGGGCTGGACACCAGAGTATTTCCTATTTCTGCCACTAAGCAACAGTACCCAATACCGTGTTCCAGTTTCAATGCCAAGAGAGCCAATATAATTACAGACGCTGGCGTATTCCATCTTAGTCCAAAGATATATGACAAGCCTTCGAGACGTGGTAGCTAAACGCGCTCGACGTTAATTTCACTACACGCAAGTAAGGCTAGGTTCACACGGCGCGTTGCGTCAGTGTTGCGTTGACGTAGTGCTGCCACTGCGTCGTTTTACATACTAATAACCATAGTGTTCACATGCTGCGCTGCGTTGATGCAACACGCACACGACTGACTGAAAACCCCCGAGACGAAGGGGAAGGGGTGTACTGATTGCGACGTCGGAGTGGCAGCGCTCAATTGTTTGTGCGTTGATAGTACGCAAGCTGGTTTCTTTTTTTTCTTTGAGTTTAATTTGCAGAGTAAAATGGTTACCATTAAAAAAATTGATAATGATTACTTCATTTAATTAGTTCAGGAAAGTGAAGTTATAGTCTAATACCGTCTTGTGATTTTGCGTCGATTTCGGCAGTGACGTAGTAATATGAACAATGCCAGATGTTTTTTCGATTCATGTTTTCGAATAGACTGCGATGTTTTTAAAAAATGATCACTACAACTATGCGTCACTGTTGCAACGACGGAACGTTACGACGGCGTTGTAGCAACGCTGCGATGAGGCAGCGCCTGTGTGGCCGGCAATGCGTCAAAAATTTGGGTTACGACGACGCAACGCAACGCAACGCGCCGTGTGAACTCACTCAACCCGATTCTCGCCGGGACCAATGCAACTGTAAATTTCAATTTTAAGTGCTGATTAACCACATGCACGATGATGAACGATATTATCGTAAGAAAGCCTGTCTCTGAGGATAAAAAAAATATTTCGAAGGTACGTGAAATCCGTCAACAATTAAGGACAAGAAAATATGGAATTTACTTTTGGGGGAATATACTTGAGGTCACAAACCTAACTGACTCATAAAAATTACACGACGTATTAGGCAACAGACCACTTTATTCACAATAATTATTCTGGACAGAAGAACTACAACCAAAAGATAGTAAGAGATAAAATGTAGGTATTTTTCTTCTTTAGAATTTTTGCTTACACTCATTCCGAGCCAAGTCATAAAGTATTTCGAGTCGATCACAAATAGGGTTTGCAGGTAGAATATAAATAAAGGCCAAATAAATTATCAAGTTCTTTGAATTTTTTAACAATATATAACTTCTTTAACTGCATATTTATACACACTTACATATGTAAATGAAAATTTTTTTATAAAATAAGGGTAAACGAGCATATAGTCCATCTGATAGTAAGTGGACTCTGTGACCCATAATCCACACTCGATTTAAGAATCAAAATTAACCCTTGAAAACCAAGATGGAATACATCTATTCCAGTAAAAAGGGTCACAGCAGCATAAAGCTGCTATTTTTTGACGGGATTCTGTGAGAGCATGGTCCTTCCCCATTCGAACCAATACAGTCGTGTTGCAACAAAAATATAGCTGCAGCCACAAGCGTAATATCTAAATTATAAATGTAGAAAATAAATTGTATTTATTATTAAAATGAAAACTTCTTTAGAATCTTTGTGATTTGAAACTCGACGAACAAAACAAAAAAGCGACACTAAAAAAAGACTAGTCTAGTAGACTAGTAGAAAGAGATTTAGTCTGCGAGAGAGAAAGAATTAGAATACAGTATACAGTGTTTCCTATTATCTCGGTCATCTCTTAGAGTGGGGTGCTTCGTAGCCTACTCGTATTAAACATTAATTTGAACATTTGATACTCTGCATTTGTCTCATTCTCTCGAAGTTTATTTTTCTGAAGTTTTCGCTGCTACTGAATGTGTGAACTGGATACATGTTTTTGTATTGGTACTTGGTATTGGTGTATTCCGAATTAGACATCGTTTGAAGTAGTCTAGTGACAGGACAGTCATTTGCTAGAGAGCCTTAGAGGGAGAGAGAGGTTGTGAGGCATCCCATTAAATTCCTCTGAGGTTTTACGGTTTGAAGTTGGCTGCAGGTGTCTAAGATTACAGTAGCCATCTATCATTAGGTAGACAGTGAGTTCTTTTGTTACTTGATTTTCTTTAGAATTTTTAAACTTATATTTTAATTTTAAGAAAATCAAAGGCTTTTATCCTTTTCTTCCATTAAGAATCAAAATGTAGATTCGAAGTCATCCATGAGGACTAAGATAGAATACCTTGTTACCATTAAAATAGATCTCCGGTTCTCTGCACTCATCATACGAAACACAGCCGTGTTAAGTTACTATCTCACGCTGGTATTTTGTGAGAACGATGTGCTACCCAGTTCGAGCTGATTGATCTATTCGTGCTACAACCATAATATAGCTGCAGCATAGCTCTCCCACTTATAAAAAGGTGTGTTGCAGAATATTAAGTTAAGCATTTTATTATTTGTACATGATACTTTATTTTGAATTTCAGACATTAGTATATCAGTATGTTAGGACTTAATGCTTTTTAAGTGGCAACCCTAGAAAGTGGAGTTTCTTCGCGACGCCTCCGTAGTGAGGAGGGTATTTGGTTCGATAGATACGTGACACGAATTTTGTATCAACACGGCGGGAAGTTTGAGCGCTAAATTTCATTTATCTGTAACAGTAAGGAAAATTATTTATGCATTATTGATATAACGTATTCGAGCAGATTTTGAAATGGCATAAGGTATCATTTACTTTTAAATTATGAGTATACAGTTGAGGAATGTTTTCATCGCAGGAAAGCTATAATGTCCTTATTATTTTCTCTCTAGATTCTACCCTGGGAACACATGATCAACAGTTACACTTACGATCACTAAACTAAATTCAGTCAGTACAGATAATCAACAATTACTGAAGACCCCGCCAAAAGTGAGCCTTACCCCTAAGCTTACATTCTTTTAGAGATCGGATGGCAGATTTAGTTTTTAATTATCATTTTTGAGCGGGATTTCGATCTGATATTTAGACAAGAAAAAAATAGTTTGTCACAAGTCATTATTTAAAAATTTACTACCGTTTCGAAATGAGGAACTTCTGACCGGAGAAGAAATGGCGAAAGAAGCTCCGAAGGTATCCTCTTTTTTTTTCATTTTTTATTGTTTTTATTGCGTAGTAAAAAAGCTATTTTTGGAACAGTATAATAAGGCTTCTACTTTTATTTAAAATTATCCCAAATTTAATGTGATTTATAGGTACGCCTACGCGAAAGCATACCTAAATTTGTAAACGAGCGACCTTACGAATATCTGCGTGCGTAGTAAAATGGTAAGCGCTAGCGCTAAGCGCATAAATATGTGAATGAAAATCAGTTAAAATTAAGTATTACCATGCATTCCGAATTTAAAACACAAAAAGGACAAGAATATTCGAGTATTTCTTCATTAATTTCTTTCCACCATTGGGCCTATATTACTTATTCAAAACCTCCTCTGCAAATTTGTGCATACATTGCCAAATAACTCGTATATTCAGGATGGAAAACGATAACAGAACGGTAACGCTATGAGGTACTCAAAAAAAAAAAAAGATTTGAAACTTATCTATGTATATAAAACTCGTACACTGGAGCCCCCACAAGAAGCACCCATTTACAAGTATGACGCATGTGACAGTCATCGCCAATCATACATATTACAGAGAAGTGGACAACCTGTCACACATTGCCACAGCAAGCAGAGACCATAGGCAAAGAATATTCATATATCTAAGTGAGCATTATTATTCCCCTGATCTGCCAGAGTTGACTGTAAGAGAATACCACACGGCATTAAGTCCGCCCTATGTAACCTTTACTTTTAAGTTTTTCAATAAATAAAAAATGATTCAATGTAAAGTCTTTACATAAAATGACAGCTCCGTGGTGCAGGGGCTTAGCGATAAAGTGCAGCGCAAGAGGCCCCGTGTTCGAATCCCGCACGGAACAAGTATATGTATGGCCTACAAACGTTTGTTCCGGGTTCGGATGTTTGTCCTTGTGAAATTTATGTAAGTAAACTGCCCCTATGGTACAGGAGAAAACCCTAGTGTGGAGGTAACTTTTTTAAATTGGTTTATACGAGAAAATTTAGATTTAAGTTAGAAATATATATGTACTTGTGCAAGTGAGTAGTTTTGGTTCATCGATCACTCAGCGTGAAGAAACTATTTCCTGGTATCGTTTGTCTGGCTTTGCGTTCAATTCGAGCAGGGACTTATACAAAGCCAGTGCGTAGTAATAGTGATGTGTTTATTGGCTATAAAAGAAACTTAATAATATTAGTAAAAAATACAAAACACATTTCCAAAAAAAAAAAAATGTAATGTAGGTTTGATTTTTCCAAGTCAAAAACATTGATAATAAAATGTAAATGGGGCGCATGCGGACCTGCACCAGCATGCGGACCTGCACCAGCATGCGGGCCTGCGCCAGCACGTGGCGCTCAGTTTGTGATCACCACGTATTTATTAACCTGCTTTCGCGGATGTCTTTTCGGGTCGAATTTATTAATTTATTTTAAACTAACTTTCCGATGAGCTGGAGACTCGAAATTTTGAACATATCTCAAAATCGGAAGAAAATTAAAGGATAGAAAAAAAGCAGTTTATTGAAAAATTTATTACGTAGTAGAGAAACGAATCGTTAGGCCAGATCGCATGGTTTAACTGTAAATCTAAGTCATTCTCAATTCTCATTTTCCACGTGGTACAGCTATGGTGCAGTTATATTGGTAGTATAGTTGTAGCACGAATAGCTCACACAATACCAGCGTAAAATAGTAGCTTAATGCTGCTGTGTTTTGTATGGTGAGTGCAGAGAACCGGAGACCCTTTTTACTGACGAGGCATTCCAACTCAGTCCTCACGAGTGACAACGCATCTGCACTTTGATTCGTAATCGAGGATAGATGTAGATGTCTGTGGGCCACAGCAACCACTTACCATCAGGTGGACTGTGTGCTCGTTTGTCACCCTATCCTATAAAAAAAATCAAATCATTATAAACTGATGTAACAAAGGAACTTACAGTCCTCCTTATGGTATATGGTTACCGCAGTCCTCTTGATGGTATGTGGTTACTGCAGTCCTCAGTTCAGTTAGACGCCTGCATGCAGCTTCAAATAAGAAAGGCCACAGATGCGTTATCACCTATGAAGATTAAGATGTACTGCCTTTAATTACCTATACTAGGTTTTTACGCTTAATACCGAAACACAGCACGTCCTCACAAAACACTGAAAACTGAACCAAATTGTTCTCATTATGATAATATTATTAGTCTCAATTAATAAATATTACATATACCTTTATAAAAATATGTATTTACATAAATTTACCGTATAACTTCAGTTTTTTTCACGATAAATATACGACTATACACAATTTTTTTTTCGTAATGTACTCCTACTGCCTCTATTTAATTAGATACTCGTACTTTTGCCAGTGTCAAGTAGATTAAAAAATTATCCTTTTTAATAATATTTTTACAAACTTCTTCGTAATATGTTGATGCAACGCACTGTGAAGTTTTTGGGAGATTTTAAAGGCAGCTTGAGTAAGCAGCCTGTCAAGGTGCTTAAGCAAACATGTTATCTTGAAGTTCACATCACGTTTGGACCACTTGTTTCATCATTTTCACTAATAGTTCACATGCGCAGACATTTAATACAAAAATTCGCACTTTGTGTATTAAATGTCTACTTAAAAATATTATTTAAAGAAAGATACAAGAGCAGAAATTCCCAGCCGGTCCAGTTCCCGCCAAATCCCCGCACAAAATATTAAGTTCATGTTATCATGAAGAGTGTAAACGCATATTGTGAATGACAGCTACTACTGAAACTAGTTTCCAAAACAAAGTAATCCCAAACGAGATTTTGTACCACAAATGGTACTGATAAATACTAAGGCTCTTTTCCGCTACCATCCAGTAGTCCGTCTTGGTGGGTACCACACTTCTCAAACGGCAGTCAGTAAATTTTGACAATGTAAATCGAATCTATCTATCGAAATTAGTACATTGGTTTAACGCCAACAATTTGCTCCTAAACGGTAATAAGACAAAATGTATTTATTACATGTAACAATACCTAATGTTAAATAATCGAATACCAATGTGCTCTCAAATGGTGAGGAGTTGAGTCTTGTGGATACCACTGTTCAATGGGTAAATTAGCAATATTGCTAAATTAGCAGGCAGATTTAGTCCTGCAGCATATGCTGTGAGAAAGATTAGAAGTCTCACCAATGTTGAGATAGCTAGATTAGTTCATTTTTGTTACTTTCATAGTTTAATGTTTCATGGAATCTTGCTATGGGGTAATGCGACTGTTATTGAAGTCATATTTGTTTTACAAAATAGAGCTGTACAGGCGATTTATAAATTAAATTGTGAGTGTAATTAACTTGTGAGCCCCTTAGAGTAAAATTTTAAAGAAATAAACATATTAACTTTGGTATGGCAATGTATTTATGAAAATGTAATGAATGTACATAAAACATAAATGGCTTTCGTAAGAATAAAGATGTTCGTAATTTAAACAATAGAAACAAACGTAAGCTTGAAATACCAGTTACTAGACTCCACATAATTTGTAATTCGTTTCTAGGGCAATGTGCTTGCATGCTTTTACAACAAAATCCCAGAAAATGTACATTAAACAAGTTAAAATGTTATTAAAGAAAAATTGAACAAAAATGGTTATTATAATATCGAATATACATAAATAAAAGCAAACCCTGGGAATTAGGTGATCACCACCATGCTGGTTCAATAAACATTCATTTAAAAATTGTACAAACAAAATTATTGTAAAGTGAAATATGTTTAAAAAAAGTCCCGCTGGGTTTCTTACTTGTTCTTCCCAGGACAGAGGTTTTTTCCGAACCAGTGGTAAATTAAAAAATGACTTTCTATAAGTACTATGCAATAATCTATATTGAATAAAAATCATTTATTTCATTTCATTTTACTTAATTACAAAATGATAATATTAAACATATAGCTCTAAGAGCCAACACGAGAAAGAAAGGTTTTTAGAGTGGTAGCCTCGTGCCGGAAGGCGTGGAGTAGCAACCCCCCCCCCCTAGATGGACTGGCTACCTGGGAAGTGATGCAAGAAGTCGATGAGCATGCATCTCACCTGATGGTAAGTATCGATCGCCGCTCATGAAGATCCCTAAGTCGTATCGATCCGGTAAATCGCTGGTGATAAACGATTCCAAACGTTCCTAGGGGAAGGCCTGTGTTCTACAGTGGTCTTGTGAAGGGCCGTAATGATAGTCGGGACAAAATAAGTTGGGTTTTTCTGTTGAATAATTCTCAGTATCAGCTCAGAGTCAGGAACTAAGTAAATCCGTTAAGCGAGAAAACACAGCCAGCGTTCTTGACACTACACCGCGAGTGTTGGAATTGTATGATAATTTTGGTTTTTAATCCTTTTTTAATGGTTTATATTATAACTTTATGTAAACAATACGTTTGATCATAAAACCAATAACTATTAGCGACAAATAAAAAAGTAAAGGAAATAAAAGTATTTCATTCCTTTAATACGTTATACAAAATGAAGCCCCCTGTAACGTTTATACTCGTAATGACTTATTGCAAATTCCATGTTCCTCATACGGCAATCGAATTAATCCCATATCAGGCGATATCCTCACGATCTGACTTTGAAATTAATCAGAGCTTAAGCTCTGGTAATTTAGCCGTATGTTTATTATGTAAATTAGAAGTAAGGGAATCTCCCGCCTTCTATTATAATGTGCACAATCTAACAGGAAATTCCGACGTTTAAATTGAGTGTTTTACATATGCGTTACGATTTATTTTTGTCGAACATTTTTTTTTCTACGAGTAAAGTGAGCCGTAGTAGTTTAAGGGCGGTCGCAGTTTTCACAAGATACGAGTAACCTGGGTTCTATCCTCGGTGGTTTCAATGGAATTATTAATTTTTATTTTACGTGCTAATCCACCACTTGCTCCGCGTTGAAGGTAAACATCGTGTGGAAATCTACATAACTAAGAAATAAAATATTTGATGACATGTGAAGTCGTCAATACATACTGTAGCAGCGTAGCGGACGAATCGGTTCGTATATAGCGTACCAAAATTTTGACGTAATTTGATGAAACTTTATAATTTATTGAAGAAATAATTTTGTTAAAATTTTATATTATATCGATTCTCATAGAAATAAACATAGGCAGTGGTTTATAGATATTTATTTCCATTGTTTATATATAAAAGAACATCTTACGGTGTTTATAATGTATGCTATATATTGCTTTACATATTACGCTCATTGAACTACAAATTAAAGGTTGTCACAACATATAAGAAAAAATAGGAGAAAAGGTACAAAATATAAAGAAAAGGAAATATATAAGAATATATAATAATGCATAGGTATGCGGCTTTACTAATTCAAATATACGTTAAAACAAAAAGACATCAAAAATTATAAGTTTAACATAGAATTACCGTTACTGTTTCAGCGTATCGAAAGTCCACTGCTGAAAATAGGTGTCCCAGATTCTTGGAGGGAACCCTAGCCCAAATTGGGCACCCCCATTTCTAGTTGATATTAGAAGACGTTACTGCCTATCTTCTGATTTGTTTCACTCCGTCGCCTCCTACGATAACGACACCCATGGTACGATATGGGGTAGTGGATATTATAGGCCTTTATAGTAAAAGAAATAGTAAAGTTACAGCCTATATACGTCCCACTGCTGGGCACTGGCCTCCCCTCATTTCTGAGAGGGTTATTTTAATATAATTTTTAAGTCAAATAAGCCTTCTCGAAAACATAATAATTTTTATTTTGTACATAGACAGAGTATTTTTAGACATAGTCATAGAATAAAGTAAAAAAAAATATCATAAAAAAATCAAATGTTATTTATTTAACAGTTTATGTACACACAAAAAACGGAGAGTACGAATCATGGGCCGTGGTAGCTCAGATGGTTAGCGCTCGCTGTAAATTTCACAGTACGCGAGCAAACCGGGTTCGATCCCCGCCGGCACGAATGAAATTGTTAATTGCAATTTTAAGTGCTGATTTACCACGTGCTCGGCGGTGAAGGAAAACATCGTGAGGAAACCTGCATGTCAGAGAAATAAGAAAAAAAAATATATTTCGAAGACATGTGAAGTTCGCCAACACGTATTGCGGCAGCGTGGCGGACAATTCCTTGCTCTAAGTCCCTCTCAGAAATAAGGGGAGGCCAGTGCCCAGCAGTGGGATGTATATAGGCTGTAACTTCACTTTACTTTTACTTTTACGAATCATGGTGAAGTGTTTGTAGGCCAGTTACTATCCGTGCGGTTAAAGAATGGGATTGAAAATGGCGTCGCTTCTATTCACTTCTCGCTCGCACATTATTGCTATCTATTAGTATACTATTATTATATTACCCACCGGTAAAGACTGAGAAAAATACGTTTCGATATGCATTTTTGTACGTTCTATAACTTCAGTCCAAGTTGTCATTGGAATTAATGATAACAACATGCTAATTTGTGAGCTACGATGGGTTCTGAGAGTTTTCTTCATAATTACATAAAGATAAAGACACACGCTTGTCACCCAGAGGGGTAAGCAGAGATTACAGACTTGCATTTAGCACGATCCTGACACACCTCTCTCGCCTCCTCCACATTCTTATAACTGCACGTCGGTTAAGGGTACTCTTTTAGGTTTAAAGACAGAGAGAGTTCTTTTTAATTGTTGTAGATTTTGTTTGTTACATTATATTTTTGTATAAAATATTTACATGCAGTTGAGACATGAGTAACCATTTTTTTAATTTTCGTTTGTCTATCTGTCCGAGATAATCTTCAGAATGGTTGAACCGATTGTAATAAAACTGCACAAACATGTAGAGAGTTTATTAAGATATAAATAAGGATAAAATGCAATAAATCGTATTCCATGATTATCTTAAGTCAGAGCGGGTCTTATTTATAAACGTTATTTTAAAATGAATGGTACCTACTTGCGTATAGTAGAATACTTTTCAAATATTATTCTGTTAATAGAATTTTTTTATAGAAGAGGGGCAAACGAGCATGTGGCTCACCTGATGTTAAGTGACTACCACCGCCCATGATCAACCGCAACACCAGGGGATTTGCAGGTGCGTTGCCGACCCTTTAGAAAGGAGTAAGCTCTTTTCTTGAAGGTCGTATCAGAAAATTAACAATTAACCGAATAATACAATGTTATAACGATAACAAGGTATCATCATCATCATCATCACAGCCCTTCACAAGTCCACTGCTGAACATAGGCCTCCCCCAAGTAATGCCACAAAGCACGGTCCTGAGCCACCTGCATCCATCGACTTCCTGCATATCTTGCCAGGTCGTCACTCCATCTAGTGGGGGTCGCCCTACACTACGCCTACCGGTACGAGGCTGCCACTCGAGAACCTTTCTTCCCCATCGGTTATCGGTTCTTCGAGCTATATGGCCGGCCCATTGCCACTTCAGCTTACTAATCCGTTGGGCTATGTCGGTCACTCTGGTTTTACTGCGGATATCGTCATTTCTGAGTCTATCACGCAGAGAAACTCCGAGCATAGCCCTCTCCATAGCTCGCTGAGCAACCTTGAGCGTCCTCATACGGCCAGCAGTGAAGGACCACGTCTCTGATCCGTAAGTCATCACTGGCAACACGCACTGGTTGTACACTTTAGTTTTCAGAGATTGAGGTATACCTGACGAGAAGATGTGTCGTAATTTCCCGAACGCTGCCCAGCCGAGTTGAATCCGTCGATTGACCTCTCGGTCGAAGTTGGACTTACCTAGTCGGACTATTTGTCCCAGGTAAACGTACTCGTCAACAACATCGAGCATAGTGCTCCCAACAACTACCGGCATAGGTGTGACATGGACATTAAACATGATCTTTGTTTTGTCCACGTTCATTTTAAGACCTATCTGTTGGGAGACACCATTGAGGTCATTGAGCATAGTGTTAAGGTCCTTCAGCGATTCTGCCATAAGGACTATAGCGTCGGCAAATCGAAGGTGAGTGATGTACTCGCCATTGATGTTAATACCGTATCCTTTCCAGTCCAGTAGCTTGAAAACGTGTTCCAAAGCAGCGGTGAAGAGTTTCGGGGATATAACGTCACCCTGTCTTACACCTCTCTGCAGTTGGATAGGTTTCGAGCTCTGGTTCTGTACTCGGATAGCCATCGTAGCCCTACTGTACAAACACTTCAGCACTTCGATATACCGACAGTCAACTTGGCACCGCTGAAGGGACTGCAGCACCGCCCAAATTTCGACGGAATCAAAGGCTTTCTCATAGTCCACATACGCCAGGCAAAGTGGCAAATTGTACTCTTCAGTCTTCTGTACAATCTGCCGCAGGGTATTTATGTGGTCTATGGTACTGAAGCCTTTTCGGAAACCGGCTTGTTCGGGAGGCTGGAAGTCGTCGAGTCTGCGTGCGAGACGATTCGTAATGACTCTCGAAAACAGCACGTAGACGCGGCTCAGAAGGGAAATCGGTCTGTAGTTCTTCAAGAGAGCGTTGTCGCCTTTCTTAAAGAACAAGACCACCGCACTTCTGCTCCACGCCTCTGGAGTAGTGCCACCATGGAGGACGGATTTGAAGAGCTTCTGAAGGACTTCAAGTACTGGTGTTCCACCCGCTTTCAGAAGCTCCGCTGTAATTCCATCCTCGCCTGGGGCCCTGCCGTTTTTAAGGTGCTGGAGAGCCATTCTAATCTCGCTTAGACTAACGTTCTGGATGTCATCGGAATAGTGGCGGATAAGACTTGCTCTTGGATCGTTACTCACACTTGCGTGTGGCTCCAACGATGATGTGTACAGCTGCCCATAGAACCTCTCAATCTCACTCAAAATCTCAGGTGTCCCGGAAACGATGCTGCCACACTCAGTCTTCAGCCTTGACAGTTGGCTCTTACGGGCAGACAGATCTCTGGCAAAGACTTTGGAGCCCTGGTTCCGCTCGATCGCTTCTTTAATACGAGCAGTATTAAAGTTGCGTAAGTCTCGCCGCATGCATTTGGAGATCTGTCTGTTCAGTTGCCTGTATGCTGTCAAATCTGTTGACGATTGCAGCCTCATCTCCCGTCTAACAGCCATGAGATTAAGAGTGTGATCGGAGAGTTTTTGTGTTCTTCTGCGGAGGGTCTTGCAAAACTTAGCTCCGACCGCATGGACAGTTTCCACGAGCTTGTCATTCATATCGTCTACTGCATTGAAATCTTGTAGGCACTGAAAGCGGTTGTGTAACTCGAGCTGAAAGTTTTCGGGATTTTGGATTAGAGCACGAGGAGGACGGAGTGTTGACTTCATTAGACGAGACCTCTCCAACTTAACGTTTAGGTTCAGTGTGCCTCTAACCATTCGGTGATCGCTGCCAGTTTTCACCCTTGCGATCACTGAGACATCACTGAACAGTTGGCGTCTAGTCGTTATAATGAAGTCAATCTCGTTTTTTGTCGAACCGTCGGGGCTCGACCAGGTCCACTTCCTGTGGGGCCGCTTCTGGAAGAAAGAGTTCATCATAAAGAGTCCCTCTTTCTCCATAAAGTCGGCCAGCTGCTGGCCCCTTCGGTTCCGTTGCCCTACTCCAAATTTCCCTAACTTCAGCTCACCGCTTTCTCTTGTGCCTAGTTTTGCGTTGAAGTCTCCCATCAACACCGTGTAGTGGGTTTTGGAGGAATGTATGGCTTTGGAAATATCCTCATACATTTCCTCCACCTCCTCATCGGAATGTGCCGAGGTTGGTGCGTAAACCTGTATGACCTTCAGCGAATACCGTTTGGTGATTCTGAGTATCAGGTACGCGACCCTCGTCGACACACTCCCAATCTTTACAACGTTGTTGACGAGAGACTTGTGGACGATAAATCCGACACCTCCTTGGGACAGATGGTCGCCCTCCCGGTGATAGAACAAGTTGCCGGATTCGAGAATCACCGTGTCCTCCCCCCTCTTTTCGGACCTCAGATAATCCTATAATACTCCAGCGCAACTTTATCTCTTCTTCCAGCTCCAGGATCTTTTCGTCAGTCCTCAATGTGCGTGCATTAAATGTTGCCAGGTCGAGTCGTCGTAGGTGGCAACCGAACCTCCACCGGAGATTCTTAGCACCCCCTGCCCCGCCGTTACCATGGTCGCCACGGTAGCCAGGAATAGTGGGGCCGCCGGGGACTGGGGGCCGTCTATTTGTGTAATTGTTCATGGAGGGGTATATTGCCATAGTTGCCACGCTTGGCCAGCGGGTTGGCAACCGCAGTTTTTTTTTGTCGTACAGTTGCTGTTATCAGGAAGATGCTGCTGCCCATCTCCTGCCTGTTTCCCTCTGTCGCCTTTTACGACACCCACGGGAAGATATGGGGTAGTGTTATTTTATATAACACATACAATTAAAAAGTATACTTATTTAAAAGACATACAGAAATTATATTCTTTTACTAGTTTTTTGAAATTCCAGAGTCTTACTGTATGTACAAAGAATGACAGGGATATGAATGAGATTTAATGAATGGGGATTTTAAGAGGGGCTTAAGGTGAGATCCAGAAGCTACATCTGGAGATTTAAGGAAGGTTAATCGATTACAGAGGTATGAAGGGAAATAAGAACTGTGTAGGATTCTAACAAGAAGGCAAAAGGTACGAGTGTTCCTGCTAGTTCGAATCGGGAGCAAATTGAGCTCCTATCTATATTTAGAGACGTGGTAAAGCTTCTTGAGTCATAAAAAATAAAAATATAAATTTCTATTTCTTCCGCTATGATCATAGCGGTCAGCCGCCGTAGAGTCTAGATTACCTGAAGATGCCTCGTGTAGAGGCGAAACACATGTCGTATTATCGTCGATGGTGTTTCTTGCCTGGAATAGTGGTGTTGGGAGTAGTGGTGCTGGGACTAGTGGTGACGGATTTAGTGCATGCAATTGGGGGAGGGCGGGAGGTGCTCTTCAATCCAGGTAAGACACATCATTGTATTTGTTTAGCGGAAGGTTGCGAAGAAATTTATATTTTTATTTTTTATTATAATGGATTTCCGCAAAGTAACGCCTGATTCTATCAATTAACTTCTTGAGTCAGTTCAGTTGAAAATACACCCAATGAAAAGGTTTTGCAATCGCTAGAGTTTGTTTAATAGCTCCTCTGTGCCATCTGAAAAACAGACATCAGCGTAATATTGGCTAAGATTGGCAAAATGAGAGCACGAGAGATTTTAATTGATAAGGGTAAAAAACTTTGAAGTCATTTTAACGAACGGGAAAATTTATAATTCATAAGCACCCCATGATAACTTATTGTAAATAATTAAGGTGTGCCGTTGATTATCACATATGACCGGGTGCATTTATCAATTACACTACTAGTATATCTGCTACTTACTATTAACGTTTTTTCATAGGATGGGGTCACAAACGAGCATACAGTCCACCCGATGGTAAGTGGTTGCTGTGGCCCACAGACATATAGATCTATCCACCATAACGAATCAAAATGCAGATGCGTTGTCACCAGTGAGGGCTAAGATGGAATGACACGTTTCCAGTAAAAAGGGTCTCCGGTTCTCTACACTCACAATAAGAAACGTAACAGCATTAAGCTACTATTTTACGCTGGTATTCTGTGAGAGCGTGGTACTTCCCCTGTCGAGCCGACCCATTCGTGCTACAAATATACTACTAATATATTTGTAGCATAGCTCTACAATGTGAAAAATGAGAATTGAGGATGACTTAGATTTACAGTTAAACCATGCGATCTGTTATTCGTTATTTAATGCATCTATTGCCAATTTAGCCTCAGATGCTTCAAAGTGACGGTAAAGCTGCAAAATGTCTGCATAAAGATGGAAGGATATTATTTTCATTATAGTATTGATAAAAACGGTGAAAATTAAAGGGGATAAGAGGCCATCCTGGAGTGCACCCGCAATTAGATTACACACAGGAATAAGTGTCATTAGAGCGTCCCCGAGGATAGGTATCAAACCAAAGAATGGCTGAAGGTGAAACATTGACAGCCTGAAGAATTTTAAGGGGGATATCAAAGTTAACATAATTAAAGGCACTGCTAAAGTATAATAAAACGAGTACTGTCAATTGTTATTGATCTATTGCTCGACGGATATCACCAGTTACCTGAATAAAAGCAGTTGTTGTACTTTGACCGGGCTGGAATCCAGATTGAAATGTACTTAAAATATTGTTAGAATTAAAATAAGAAGAATATTGGTTGTGGACAATATGTCCAAGTAATTTAGAGCAGAATGGTTATATAGTACTCGGCCTAACCAAGAAAATAAACACATACTAAATCAGTTATATTTTTATTTTTCTACATAATCACCATCAAGTTCAATACACTTTTGCCACCTCCCCTTCCAAGCATTTAGACCGTTGAAAAAAAATGATTCTTCCTTAGAGTCAAAATATGCGTATACAGCTGCTTTGACCTCGTCGTTTATCGAAAATCTTTGACCTCCCAAGTGCTTTTTTAGGTTAGGGAACAGAAAGAAGTCTGATGGTGCCAGATCAGGTGAATACGGCGGATGCGGTAACAGTTCAAAGCCACAGTTGTGAATTTCAGCCATTGACTGTACTGACGTGTGAACACGGGCGTTATCTTGATGAAACAGGACTTTTCTTCTGAGCATTCCTCGACGTTTTTCTTTTATTTTCTCTCGTAAACGACGTAGTAAGGTGCAGTAGTAATCAGAGTTTATAGTCTGACCCCTTTCAAGATAATCAATCATAATCACACCTTTCGAGTCCCAGAATACTGAAGCCATCACCTTATTTGCCGACAAAATCGACTTAGCCTTTTTAGGGGGTGGTGAACCAGGTCTTCTCCACTGTTTTGATTGTTGTTTTGTTTCCGGTGTACAGTAATGAACCCATGTTACGTCCATAGTAACAAAACGATTTAAAAAAATCATCTGCATCGGCTTCAAATAACTCCAAACAGTCGCGTGAAATAGTCAATCGCGTCCTTTTTTTGTTCAACTGAAAGCAGTCGCGGAACCCACCTCGCAGACACCTTGTGGAAACCCAACTCGTTGACAATGATGTTTTGAGTTCGTTCAAAAGATGCCTATAATCTCGGCTGCCTCTCTAATTTTTAATCTGCGGTCTCCCATTATTAAATCAAGTACTTTTTTAATATTTTCGTCAGTAGTTGACGTCGAAGGCCTTCCAGAGCGGGGTTCATCTTTCACACTCTCTCTACCACGCTTAAATTCTGCTATCCATTTTTTGACGGATGAATATGACAGAGCACAATCGCCTAATGTACTGACCATGTCATCATGGATGGCTTTTGATGATAGCCCCTTCTTATGGAGGTACTTAATGACGGCACGCTGCTCGATTTGCACCATTCGCGGAAATTATGTCCGATTACTTTGTTAATAAATTTATAAAATCACAACTAATTATCGCACACGTTTCGAACTTCACACAATGAACTAGTCTGAACTGAACTAAATAATGTGGGTAGATTTGATTTTTAGAATTGAATGGATCTGTGTTAGGCCGAGTACTTTTCAATCCACCTAGATAGTTATAGGTTAAAATTTAGAAGGTAAATTAGGCTATTAACCTTGGTCATATGAATAATGTGTGCTGACTTCCACGATGTGAGTAAGCAGTGGGAGAATACAAAACTATATTTATCATTGTGGAAGAAATTTTATCGTTTACATTTATGCAGTAGAAGATATGAACAGTACTGGTCACTTTACTTCATCTTCTGACACTAATACAAATTTAAACTGGAATCTTTTATAAATGAGGATAAGAAGAGAAACTCGTGGGAGAGAAAAATATTGATTGAGAACATTTATATCTTGATTTCCAAATGCAAGCGCAGGATGTTTGTCAATGCCGACTGTTTTGAGAAAATTCCAGGCTTTTCCTGAATCACAATTTGAATGTGAGTCAAAATTACCATATTTTTGCATTTATACACAAAATTTATTTACATTAAAATGTTATTCCATTAGAATATAAACTTTTTAATGCACTTTTAAATAAATAAATTTATATTAATATAGAATAATAAGTAAAAGTAAAGTTACAGCTTATATACGTCCCACTGCTGGACACAGGCCTTCCCTTATTTCTGAGAGGGTTTTAGGGCAAGGAAGTGTCCGCCGCGCTGCCCCAATGCGTGTTGGCGAACTTCACATGTCTTCGAAATATTTTTTTCTTATTCCTCAGACATGCAGGTTTCCTCATGATGTGTTCCTTCACTGCCGAGCATGTGGTAAATCAGCACTTAAAATTGCAATTAACAATTTCATTGGTGCCGGTGGGGATCGAACCCGGGTTACTTGCGTTCTATTATTGTTACAGCGAGCGTTATCCACCTGAGCTACAACGGCTATAGAATAATGAAACAATATACTTAATGTTATTCACATTCTTTTATTGTTTCTGTTAAACATTTCAAAAGTTAAAAGTTACAACATTTATATGTCCCACAGCTTATCACAGGCCTCTACTCACTTCTGACAGGGTTTAAACCATTTCAAGTTTCCTTAAAATTATTGCTTATGTTTGGAATGGTTTACAAAAGTCGAATCGAAATGCGGGACGAAACCACGATTTTAAGTTACGATAACGCGAGGGTATTCATGAACATATATAAATTATATAATTTATAAGATTTATTTTTAAAATATTAAGTTAATTTTAATGTTAAAATGATTTAAAATAAGTTTTACTTCTGTCGAGAAGTTGCGATATAAGATAAGCCAGTAATTCCTGTCATCTCGTCAGTGTCATAGCATCATCAGCAGTATATTTCTAAATACAACTTAAAATAATAAAATCTACGTTAACCAATCTGCCTACTAACCATGGCAACTATGGCTATCCATCATATAAAACGATATGTGGCTCTCCCATGTTTAAAGAATAAACAAAAATATTTTTAAGAGAAGAATTTTTTGATTAGATTTAGAATATTACATTTATTCTTAATAAACAAATTTGTAATTTATGTTTACTAAAGTTACAATAATCTACAATTAAGTAACATTCAACTTATTTTAAGATTATTCGTAACCAAAAAGATATGGTGAAAAAGTTAGTGATCCAAAGAATAGCTTCTTAAGTGGGTCATCCATCACTCGCTAAGTGCAGTACTGTTTGGCATCATTTATTTGGACTTTTATCCAATTTGGGCGGAAGCTCTCACAGGATTACTTATGTGAAATGAGTAAATAGGGTGGTATTTTTATTTTCTGGTAATAGAGTAGCATTATTGACTTCAGGGTTTGTTTTCGTAAGCAAAATTTTTAAAGTTGTAAATTATATTAACGCAGTAGAACATGATATAAGCACAGGCAATCAATATTATGTAAGGTGATAAAGGGATGAGGTGAAATTTTTGAGATTATATTAATAATTCGTCTTAACCTCGCTTGTGTTTATGGTATGTATCTGGGTGGGATTTGAACTTAGAAACTTTCCATTTTAGTAATACATACGAACAGTTTAAAGTTAAGTTACAGCCTATATACGTCCCACTGCTGGGCACAGGCCTCCCCTCATTTCTGAGAGGGTTTTAGGGCAAGGAACTGATCGCCGCGCTGCCCCAATGCGTGTTGGCGAACTTCACATGTCTTCGAAATATTTTTTTCACTTATTCCTCAGACATGCAGGTTTCCTCACGATGTTTTCCTTCACCGCCGAGCACGTGGTAAATCTGCACTTAAAATTGCAGTTAACAATTACATTGGTGCCGGCCGGGATCAAACCCGGGTTACTCGCGTTCTGTTATATTTACTGCGAGCGTTAACCATATGAGCTACCACGGCTCAGGAACCGTTTACATAAAATATATTTCATATTTTTATAAATGTCGAACGTACTAAAATAAGTAAGAAATTATATTCATCTTATGGTATAATAGAAAACAAATGACATATAAATCGCAAGGCACTGTTTGCGCAAAATCGCAATAGTAACAGTTTCCATCAGTGGCAGACGGCTATCTATCGCAGTCGAGGGCAATAACTCCTGAAGGATCCATAGCCGGGAATGAGGGCGGACGCGGACTGCCGCCGCGTTATTTATGCACACGCCCTTAGCAGTCGAGATCACCGTGCTCTTGAAACAGATTGAATTCGCAGGATTACACTACGTGATAAGTGGAGCGGGTTACTCTAGATTCAATAAAGATTTGTACGTGTTTTTGGCATTCTTTTTTGAAATCTACGACTAAAGATGTTAGGATCACATTAAGTGTATATTATAACTTGGTAAAAACAATTTGTAAGTTGTATTGTGATATTCGTAATATATGATACCCATATATAATTTTTTTAATAAAACTGTAGGGACAAACAAACTTACTGCTACAACAGTGTATGACATCTGCTACAGATGCGTTTTCACGTCCGAGGACTAAAATGAAATAACTTTTGTTTATACTTTTCCAACATGTGTATAAAAGAATAAAAATGTATTTATTGTATATATTATGCATGTATTTATCGAGTGTATAATTATATTTATGTCGTGTGTATTTTCTAATAGCATACGTACATCCTCTTTTTTTACTGGTCATTATATCCTTTTTCGTATTAAAAATGGGCTCAATCTTAACCTCCATCTAGCCCGGGGGCAAAGATGAGTTTTACGATGAAGCGAGTTTGCACAGGGGAAGCCTGTTAACACGCACCTCGAAGAGGTTCAGATTATAGGCGCTCGGAAAAACAGACGCCGGTAGAGCATTCCAATCCTCTCCAATGTGGTTGCCTGGTTGCCTTCTTAGCGATAAGGCCTCCAATAGTACCTGTAAATAATTTGTTGTTACTTTTTCTCTTATGTTCTTTTTCTGGTGTACAATAAAATATATTTCATTAATTCATTTATTCGTTAACCAGAATCAAGTCGACAAATAATTAAATACTTTCACTCCTCCGCTTCCGCTTTAGTACTAAAATCGCAGCTTCTTACTTCGTTATTCTTAACTCTTATATTATTCAGTTGGGCCGAGAACCAGTCTTGTTTTTCTTTTGCCGTCTGATTTTTTCTGGTGACTTGAAAATATTAGTCTGCAAACAGAAGAAAAAGTACAAAAATATATGAAAAGGCCAATATATATATATATATATATATATATATATATATATATATATATATATATAAAATTAAAACAGAGGAGCATCAACCACTCCGAATATTATATTATCTGAAGTGGGTATGGATTTAATTCTTATTATAATTATTTTGTAATTTTTTTAGTTCTTTCGAGGCTTCTATTTTTATGATAAATTTCATTTTCATAGTGATGTTTTGACAAAGAAAAATGGCAGGTTTCGGTCAAGGCTAACTTAAAGACTACTTTTGGAATAACAAACGTTTTCAGAGTTTTAAAACATTATAATATTTAATTTCAAGGTGATATGTATTATAGTAGAATAGAAAGTTCTGGAACATATCTTCTGAAGGTAATATTAACGTGTTTGGTACAGTAATAAAGCATTAGTGACTAAAGGACGGTGCGGTTTACCATGTAGCTAGTTACCACCAGGAAGTCAAATACTAGCTTATAATAAGTTACCAAAAATGTCAAAACTCAGTCTCACGTGCTTAGATTGATAATTAATTGAATTTGAACAAAATCACAGTGCATAATGAGTAATGCACGGGATGATTTAAGAAGTGGTGGAGTAGCCTGGAGTTTAGACTCTAATTCAGACAAAGCCGGACAGTTCACGTCTGGAGGAACTATTATCTTTGTAATTTACCAGTTTGCCCCTGCTAATCAGGTAAAATGGCCCAGGCATATTAAGGTTTACGCTCTCATGACAACGCTCAGCTGCTTTTGATTTAGTTTCTCGTTGTAAGTTAGAAACGTTACTTCGCTAAGCTTATCAAACAAAGTTAGCATTATTAAACAACTGTAACTCCCATCTCTGACTACCAAAGATGTTTTACTCGTTTAGAACTTTCACAAATATAAATAACTGAATAAAACCTGCACTCTAATTGTTTTAGATACCATTCACTAAAGTTATCATTAGAAGGCATTGTCCGTCCCGGTGATACAAGTTTTTGATGCATATGGTAAAGGCACGCTGCAGCTAAAATAACACAAATGGATGTAGCACAATTAGGTCGGCTTACCGGGAAAGGACCACGCTCTCACAGAATACCATCGTGTAAAAGCAGCTTAATTTTGCTGTTTCGTATTGTGAGTGTGGAGAACTTTTACTGAACTGATTTTTTTTACTGGAAACAAGTGGAGGGCTAACAACGGATCTGCATTACAATTCCTAATCGAAGATAGACGTCTGTCGACCACAAGGTCTAGGTACGATTAGGTGGACCGTGTATTCGTTTGTCAATCTTATTCTATAAAAAAAAAAACTGTAATCATTTACGGCTTGAAACTCAAACTCGGTCAGGTATAAATGTATATTTTAATTATTTAAAGTAAAATACGTTCAGTTTCTACTTAATTTGCTTATAGTTTAGGTTAAAACTCCTTTGATGATATTTTAACAATAAAGTTTTTGGCTTATATTTTATTAAATTCAAGTAACATCAACGATATAGATTAGATACAAATAATATATGAGTACATACAACCATATACATTTAATAGATGGAGTGACGACATGTTAAGGCATTAAAAACGTCTATAGATGCAGGAGACTCAGAGCCGTGTTTAGTGGCATTAGTTTAAACAGCTAAACCTGACGAAGATCGAGCAACTTTCGGCGGTAAAAAAGAAAAGAAGGTAATACAAATGTAATTATTTTTGTGAAAGGTTCTTAAAAGATCATTCGATTATATTAACACAAAGAAACAGCCAATAATACTTAGGAAAAATGTTATTCCATTATCACAGACCGTCCAGTGCAGTAACAAAACGATACACTAAGTGAATTTGATCCGACTCCAGGCCAACTTCGGCCAATTCCCACTTTTCTCGAAACAATTTTCCCCTTCGCGTATTACCGGGTTTCATTCTACGGCTTTTAAGCCGCATCCTTACTGCGCGCTTAAGTGCGAAACGTTTTATAGACATAACATTTGAAATTATATTGTCACAAGTTCACCATTACCGTTTGTCTTAATATAAGTCATTATTTGAATTCTGTCTTAAGGGGATAGAATAAGTCAGCTCAAATTCTAATTTCGTCCCCACTTGCCCGCGCGTCGTATGCTATGTACCGACATGTTTGTAATCACTATTACTGTAAGTAGAAAGGTCGTTAGACACTTATTTCATTAGGTTTATCATATTTATGCCTGTTTCTTAACGCCAAGCCAGTCGTTTCTTATTTTTATTACGGTTATTTCCCATTTTAATTTTACGTCGTCCTGTTGCGTAATGTATATTCTGATCGTAAGCGACACAACCTCCCCGTTCAAAGGCCGAAGCGAAGTGACCGTACGGTAGGAATCACGCTTCAAAAGGCCGATAGTTTAAGTGAAAATAATGGTATTTTAAAAAAAGTAAATAACATAAGCACTGCTTTATAATTAGTTCAGTCAGTATGCAAAGTTTCATGATCTTATTTAAAGTATTTTATGAACAACAGCGGTTTATTGTTTATTATGGAGGTAACTTTGGATTTTTTTTCTATCGAGAAAATTTTACGAAATCGTGTTTTCGTCTAACATATCCTTAACATTAATGTTGTGTGACCCAAAACAGATAGCTAATCTATTTAAGGACCATTTTAAAGTAGAGGCAGTATTACGGCAAGAAGCAGAAGTGGGGGTGGGCGATGGTGGGGTTGTCGGGACTGGTGAACCTATCCGTATTACAGCTAACGATATAAAGCTGGTACTAAAGCAGATGACCAGAGGAAGGTCACCAGGTCACGATAGCCTCAGTGTCGAGCACCTTCATAATGCAGGACCGCATCTTTCAAGGGTTTTGTCACTATTATATACTTTCTGTATTCGGCACTCTTACTTACCATTCGAGCTAATGAGGACCGTTGTTGTACCTATTTTAAAAAACAAGACTGGAGATATTTCAGACAAGACAAATTATAGGCCTATTTCTCTGGCAACTGTATTAGCTAAGGTGCTTGACGGCTTGCTTGAGTGACGGCTTAGTAACTTCATACAAGTAAATGATGCGCAGTTTGGCTTTCGACCAGGCCTATCAACAGAAAGTGCTATACTGTCGCTGAAGCATACCGTCAAATACTACACCCAGAGACAAACGCCAGTGTATGCTGCGTTTCTGGATCTCTCAAAGGCATTTGACCTGGTTGACTATGAGCTGCTTTGGTCAAAATTACGTGACATAGCTGTTCCAAATGAATTAATCACCACGTTGAAATATTGGTATGGCCATCAAGTTAACCACGTCAAATGGTCTGGTGCGCTATCTGACGAATACATTTTGGAATGCGGGGTGAGGCAGGGGGGTTATCCTCGCCTTTGCTGTTCAGTCTCTACGTTGACGGTCTCATTGGTGCACTCAGTAGCACCAGGATAGGCTGTTCCATTGACGGACAAATGGTTAATAGTATTAGCTATGCTGATGACATGGTGTTGCTGAGTCCATCGGTGAGCGCATTGCGTAAGCTGTTGGCCGTCTGTGAAGTATACACTGCTAAACACGGTCTCCTCTATAACACCAAAAAGAGTGAGTTAATGGTATTTCAAGTTGGTGCTAAAAAACCCCAGGTTGTGCCTCCAGTCAAGCTCCTTGGGGTGCCATTAAATAGGGTGTCACAGTTTAAATATTTAGGACACATTGTTACAGAGAATCTTACAGACAACTGTGATATAGAGAGGGAGCGGAGGGCATTGGCGGTTCGATGCAATATGGTTGCCCGCAGGTTTGCTAGGTGTACTAGAGAAGTCAAAATTACTCTTTTCAAGGCTTACTGCCAAACCTTTTACACCTGCAGCCTGTGGTATAGCTATACGCAAAGGGCCTACAATGCACTTCGCGTCCAATATAATAATGCCTTCAGGATGTTGATGGGCCTTCCCGTGTTCTGCAGTGCATCTGGCATGTTTGCTGAAGCGGGTGTTGACGATTTTCATGGCATCATACGGAAGCGAATATCGTCCAGCTGGCGCAGATTGCGGGGGAGCTCAAACGGCGTCCTGAAGGTAGTTAAAGATAGGCTTGATTGTCCCATTCAAGGGCATTGGACTCAAATGCATATAGGTGGGACACTTAAGTATCTTAATTAATATTTTTAAAATTGTAAGTTATTTAATTTGATTTAATTTAATTTACTAACATAGTTTTTAAGAAATTTACTAACAAATTTGTATGGATTTTTTAATCTGAAATAAACGTTTTATTTTTATTATTATTATTATTATATTATTAATCCTCAACTTTACCGTATATTTATTTCATAATTAATGCTGCAATATTTTCGGCATAACGAAGGATCTTGCTAAACCATTTGAGATTATATTTCCCCTTAACTATTCACTCTAAAACCAGGCCATTCGCAGATAAATTATGATTGCAACTTCCTTTCTTAGACTAAGTATATTTGTCACATTTTGTAAAGATATCTTGTTGCTGCCCAAATAAAACAAACTTTTCATAAAATAAAAAGCGGCCTTCAAAGAACTAAGACGACTAAAATAATTTCACGTCGTGCTAATATAAAGTGTATAGTGTACAAGTCGGTGCTAATATAAAGTGTATAGTGGCATTAAAGAATAAAATAATTTCACGTTCTGATGTCGGTGCTAGTATAAAGTGTATAGTGGCATTAAAGAATGAAATAATTTAACATTCTGAAGTCGGTGCTAATGTAAAGTATATAGTGCCATTAAAGAATAAAATAATTTCACGTTCTGAAGTCGGTGCTAATATAAAGTGTATAGTGGTATTAAATAATAAAATAATTTCACGTTCTGAAGTCGGTGCTAATATAAGTTGTACAGTGGCATTAAAGAATAGAATAATTTCACGCTCTGAAGTCGGTGCTAAAATAAAGTGTATAGTGGCATTAAATAATAAAATAATTTCACGTTCTGAAGTCAGTGCTAATATAAAGTGTATAGTGGTATTAAAGAATAAAATAATTTCACGTTCTGAAGTCGGTGCTAATATAGAGGGTATAATGGCATTAAATAATAAAATAATTTCACGTTCTGAAGTCGGTGCTAATATAGAGGGTATAGTGGCATTAAATAATAAAATAATTTCACGTTCTGAAGTCGGTGCTAATATAAAGGGTATAGTGGCATTAAAACCCCGACTTCAGAATGTCAAATATTTTCTTTAGTTCGTAGAAGTCGGCTTTTATTTTTTATTAAAAGTCAATTTTTTCCACTCTTGGGTGGCGTCAAAAATATCTCAATGTCTTTTTTTATACATTAGGAAAACAAACGAGCACGAAGTCCACCTGATGATAAGTGGATGCTGTGGTCCATAGACGATAAATTTAGATACATTTATCCTCGATTAAGAATCAAAACGCAAATGCGTTGTCATCCGTGAGGACTAAGATGAAATGCCTCATTTCTAGTAAAAAGATTCTCAGGTCACTCAACATACGAAACAAATCAGCATTGAGCTGCTATTTTACGTTGGTATTCTGTGAGAGCGTGGTCCCACCCCGGTCGAACCGACCCATTAGTGCTACAACTATAATATAGTTGCAGTGTTGCTATACCACATTAAAATCTCTCTTAAACATTATTCATCATCTCTTATTGCATCACCTCTTAGCTACCCTTAATTTATTTTCTGGGCCCTCTCTTAAGGTATAATTAAATATATGTATAATTAAACATAATAAATAAAGAATAATTTAAAATCGGTTCACAAGTGACCAAGAACTTTTTTTACGACATGTAGGTCTGTAAAAGATGTATGAGATATATATGTAGAAGAAGTATGAGATATTTTTAATCAAAATCGTTGCAGCCAATCATACTCGTAAGACTCGAGTTCACGGTGAAATATAGATCAGTGAAATACGTAATAGTGAAATACAATCCTTGTGCATTATGTCATAGTTCTAACCTTATTCTACAGGTTAACGTTTTGTGAAACAGAGAAATTATTGTATTTTTTATATCTTTTAATTTCCTATATAATCGCTAATGAAATTGAAGGTAAGAAAGAGTGCTGTGTGTTGAAGCATCTAGAATCTATCGCACCATTTTGTCCTTTTGTTTGTGGGAGTAGACGAGCGACAATGGTATATTTCAAAAATACAGACACAGATTTATGACAGTATAAGAATCTCGTTACCGCCAGGCGTAATATCCAGACCGGTGATGGCAGCAGAGCAAATATTTTTCTTATTAATAAAATTAGTAGCAATGCTATTAATCACTCCTGGTAAGCCTGCTTGTGTTCGGAGTGGTTCACGACAGTAGTAATATGGCGGATTTGAACCCATGACCTTTTTGAGTTCGCAGTCCGCAACCTGCCATTAGGCTACAGTTGCTTTAACGTCTGCTACTGCAATGGTTAATCCATCTGCCAAACATAGCAATTCAATCTTCCCACAACGGGAGAGGCCCATGTCCAGCGGTGGACGGTGGACTTTTAACAGGCTAATGAAGAAGATGAGAAGCTGCATGAAGTGATTTGTCATACAGATTTGCCGTAATTGGAAGCATGACGCTTGGTAAACGAACGGGTGACTTCAGTATCAGGTGTCTTGCACATTGCAAGTTGTTCCCTGTTAGAGTCGATAATTTTTACATCTAGATGCCGTCTACTGGCGGTTTTTTTTAAGAATCCACTACCTTACTTGTAGCATCCCGTTGGTGCTTAAGTTGCAACAGAGGGGAATTGAAATATTAGAGGATGGATAGAAGAGGATTGCGGCAGTGCCTTCCTGTTAAAAGATAAAATAATAATAAACTCTGATTGCCAACCTCTCTGCCAAACGTGGCATCTGCGAAAAAATCACGCAAGAGAAAGAGTGTTTCCATTTTCTTGCGTTGTAAAAATATTCATAATTCGAAAATTCAGCATTTAGAAAAGTTGACGTTAGAAGATCTGCTATATATAGGCCTTAACTAGGAAACAGAAAACCTTGCTTAATAATAACCTTTACGACACAAGGTATGTAGCATAACGCCTTTGTCAATTTATGTCAAGTGTGGCGCCATATTGTGGGGATAGGTATTTATTTGTACGTTATTTCCAACACAGGCATTATTATGTTATTAAAAATATTAATAACAGTATATTATAATAAACAATATCTGTGATAATAACTGTTTCATATCTATTTTTAGTATCATAGATAATAGGACTTCTGCTGAAGACTGTGTTTATTCCTTGTCGTTTTTTAATGTATTCAAAACCCAAAAAACTTTTAATGGTAACAAATTCTTAGACTTATACAAAACATGGTTAAACAGTTTATTTACCTTAGAAATTAAAAAAGAAGTCTAAAGTTTCCATCTTTTACATTTAAAATTGAACATGTAGTTATACCCAGTTATACCAATGGGAGGAAATGTGCATTAAATGTACCTTATTTAAGTAATACCTACTTGCAGCATCATAATAATACATCCTGCGTCGTTGGCGTTCGGTGGTGCATTTTATGAACAGAAAACTTTGCTGTCGAAATTGCAAGTACGACATCGACTATACACACACATTGTATTAAAAACAAATAACTAACCCCCTTAATCAGCTTGATGAATCTCGGACAATGGACATTGTTACATTGTAATCGTCTTAATAATACCAGTTGGCACGTTCTTCCCGTGGTAGCTCAGGGGTTACTACTAACCCGGGTTTGATTTTCGCCTGCATCAATGAAATAATTAATTACAATTTTAAGTGCTGATTTACCACTGCTTGGCGGTGAAAGAAATCATCATGAAGAAATACTGCGAAAATAGGTATGTCTAAAAAAATTGTTTCGGTGTGTGTACTGTCCGCTAACGCGCACTTCGGCACCAACATCACAGTGGACTTATTACTCCTTAAGAGGATAGAGTAAGTCAGCTCAAATTCTAATTTCGCCCCCACTTCCCCGCGCGTCGTATGCTATGTACCAATATGTTTGTAATCACTAATACTGTAAGTAGAAAGGTCGTTAGACACTTATTTCATTAGGTTTATCATATTTATGCCTGTTTCTTAACGCCAAGCCAGCCGCTTCTTATTTTTATCACGGTTATTTCCCATTTTAATTTTACGTCGTACTGTTGCGTAATGTATATTCTGATCGTAAGCGACACAACTTCTCCCTTCAAAAGCCTAAGCGATACTAACGGGGCGACTGGAATCAAGCTCAAGACGCCGATAGTTTAGGTAATTTCTTTTTACAGTGAAAATAATGGTATTTTAAAAAAAGTAAATAACATAAGCACTGCTTTATAGTTAGTTCAGTTAGTATGCAAAGTTTCATGATCTTATTTAAAGTATTTTATGAATAACAGCGGTTTATTGTTTATTTTGGAGGTAACTTTGGATTTTTTTTCTATCGAGAAAATTTTACGAAATCGTGTCTTCGTCTAAAATAATCATTAACATTAATTCTCAACTTTACCATATATTTATTTCAAAATTAATGCTGCAATATTTTCGGCATAACGAAGGATCTTGCTAAGCCATTTGACATTATATTTCCCCTTAACCATCTCAGAAATGAGAGGAAGGCGCGTGCCCAGCAATGGGTGTGTAAGGTTAGCTCGATCTTTCGTTTTTAAGCCGCTTTATAAACAGCAAGAAAAGTATATGACAATTGATTTATTTTACTATCTCTAAAGCTTCTATTCTCTATAGCTTACTATGTCGAAATGGGCCGTAGGGAGTGCCGAAATAACGCCATGTGTTATGATATAAATTATTGAAAAGTCTTGCAATAAAATCGGTTGTTATCCTCACGCCCGGCGACACATTGCGAGAATGTACGAAGTTGTGAATAAACTGTGTGTAACTGGCTGCTACTGCCTGTGGTATAAGTCATAAAACGTTGGCGGATAGAAATTATTTTACTAACCCATTCGCTGTCTCGTGTATTACATACAGTCATTGCTATTGTGTATGAAAATTGGACAGTGAAAGTATTTAAACGTGAACATCGAAAATTGTCGTATGTTTTTTTGGTATTTATTATATAAATGGAATAAAACTTTTATCATTTGAAAGATATAGGGCTATTAATGTGCAAAATGATACGTGTTTATTTTAAATCTAAGTAACTTACAGTCCACCTGATGGAAAGTAGTTACTTATTCTCATGGACCGTCGCAGTCAACTCCAAACAAAGAAGGCAACTGATGCGTTGTTTTCTATAACCTTCAAACAGGAACACAGCAATGCACATAATACTATTTGATGTCATACATTAAAATAGTTCTGGATTATACGCAAAGATACCTACCTACCTACCTACAAGTGTAGCAGGGGAAACGAGCTCTTAGAAGGACGGGGGGGGGGGGAGGGCTACACTTTGCTTTTATATATATATATATATATATATAAAGGAAAAAAATTGGGTGAATCATATTTGGAATATTCGGTGGGCTAGAATACTAGATTACGATGAGACTTGGCGCACTGACTATTGCCGTACTTGCTATTTTATAGTTTCAGTGGATTAATAGTGCAAAAAGCGATAGTGATTCGACGCTAACTAAATAGGCACCTCAAATTGAGTTTTTAACTGACTACGAGACGTAATATTGATGCAAATAGTCAAAGAATATGTGTCTGCAGGCGTATTATCTTTCATTTACAAAGCTCTAATCCTCCACTCACGATGGCCAGTTAAGGCAAATGAATAGTGGTGATTAAGGTGACTCCAAATTCAGTTTACTTGCCTTAAGGTACGTTGTACATTTATTATATTTTCTTTGAATATAAAATCGCTTGATTTTTATGACTTGTAGTTACGGTTACCTTTTTCTATAGAGAGCACCCCTATGATCAATACTAGCGGAGCTTGTATGTTAACATTTGACCATATTTGCAATATCAGCAAAGGTAGAGAATTTTACCTATACATATAACACGTTTTTTAATAGTAGAAAATCTTCTAATATTATTTAAAAAGTTGACAATTGAATCTAACTAATTTTAAGAATTTCGTCGGCTTGGATTCCAGTGCTTAATAAAATTATTTCTTAAGTCAAGCATGCCACTGCAAGATTTCAAATAGTGTCCTTGATTACCTAAAACCAGAATGTCTAATACAACAGATATACAGCCTGGTCTGGTCACGTAAGGAGGGGAAAGGTTGGAAGTTAAAAATTTAATGGTATCACACTAATTACCATTATTCAATGTCTCATCCACAATGCTTCTGTTTTGTTATTTAG